>JACVBY030000637.1:1727003-2327003 GCA_017589505.3 Metroxylon sagu
ATTTATACTATGGTTAAAATTGAGGTGGTGTTTGTAAACATGTATGAATAAATAGACTCTCTGAGAGTTATATTCTTTTCCATTATGGATAACTGGAATGCTATTTGATCATATAAAGTTTAGTATAAAAATTAATTTTATGATTATTTAAAATAGATATAAGTAAACTAATAAATCGAACCAAAATCAAATTGAATTTCTTCGTACGGATTGGTTTAGCTTACTAATATAGTCGGTTCAATTTTGATTTCGATTTTAAGAAACCGTTTCAAATCAATTGAGTTCCAAATAACCTCTAAATCGATTCGACTCAACCCATGCATACCCTTAGCTTAACTTACTTTAAACCCATTTAACCCATTAAAATACACTTAACTTATTTAGCTGGTTTACCTGATTTAACCCATAGAATAAACGTATTATGTGGAACTAATTAGGTTATCTGTTTAATGGAAAGGTCATATTTAGAACTAAATTTTTTAGCTATTTATCAAACAAATCATATTCAGATTGCCAAGTTTTAAACCTGGTGCAATACATAGATGGGCACCCACGCTAACAATGAGCCTGTTTGGTTTATGGATTTCTTTGACCCAACACTCATCTGAATAGAATTATGAGATACGAGAAGGGGAAGATCAGGATAAAGCAAATTTACAATTGCATCAAAACTTGCAATCTTAATTGTGTAATAATAAATTAATTAAAAACATCAAATATCTAAAGAAAGAATTAAGATAGATCGCTATTCTACAATCAAAGATTTTAAGTCCAAAGAGCATAATATTATTAAAGTACTGCCACTAGCCTCTTACTAATGATTACTATTAAACTCACTTGAAATCCAGCTGTTAAGGATTAACAGCGTATACACATATACACACATACATATATACATATACTATATATATATATATATAGAGAGAGAGAGAAAGAAGTAGACTTATTTATATTCGAATGTAGTTAAGGCAGAATTCGATCATCTCTCTCATTCTTAGATATACATAGTTCGTGAATCCTAAAGATAAAAAAAAGTAGAATGATTTCAAAATTTGTATTGATCCAAAAATGAAGAAAGTGACTAAATTTTTGACTTGATTATATTTGAATGTAGCTAAATTTTCTATATATATAATCATACTCATTTGTGATTCATAAGGATTGCCTGCAAGAAAATTAGTCTCCGTTGTTGAAAAGGAACTCCAGAAAAAAAGGGACTCCAGGATTTACAATTGGATCCCAGACAACATTTTGTCTGACAAGGTCTTCATTTCCCTATTTTTCCCATTTCATGAGGTGGGGTTCTTAATTTATGTGGCCAATACCGGGCCTATATCATGCCGAGGACATGCCATAGGAATCCACAACTTGCCCTACATGGGCGGCTCTCTAATCCTTATCCATGTGTACAGCCCTAGTTGACTACGTCCTCTATCAATAATTTGGGAAGCTTGAGGTAAACATGGACTCCCACTATGGGATGAGAAAAGGTTTTCTTTTTTTTTCTTTTATTTTTGAATTATTCTAACCAAAGCCTGCTTTTCCTAATATAAAGCCGCCGACCTCAAGTCCCAACTAGATTGAAATATTTATTAAATGGCTTCCCAAATTCTTGTGCAATACTTCAAAGCACCCTCAATCATATCTGAAAAAGAACAGAATGATGGTAATCTCTTCGGTTAAAGATGAAGCCAAATGTGAACATCTTTATTTAAGAACTATAATGCAGTTCCTATATTTTATATCGAAACATATCTATATAGAGAAATAAATTAGGTAGGTTATATGACGAACTTGATAACTATAAGATAAAAGTACTTTCATTTTTTTACTAAGATTCTTTTAAAAAAAAAATTAATTAATTGAGTGTCTTATCAAAATTAGGCAGTCTCGTTGCATTATTAATTGTTTAGGACTTTAATAAACATTATGCTTTTCGGATCAGACCTAAGCAAGAATGATCCTAGTAGGCTAGATCTTTTCAAGAATCGAATGTAAAATGCCTATGAGCTTACATAATGGTGTGCAAGCATGTTATGTTATCAGCCTTAATATACTAAATTAATGGTATGAGGGCAGCCTTACTTTTTCTTTTTTAATCTCCAAAAATAATAGTCTTGCAACAATTTTTAATAGCATATTTTATTTGAAGATCTGGAATCTTTCTGATATTATTAATATCTTATTTTGGCAGATAATGTGGAATTTAAATTATAAAAGGAGGGATTCGATTTCAGATAGAATTAACCCATTGTACATGCTATAGTTTTTGTGGCAATGTCTAGTGTGCTTACTGCTTTGAAATCTAATTTTATTGACTCAAATTTATGTTTTCTAGATGTTATTAGGATATCTGGATGACTAATTATAATGTTGTTTTATTAGACATTGTATCATATTTTATCAAGTTTAAGTTTCAAACATAGACAAGTTACCCATTACAATCCAAGTAGATCATGTCATGAGATTTGAGATGATTGTGTAAGCTTTTTTCAAGTTTAGTTATGTTTTGGATTAATCATAGATTAAATGAAACTATAGAACAACGTAGACTAGTTTTAGATAATGTTGGTTGATTGGAAAATGTATCTAAGTTTCATTACTTATCTTTTACCATTGTTTAATTATTTTAGATTTGAGAAAGAGATAGAACTTTATTTTCAAATTAAGTATTTGCTGAAATAATTGAAAGCACGATAATCTTGCATGCTTGGTAATCCGATTAATAAGTGCAAGATTATCAGGAATATAAACTTTTTAGTAATATTATATTATCATAAATTAAATACTACCAAATAAAGGTACATACCCCAATTATTCACTCTCCTAGTATTTAGTAGCAGTTATCATACATGGCAAACACCTCACCTCACCTCACATATGATGTATTTTTATGGCTATAAATTGATATTTCTAACTAAATAAAATACGTTAATCTTATTGGACTTGAATGGGTGTACTTTATTTATAAAAAAGACTAAAAGAAAAGTTGAACTTTCCTACATGATGTGATAATCCACATATTAATTGGGAGCTATTATCCTTTACAATTTTATGCATATAAGACTAATGCTACGTTCTTCATAGAAGGATTAGCACATATATGTATAAAGTAATAGAGAATTTTATATGACTCTTTATCATTTCTATTTAAATTAATGGTTTCAGATCGTTTTCATAATTTATGGAATAAAGCATGATATAACCATAAGATCTTCTCACTACTTATATAACCCATAAGATAATTGCTTATTTTATCAATGCTATATAAATCAATTCTTGGTATAGCTTTGGTCATATTTTATCATCTTATATATGGAGATATCCATTTCATATTATAAGATATCTTTTATTCTTGGATGGCTCCTCCATTTAGAGAAGAATTTTTTTTAAAAAAAAATATCATCCTTATCTCTATTTACATCTTGGATTGGAACAAATCAATGTAATTGATCCATGCCTATAAACCTATCAACATTTTTCACCAATTAAGTAAACAAAAGTTTTTATTTTCATATTTCTTATTCCTTACCTTAAGTTTGAATCTACTCTTTTGAACAAGATAAGTTTGTTGTTTTTTTCTTTTAACATTGAATTTTATCCCTACAAAAGAAATATTTAAGAAGAAGTCACTTAATCATTTATCTTTGTTGCGAAGCCAATAAATTATGTCTTTTAGTTGATTATAATGATTTACTTTAATTTTTATTGTATCCTAAAGAAAAGTATATTAGGTCCTCCTTAAAGCATAACCTAGAAATAGATTTTTCACTATATAAATGGACCCCGAATATATTTTTAAGATGTAATTCAATAATTAAGCTTTTATGAATCAATTTTTGTTCTTTCATACAAGCCCTTTGAATTATCGACCAATGAAAGAAGAAGTATATAACTCACTTTTTGTTTCGATTTCACCAATGGCAAGTTAGAGATAAAATGATGATACTAAAGGAGGATCACCATATATAACACAAAACTTCTCTTTCTAGCCAAGCTTCTCAATATGTCATGATACCTCAAGAAGTGGAAAGAATTACAATTTTCATTGCACCTAAAATCTTAGAAATTCGTTGATAGTCAAAATAGATCATAAACTAGGCCTATTGATATGCTTTAAAGTGGTTCTAAACATTCCTTTACTAGTCTTTCCATGTAATGGGGTTAAAACCAAGAAATATTTGTTATTTTCATGATGTTTCCAAATGCTTTCACCAAAGTGTTCTTGTAGAAATATTTTAACAATGTTTATGATGATGTTAGTATAAGCTATTCATAGTGTTTTTCTTGCCAGCATTTATTATAGAAGTTATTATATCAAAACTAGTGTTCCTACCCATAATGAACTATAATTTTTTGTGCCTCCTAAGTTTGATATAATCAACATGTTTTCATTCTTTTTTTTTTTTTTTGAATTATTAAATTTTTAAAAGTATATGCATGAGATGTAATCTAGTAATCTGATATATTTCAAATAGCTTATGACATAATAGTTGTTAATAATACCTTGGGAGCTAATCAAACTATTTTAGTAAAATTCAACTTTCTCAATTTCTAAGTGATCAAGTTCCTTATGGATTCCCTTCTTGATCAACGGCAAATATTGCATTGTTATCATATCATGTCATCATGCCATTGCCACATTTTGAGTTCTATGTAATATGAAAAATTATTGGTTTAATGAATTCTAATCTTTCTTTGTATTTGTCATTACTTCTTTGATTTCAGCAATATCACCAGTATGAGCATATCAACGATTACCTGCTTCTATGATTCAAATGTACAAACAGGAGTTCAGTCTTGATGAATGACAACTTTTGCGCTGTCATAGCAATGTCACATTTTCAGTTCTTTACACATACATACAATTGTGACTCCAAGTCATTCTTCACATTTGGCACTACTTTGGTTACAGCAATAATAACATCAGCATATGAGCATATCATTGATTATCATTCTTCACATTTGGCACTACTTTAATTACAGCAATAATAACATCATCATATGAGCATATCACTGCTTACCAGCTCCTATAATTCATATATACATCGACTCTTGAGCTTCACTGTTGTCAGTTGCATTTGAAAGGATCTATAATATAAGATATTTTTATTTTCATGCATTATTTCAATAAAAAAAAGATGCGAGGGGAAAAAGAAATATCATTCAATTAGAAAAGATTAAGCCTACAATTGTTCTTTCATCCTCGGTATCCCTTTTGTTTAGTCCTGCATCCCTATCATCCCTACCATGACATAGAAGCATAGGCATTTTGCATGCAGCTGTTGGAATAGCTCCTCGCGTTGTAATTTCCATGGCCGTTCCATTATATCGCCCACTTTAATAACAGCAAGGGATCCCGAGCCCTTACGTATTTCTCTAACCCTTAAAGTAATCTACCATTCCCTTTACTCTTCCTCTCAATCGTTTAAGAAATCTTATTCTTTTCCTTAAAAGTAATCTACCATTCCCTTTACTCTTCCTCTCAATCGTTTAAGAAATCTTATTCTTTTGAGGTTATAGCGGATGGTTGCTTCTTTACTCCATCTGAATTCTCTCTTTGTTATAATGAGTGCCCCAACAAGATACTACCTTAACGTTCCCTTTACCTCTTTAGAATTGAAAACACAAAAAAAATGTGAATCTCTCAAGGTAATTGTTGATTCTTCACTTCAACTCATAGGCTTCTCCTCATCCAGCCAGCTCCTCGCGAATGATGCAATCCAATAATAATATTATTAATCTTAAAAGCGTTCAAGCTAAAACCACAGGTTCATACAAGTCTTAGATCACCACCATCAAATGCAATCAAGATGAGGGCAGCACTAATATAAGAGATGAGATTAAAAGATTAAAAGCATAGACCACATCAGTTTGATGTCCACAAAGATAACACCATAACACCATAGCATCAACAATTATAGGCATGTTTTAGAATCAGACTGAGGTATCTTATCCATCGCATTGGAAAAGTTAAGTTTTTATCTCTTATTGTTGAGCGCACTGCACCCTCTGGGCACCATGAGCCTCTTCATCCTCCTCATAAGCCTCCTGAGCCTGGGCCTGCTTCCTCCGCATCTCCTCCTCGATGTTAACATCATGCAGAGTAGTCTCCTCGCACTCATCCAGCTCCATGTCCGTCAGCTGGGAAACAGGCTTCGGCGGAAGCACAGCTTCAAGAGCTTTGCATTGTTCAGGTGTCAACGAATCTGGGAAATCCACCGTGAAGTGGATGTATAGTTTTCCCCTCATGAAGGGCCTCTGGTACATCGGCATACCTTCATCATTGATGGCCTTGAATTGATCTGTTTCAGTTGTCACAGGAGGTGGTGGTTAGAACTAGACCAAGGCCCATCACACAGGAAGCAAAATACTATATACAAGGATCACTTACCGGGCTTGACAACTTCACCAGGGTTTGACTTAATGAGCAACTGCCTGTTATCCAAATGAGTCAAGACAAACTGGAAGCCACAGAGGGCCTCAGTGAGGGACAATGTGTGCTCAACAAAGAGATCATCGCCCTTTCTCTTGAACTTGGGATGATCCTTCTGTTGAAGCACAAACACAATGTCTCCTGTAATCGTATCAGGCTGCATCCACACACCACCAGCCAGCCAGCATTAAGCAACTGTGTTAGAACAGTTTAAAGCAATAATTCATTACAACTCATATAGAACAGTTGGATGCAAACAAGAAAACATACAGCTTCATCTGCCTCCCCAGGGAATGTTATCTTCTGGCCATTCTGCATTCCCTTGTCGACCCCAACCTCCAGCACTTTCTTCTCCTGCACAACCTTCTCACCCTTGCACTGTGGGCACCTATCCTTCTCATTAATGGTCTCTCCAGTTCCCTTGCACTCATTGCAAGGGTGCTGCATTTGTTGAATCATAGAAGGTCCCAGCTGGCGGATCGAAACCTTCATCCCAGAACCCTGACAGCCAGGGCATTTCATTGAATTACCAGATTTCGAGCCCTTACTGCCATTTCACACACAAGATGAAGTTAGAAACAAATGATGATGGCATTTCAAAACATATAGCTTGCTAACAGAGTAAGGAGAAAAGATTACCCCTTGCACTTCTGGCAGATGACATTTCGAGACAGAGATAGCTTCTTTGATGTCCCATTGTACAGGTCTTCCAAAGAAACCTTGAGAGGATGGATCACATCTTCTCCCCTCCTTTGCCTTCGGCCCCGGCTGCTTCCACCTCCTGTTCATCCAATGGTAATAAACATAGCCGTAAACAAAGTCTTCCTTCGTTGGAGAACAAAATTCTCTAGCAATGGACAGAAAGTAATTACCACCAAAGGGGCTTCCACCGAAGAAAGATTGGAAGATATCGAATGGGTCATGGCCACCGCCACCACCCATTCCTTCCTTAAGGGCATCCTCGCCATACTGGTCATAGATCTCACGCTTCTCAGGATCACTCAGAACCTCGTAAGCCTGAGCCAACTCCTTGAACTGAAAGAGGCCAACAGAATATCCTGGTGATATTCAGTACACCAAGAACCAGTGCTAGTAGACATTAACAATTATAAGTAATACATTCCAACAATCACAGCAATCCCCCTGTTCTTTTCTTTCTTTTCTTTCTCTCCAAAATAAACAATTTAAGAGCAAAGCATCAGCAACGGAAACATCTAAACGGAAACATCTAAACGAAAGAAATGAAAGAAATTTCCAGATTACTAGACGAAGGTCATGCATCTAGAAGGGGAAATAATTCACAAACTAGCCATTGCCTGAGAGAAAGATATCTCCCAGATTAGCACATATCCAACGAAAAATTTATGTCGGAAACCCAGCATCGATGTCTAAATCATCTCAAATAAATCAAAAACGCGTAAAGATTGTTCAGATCACAAGATGAGATCCAATCTTCTCCTCCCTAAATGGCTCTCTCGAATTCCTCTCAAGTCAACCATTAACATCATCAAACAATCATAAAAAACCTAAATTATAACTAAAAAACCTAAATTGTCAACAGATTCCAGTATAGATCCCCAAAGATCCATCAAAAATTACAAGAAACGACAACTAAAAGCAAGGCTATCTCATATCGATCTATACGAGACATCAATTTCCATCTATTAAGCGACCACTCGACGGATCTATGAATACACATCAGATCGAGAAGGTCTAAAAACGATTCAAACATGGAAGACATCAAGAAACGCGAGAATCGTTACCTTCTCGGGGTCGCCGCCCTTATCGGGATGGTTCTTGATGGCGGCCTTCCGGTAGGCCTTCTTCAGATCATCCTGCGACGCGTTCTTCGACACCCCGAGGATCTCATAGTACCTCGTGTTGTCGCTCTTCTTCGGTGCCCTCCCGAACATCTTCTACCCCGAGAAAACCTCAACCAACCTCGATCCAAAGAAATCGAGAACAGGAACCCTAATCTCTTTCTACGAAACCCAACACGATCCGATCGATCTCGATCGAGATGAGAAGACGAAGAGCCGACAACCCTAGCGGCACAGCGAGAGACCGGTCGATCGCGGGGTTCATATAAAGGGGCGAGCAGAGGGGTCGGGCGGTCGAGAGGAAAACTCTAGAAGTATTTTCCTTTCCAGGTGCGGGGAGAGTCGCATCCGTCCGATGGGTGATGGACGGGATGGATGCGGCTTCTGGAGTTTTCTTCGGTCCTCGTTTCGGAAGGCTTCTGGGCCTTTCCTGCGACTCCGTAGGAAAGCGCGTATGGTGTGAGTCCTTCATGGGCTGTCAATTTGTATTAGCCGATCGGGTAGTGGGTTCGAACAAGGAACATTTAGATCGGACGCCTTACGATTGACATGTGGCAAAGAGCGTGATGATGGGAAACGGGGTTTCCGCAAGACCGCTATTTTCTAAAAAAAAAAAAAAAAAAAATTCTATTTCCTGTTTTTTAATCTCTAAAAATATATTTATTAAGTAAAAACGAAAATTTTTTTTATTTTTTTTATATTGTAAACGATATATTTTAAAAAGATAAGAAAAAATAAATAAATAAATAGAATATCGTTAACTGATATGTTTTTATGTTTTTTAAGTGAAAATATCTTTTAAATATTTTATTTTTTATTATTTCAAAATTATATTTTTTTAGAAAATTATATGCGTTCATCAAATTTGTTGTCAGAAATTTTTTTTTTTTTAAAGGATAAAAATAAAAAATCTAGATTGTGCCGAAAAAACCAAACAAATCCTTCGATTTTGGAGGACAAATGGAGTGATGATAGATCCTGAGGAGTGGAATTCCCTTGGAATGGCCGCCACCTCGAAGGATTTGATGTATAAGAAGCAAGCGGATCCAAATGCCGACGACGGAATCTCGTCTCAAGACGGAGAGGGGAGGCGTGTCGGATTTGGGTTCCTGCGTTGACCGATCAAGTTGTGGTGTGGAACTCTGAACAATTATTACGTTGATTTCGGTCAATGATGTCAGCGGGATTTGTAACAATTATTTATATAAGATTGAAAATTGATTGGAAATCTAATTACATCCATACGAATAATACCTCTATGCTTAGTTCAAGTGTTGATGAGAGTTTGTTGCAAAGCATTAAGACGTTTGATTGACTGCGCTATAACTTAATCTAATTGTCATGAAAACTAAACAAGGTTTGTTCAGATTATTGGCGTATGTATTAGACTTTTACGACGTACAGTATGCTTGCATAAATTTTTCTATTTGAATCAGACGCTAATTATTTGTTTTATCATTTGAGCTTCTTAATTCTTTTAACTCATAAAAAATTGCATGCTCTTTATTTACTTTTCTTTAAATGTTGAAGAACCAATATTTAAGTTGTAAAATTTGACAGCGGTTTATTAAACATTTAAAGGAAGAATGCTACGTAACTATTTATAGGGGTTAAATTTATGTATAGATGCTAATTTTAGTATATCTTGTTTTATTTCTATGGACATGAATTTTAATTATTAATTGTATAAGTGTTCATATCTTTTTCTTCTCTCCTTATCCTTAGGAATTTGATAGGCTGAGAGCATGTCTTTCTTGTGCATAAGTAACGGTAACTAGCTTGTAATTGGATGAAAACTATTGTAAGGATGTGCCACTAGTGAGAATCATAAATCAAAATGCATGGATGCATGAATTACAACTCTTCTACTTTAATTTTTAATAGCTTTCACTATTGTAATACCATTGATTGGAAGAGAAATGGATCAAAATAAATTATACTACTTCAACTGCTAAGATAACTTAAATTGGATCAAGATAAAAGGATAGAGATAAAGATAAATTAGTTTAATTGATATATCCAAAACCCTCTACAAGTAATTTTTGAATAGTATTTATCCAATGAAATTATATTATGCCCTTAACCTTTATGAGCATGCATATGATTTCATGTTAGTTGCATATCCTATTTTGGCACATTCTTTATGGCATAGCTTTTTCCTCTTTTATGGCTTGATTGAATATTTCTCAAAGATTTCACAAATGGCTCCCTTTACCGATCATGTCCCATGAATTACATTATCCAATCACCTTGAAATACTACTTTTCTAACCTTAAGCATTTTTTCATATACTAGAATCCTTAGACCAACCAACTCACTCAACCTACTCCAACACCACCACTAGCTTTTCTCTTATTTCATTCAAGATTCAATATGCCAGCTTTAGGTCTAAAACACGGTTCCCTACCTAACTTATAATCATCATGCCTTTTATCTAATATGCTATATAATGCATGTTCATGACATTACATGATCATCGATTGAAACAAATGATATAAACAATTGGTTATCTCATGGAGTTTCATAGATGTGGCAAATAATGTTAAAATAAAAATCATTAATTATATTGATTTTATTGTGACACATTGTGAGTTCATTTTTTTTTTTTTTATAAAAAAAGGGGCCTTAATTGATGGTTTCAAATGTAACAAACTACTGTAGAGGCATTGGGCTAATTAATGCCCACCAAATATAAATGCCAATAAAAATTCTCTATGATGATTTATCTAATTACTTATATCATTTTAAATCATGATTAAAAATGTTAGTTAAAATATATCAAACTTTAATAGGTGGTCATGATATAAAATTTTTGTGACATTTATGAATATAAGAAAAAATAAGTATCTTCTTCAAAATCCATGTCATCACTCAAATGTATTCTATTACTTCTTCCTCTTTGTCAATTGCCTCAGAAGTATTAGCAGGATCTTTTGCACTCTCTCCAGTTGCCCTGTCTTTACTGAATGTATCCACCAGTTCCTAATAATGAAGAAATGGCTTCTTCCTCAAGCCGGCTATATTTAAGTAACTCTGTCAAGAAACAAAACATATTATTATCACTCTCTTTATTAATATAACAAGTTGATATTATAAATAAAGTTATAAAATTAGTAAAAGTTATAGAATAGCACATATTACCTTCACTCATTCATGAAAAAAATCAGTTTCAGTATCCACATATTTCTTTCGCAAACCCCAAGCAATCTGGTCCTAGCAGTTTGCATGATATTGCTTTTTTAACATTTTAATTTGATTTTCAATATGTGTATAAGCTCTTAGACGAGGATTAAGAAGCTTTTTCCTCCAACATTTTCTTTATATTTTGGCGAAATCTTGGCTTGAATGTGCCATTATAGGCTTTCCAACTACCATCAGTGCATGCCTCAACCCTTCACTCAACAAACTTTGTGGCTTTAGACTATGTCCAAGCTCTCTTGGATCTAGTTGGAGCTTCTATAACCACTCTCTTCTTACTTTTCTTCCCATTGCTTTAGCTCTTTCCAATATCATTTTGTAAAATGTCTATCCTATAAAAAGAAAAGATACTAACATCCAACATGCACACATGAGCTAAAATTATGAAATGGCAAATCCTAACAATTTCTTTTAAAAAGCAAGTCTTAATAGATTAAATAATAGATAAAATAGCATTATCAAATGGAAAACATAGTGCAAACATTAAAATATTATAAGTTTTCTAACCATCACCTGACCATTACATGAGATTATAATAACAAATTAAAATAAAATTTTCAAAGAACAAGAAACATAATATCAAACATGATAGCCTATCCATTTCAACTATTCCTCCACCGATTAAACATATCATTTGCCAAGTTCTCTCTAAAAGTAAACCAAGCATCATTTGTCTTTATATAGGTGGTTCTATCACCAAGCTTCACCTCTTGTGAGCTACTCTCATCTTAAACAATCTCAAACTTTATAGGGTCAATAGGCATCTCTTATCTGATAAAATTATGGGGAAGATAACAAGCATTTATGATTCTACATTAAGTTTTCATAGGGTAATATGACTTAGACCTTAGAATTGCCCATTTTGCTTTTATCAGCCCAAGGCACCTCTCTATAATATTCCTAGCTTGAGAGTGCTTCATGTTAAAGTACTCATGAGCAGTTGTGTATTATTATCTTTATCTCTACTCATTTAAATGCTACCTTTGTTCTTTACCATCAGCATTTATGTATCTAGCATCATAAAGAGAGTATTAGCTTGTATAATATCATTATACTTATTAGTGAAGGAATAATGAATATATTACATTGCAAGAAAGTTGGGTACACAGATTAAATTCTTTTTTATTTACCTTGCAGAACCTTTTAAACCATTTCTCTTCAAAATAACATCTTGAAGCATTGAAAATTAATGACTGATCCCTTCCAACCAGGTAAGACATAAATGAATTGCATGCCTCAAGTACAAACACCCAAAACATTAGTATCTAGGCTTGTCAATAGTCTCTACATTAACCCTTATGTATGTTCAATCAAATGCCCCAAAACATTTCTACATCAATAAGTTAGAGTATTTAGTGACCTACTTATCATATAATTGACACAAATAAAATTGATTAGAGAAGCTGGTATACTTTGAAACACTTCCACTTATCATCTACACAATCTTTTTTATTTACCTTGCAGAACCTTTTAAACCATTTCTCTTCAAAATAACATCTTGAAGCATTGAAAATTAATGACTGATCCCTTCCAACCAGGTAAGACATAAATGAATTGCATGCCTCAAGTACAAACACCCAAAACATTAGTATCTAGGCTTGTCAATAGTCTCTACATTAACCCTTATGTATGTTCAATCAAATGCCCCAAATCATTTCTACATCAATAAGTTAGAGTATTTAGTGACCTACTTATCATATAATTGACACAAATAAAATTGATTAGAGAAGCTGGTATACTTTGAAACACTTCCACTTATCATCTACACAATCTTTGGTCACAAGTTCAGGTTTCCTCGGCAAAAAAGGATATGTCACTATCAAAACCTAATATATAAGTCTTGTCAATGAATTATCTTCCCATTGTAGTTGTCTGGTAGATCATTGCCTAAGCACTAGGATAGTAATCAATGGAACAATGAAATATATGCACCCCATCATTTCCATTTGCAAAGCAAAGATACCAAGTAACTGCAAATGGTTTGACCTAGGAAATCATGCCATTGCTACAACTCTTGAAGAAACAAGTGATCATATATGTAATGCTTGTAGAAAAAAAAATTGAGAGCTTAAAGAAATGAGAGACAATAAAGTCAGGAAAGAATGATACAAGGGCATCATAGGTGTCCAAATCTACCCTAACGCAATCTAACACTAGCTAAAACTTTATATGAAAAGAAAAAAAGAATGATTCAAACTTGCATAAAAAATTTCACTAGACATCACCTACAAGGCTTGTTCTTTTTCATGGTTATGCTAGAAAAGGAACAAAACTAAAAATCTTCAAAAAGAATCAAGTTATAGTTCTTATATTATCGTTGCTAAAATTGAAAAGGCCAACCCTACATATGAAACTATTAACAACTTGATCCAATTGTCATTGAGTTTCATTGACTAAAGTTTCACTAATTGGGGTTAATCAAGTTTCAAATGTTGTTTCACTGATTGGGGTTAATTGAGTTTCAAATGTTTAGCCTTTGAATCAACTTTTTGTTAGCAAATACTTGGTGTTCCTTTTCAGTTTATTTTGAGCCATAGGTTTTTCTTTCAGTATTGCAAAAAAAGACATTCCGCAAGCTAGGAATAGGGTCCCCTCCAAAAGGTTTGGAAGAGGGTCTTCAAATATTAAGAATTTAAATGCCACCATTCTTAGATTCTAGAATTAAATTTTGAGATATAGAGAATGAGAACCTAGTTAAAGTGAAATAGAGACAAGATATCAAAGAAATATTTGTCATGATTTGTGTTGGAAATTGCAAGAATGATGATAAAAGGCTTAGGACATTTTGGATTAAAAAAAAAAGTGCAATAAAAAAAAAATTCTCAAATTCAAAGCTCAAGCTTTCTAGCAGTATTTAGAAGGTTGGAACATGATGTCAATTTAAGATCTTAAGAAGCTAATTTGTGTTGTGAGAAGAATAAAATTATGAACAAGTATATTACACATCAAATTATAAATGAACACATCTCAATAGGTATAAGAGCATATGAAAGAGAAGGCTGGAAGAATTATTTCAATGATATTACTATTGATAAAGGTAGCAGTGAATATTTCATCAAAAACATGGTTAGGTAGCTAATCTAATATATATAATTTGTGAAAAAAAGGAGAATAAAATAGGAGCGATAATGACCTGATTGGTCGATGATGAGGAGGCATAGAGAATGCTAGCGGTACAAAGAAAGGACTGATTAATCGACAACAAGGAGGCATAAAGGAAGCCAACGATATAAAGAGAGGCAAATAAGAGAATGATTAGGGTTAGAATAGGCTACTTATAAATAGGGGTGGGTTGTAATTTTTTTTATATCATATTCATGACAATCGCATCATTTTAATGGAAAAAGTAGGGACATAATTATTTCAATATTTTAGTAAAAATCATCATCACTACGATGTTTTAGCATTTCTACCTCTTGGTGGGATTAAGATCATCCTTTTGGATAGTGATCCTAATCCCATAGTGATCATACATCATTGCAAAAATAGAGATACTAATCAGGGTGATCTTATCACTGTCTTAAGATCATCAATAATCTTTGTAAGATCATCCCATACCAAACAACCCTTTCAAGTTACAATTCCTTTTCCATAAAAGCATGAAATTTCCGCCAAAATGCTTCTGCTTCTAGACTTCATCGAGGAATTATCAGCAAAAAAAACTTCCTTCTCATTCCTTCCTTTTTCCTTTCTCTTTTTCATTTCTCTCTCTCTTTGTAGACTTCATCCATACTCACTTTATTGCCCATATCCTTTCAACGTAGTTTAATACCCTAATTATCTTTTACCATCGATGTATATACTATCACTCATCTCAAGCTAAGCTCTTGCTTAACTATGCTGCTAGTAATGTATCATCATTAATAACAAAATTATAATTTAAGCTATTCTTTTTATTTATTTATTTATTTATTTTTAAACAACAACCCTTCTCTTCTAAATTTTGGCATTGCCCTAGTCAGCTGCTCAACATTATCTATAATAGAAGACACCCACCACAAGTGGCTGCCTCAAATGCCCGGCGCATCACGGCGGTGACCAGACCGCCGCTCTGGACTTTCCAGCGTTTAACCACCAACCAAAGATGAGGTCGCCTCCGGATCAGAAGCAAACTAAACTGGCCTCCAAAGACGCGTGGCAGGCGACCACCCACCCCATGACCAATATCCGGACACACGACTTCAACTCAAGCCAATGGAATCCTGCCACACGTCCAACTCGAGCTTAAGTGAGAGGATTAATGACTGGAGGATTAAAATGAGCGGCAGTGGAGCCACGGGGAAAAAAAAGTTGGGATCTTTACGCGAACCCTTCCCAGTCCCGACAGCGGGAGAAAGAGAGGATCGAGCGAAGATCTTTCCATCAGAATCCGACAGGGAGAGAACGATTTTTAGAGAGAGAGAGAGAGAGAGAGAGAGAGAGAGAGAGAGACTGATTGCTGGCCAAAGAAAAGGGGAAAAGATAAAAGGAAAAGGAAAAGGGTGCGATGGTACATCCTTTGCTCTCTCAGGTAAATCCGGATTCAGATTTGTTTCCCCTTTCTCCCTTTCTTTTTTGATGTAATTTGACCTACATTTTTCTCGGATCTGTGCTTTCTCTTCACCTTCCTTCCTGTTGGCGTCCTCCATTTCTCCTTTTCGTTGAATTCTTCTGGCTAGTGGAATTTGTTTGGGTCGTGAGGGATCTTACGGTAATGTGAGCTTTTTGTTTGTTTTTCATGGTCTTCCATGAAGTCTACCCGCGGTTTGGGTCTGGTTGTTTCAGGTGATAGGGTTTGGAGTTGTGGTTTCTTGATGCATTTCGTGCGGAATCCTTAGATTCGTCATGGATTCATCATTTAGATACAAGTTTGGTGAGGTCCGACTGCTGTTTAGGGCTCAAAATTGAATCTTTTAAGTTGAAGACTGAAAATTGGTCATCGGACATGCGCCATTCTTCTAACCTTTAGTAAGAAGTCTTTTTGGAACTCTTATACCAGTTTTTTAATTATATGGTACCCAAGTTGTCAATTGTTGTATGTATGGCTGTGAAGAGCTTTGTACGGGAACTTCAGCATGTGGCTTTATATGTGCACCAGTAGGACTTAGACAATTTTCTATCTTTGTGCTTGATTACGTGGACTATTATATAGCATGTGTTGAAAATGCAATTGGATGCATTTGCTGTCCGCTTGCTTATGTTTTATTAGTATTCTCTGCTCATGTTGTAATACTTTATTCCAATAATTACTTGGCGGTTTCGACCATTGACTCACTGCCTCACCTGTTCTGCTCTCATCACCTCCTGGTTGTTTTGCTTTTGGTTGCTTAGAAATCTTTGCAGGGCCCTTGCAAAATGGGGCTTTCTGAAACATTGTGTTGTCGATTTGTAAATTCAGGTTGCTTTCGAGCAACCTGTGTATTATTTCATCTCTGGCTTTCTTAAACAAACTTAAAGTATTGATTGTATGAATTGTTAGGTCTTGTTCATAGCTATTGCTTTATTGAGGGTGTGCCTGATCTTCCTTCTCTGAATAACGCCTTACTTTGGTTGCTGGAAAAATTTCATGACAAGAATTGTGACAAATTTAGACCATTTTCCTGAATATCAGCTACTACTTAAAACTATCATGAGTTAAGAACCCCAGAAACATGCTAGAATTACAAGTAAATTTAGGCAAAAGCACTTTAGTTATCATTTTAATGGGTATAACCCTCTTTTGCAGTACATATTTTCAGTGCATAATGTGTAAGCATTATGAGTACAACATATGGTTACAGATTTTAGTAATATAAACTTTTATCCTAATAAAAAAGGTGCAGTGCAACTAGAAACTTGTGGAATGTGGTGGGTGGAAAAAAGAAAGGCAATGAGTGCCACTGATCAGGCTACTATTGTTATATTTTCTTTTCAAAGGGCTATAGTCTCTCATGCAATACAATATGCAAACTGCTTATTATATAAAGATAGCTTATGAAAGTAATATTCCTTACACCTACTTATGCTATATTTTTCATTGAGAACATGTCCGTAAGTACTAAAATTATGCTGTTGCATGAGTCCGAGAAGTCTGGGTGGCAAATGCGTATTTACTAATAATATGATAAAGGCAAGATATCAAGCAGCAAGACAATACAGCATATGCAAGAGTTAACAATGAAGGATAGTTAAGGAAAAATATGAAAAGAGAAGGGAAAAAAACAGAAGTTTAATTTGAGTCTCTCTCATAAATTTGGTTCTCTTATTTGGTGAGAGTTCTTGGTTTGGTTCTACTTTGGATGGTCTACGCGATAAAGATGGAGACCACCCTATATGAGCAGTGCTTTCCCAATCTCTAGACCAGTTTTCTATGAGAGGCCTCTCCTTTGAAGACTAGAGTCATTGGAAAGCCTTTGGGCTTTAGACCTTTCAAGAGGAGAGTCATTGGAAAGCCTTCAGGCTTGAGACCTTGATAACTAGAATTTTCTAAGCTAGGGTAATTTATGTGCTTCAAAAGCTCCTTGGAATCTTGAACCCACACTTTTTAAGCACTTTCTTTCTTAAAACATTTCTAGAAAATTTGCTTTCTTGCACCTTATTCCATTCTTACTCCAGTTCTTGATTTTGGCTATTGAGATACATGACAGCTTCTCTTCTCACTTAAAACATAAGCTTGGAATTGACTTTGACTTTCTGGGTTGGGGGGTTGGGAAGGACGATGAGTGAGCTACGAAGGTCAAGCGCCAGTGTAAGCCTACACCATGCCTGCTTTAAGTTAATTATCTCCTTCTAAGATCTCTCATACGTTATTGTCATCATTGTTGTGATCCTGACCTATTGTAGAAGCTCCAGCAAAAGGTTTCCTAATAGAAGCATGAACTGAAACAAGAAATTTCAACATCCAACCTGATTGTGTTATAGTTGTTAGTTACCATCTTTACGTTCTAACCTTGGACTTTTCTACTAGACCATGGTTCTGTATCAATTCTAGAAAAGGACCATGTTTAAAAGCTTCCCTTTGCTGATATGATCTGAAATACTGTTGGATAGCAATTAGGTTAATGTACTGTTATGGTTAGAGGATCTTTTTTTTCTTTTTTAACTTATTAAATTTAAAAGTTGTGGGAGTTAGCTGGCTTATTATAATAAATTTAACCTTGTGAGTGATTGGCTGGTTATATATGTGGGTTTCTCACCAAGACGAAAGATGAGAAGTAAGAATAGTAGGGCTGTAGCAATTTTCATTGAGGAAAAGATACAATTTTCGATATTAGGGACTAGGGCTCTAATTAGGGGCAGGATGGGAACTGGCCAAGGAGATTGAGGGAAAAAAAGGGCAAAATACCTTTTGACCCTCTCAAGTTTCAACTTTTTCCCATGGACTCTATTTTCTTTAAAAAATTATAATCAAGTCCTCAAATTAATTGTCCGATATAGTGCCATATGGCCATTGCACTACCCTTTAATGCCTTTAATGGCTGGCATTAGAAGACCAAAACATCCTTTCTTTCTCTACCCCATTTTCTCACTCTCTAGTTTTCTATTATGATAGGAGACTCCTAATTATTCTCTCCCTCTCTCTAGTTTTCTATTCTGATAAGAGACTCCTTATTAGTCTTTTTGTAATAAGAAATCTTAGAGAGAGAGGGATGGCTGGTAAGATAGTGGTAGAGGAGGTGGAGGTGGAGTGTGGCTTTGGCCTACTCTTGGGGCTTTCAGGAGGATGTGTCAGCATTGATCTTCAACAAGCTCTATCCTGCGACCTTTGCAGCCTGGCCTTTTATTTTAGTGGCCTCCATGCCACTATCATTGCCTTTAAGAAGGCCTTGCTAGACTAATGCCACCACCTTTGCCTGTTGCCTCACCTTTGAGTGTAGCGCCTCATAACAAGTACATTTCATATCGATACCAAACCAAGACTTAGTATTGATGCATACCAAGTTTTGATGCATTAAACCGACTACTGATATTGTACTAGTGTGACACTTGTACGGGTCCAGTGTCAAGATGGCAAATCTTGCTAATGACGATTCGATGTCCACTCCTATTGTGCCCTCCATCGCTTCCTCTTTGTCATTGCCCTGCTCAGCATTTGGATCTACCAAAATCCTGAGCTTGACAATGTCAGCTGCATCCTTTGGGGCTTCCTCTTCAACGTTGCCTATTGTGTTATCCTGAAAGAGCTCGATCCCCTTGACCTTGATGTTGACCCTCTCCTTTAGGTCTTTGTCTTCAAGATGCTCACCAAATTCAATGGTGCCGCCTCTCTTCTCTTCATCTACGGCCATGACCTTGCTTACAACTGTCTCTTCCTAAGCACCATTCACTCCATCAACCTTGCTGCCGATGTCCTCCTTGAGGTCATCACCGGCGCCTCTACTATTCCCTCCCCAATTCAAAACCCCATATGTTGCCCTACACCCAAGTTTTCTCTGCTGCTTTCACGCCCAACGATCCCACCTTTGCCAGTTGGACGCTAGCGTTGCCTCTCATCCTTCACTGCTGCCTCCCTATGATTGGAGGCTTCTCAACCTTGTGGCTAGAAGTGTTCATCTCTAGGTCCCCTATGATTGGGCTGCTGCTCGACTCTTCCCTTTCTCACCTAGTTACAATGATATAGTAGTTTTAGCTGATTGGATGTTGTTGCTCATCTAGATGCACAAGCTCAATGGCCGCCACATGGATTGGAAGGTGGCTGAATTGATGTTGGGCTTGAGTGGGTGTTCTCAACAATTTCCTTTCTCCTAGAGCACCACCACTGGTGGGAGGAACTTTTTCTTTGCCATAGGGTCTGACAAGGATTGGCTAAATCAATTCATGGGGAGGCCCTCAAGCTCCCTTAGTGCTCTCAAGTTGATATCAAGAAATGGGGGTCTTTGGGTTTTGATGGGAGCACACATGTGCCTCTCCATGAGTTTTTGTGGTCCAATGATATGATTGGGTGGAGTTTGAGAGCCACACATGAGGTTGACTACTTACCAGGTTGATGCCAGAGCTCTCACTAGTTTCCGTGGTACTTATTCCCCATCTCCCCTCCCCATCCCTGTTTGTTACCAAAATCTTCTCTTGGAATAGGGTTCTATCTTTATTTTGCCCCAATTTTAGGAAACCCTATTTGAAAAGGTTATTGATGAAGATAATCATCTGATGACCTTGTGATGTGGAGTCTATTTGGCACCATCCTTTTCCTACCGGAACGAGTTATATAAAGCTATAAAGATCCATGGGCATTTTGGGGACATTGTGACTTAAGATTAGCCATGTGAACCTTTATGCTGGCAAAGATAGATGGCTATATCGCATTGCATCATCATAAAATTAACTTGAGGAGCTTGGTCGCAAAATTTTTTAATAAGAGAGGGTCTATGTAAAAACATTGAAATTTGAGGGATCAAAGGGTATTTTCGCTCCAAAAAAAAAAAAATAAGGAAGAGGAAGAAGACAAGAGAAAAATGAAGGAAAATAAGAGAACGGAAAGATATGAGGAAATGTCAAAATAGGAGGGAAAATTGGATGGGAGAAAGAGAAGCAGGAAAATATTAAATGGTTGGTCAGCTGGCTGCTTAGCACCCATGTTTCTTTAAACAATAAGTAATGTGACTTGCCTCATTGTTATTAGCCAACTAGAGGGATTTCTAGGAGACTTTTAGAACACTATTTCCTCGAGGAAAGGCCAAAAAATTATAAATAATGCCATGTTCTGTAATATTTTTGGAAAACCTTAATAAATTAATGAAGAAGTTATAGTTTCTTGTTAGTTTTCCCCTACCAACTTTTCTACTTACCCTTTTATACACCTCTAGGGCATGAAAATTCATTGTGAATGTGAAAGAGAATTCACAAAAATTATATTAGTTCTAAGTCAAAATCTTAAATTTCATCAGCATGATTGATGGCACTACTATGCTTTTCTCTATAGGCAGTATATGATATTAGTGGTGGTCCTCATTATGTAGTTTTGTGCGTGCATGTGCATGTTTGTGCATGTGTGTGTGCATGTACATTTGCATGTGCATATGTGAATGTGCATGCTAATGTGGCTGAAGAGCACACTTAATGATAGAGAAACTAAATATCATTTTACCTTAATTTGTTCGACAAAAATTAATGATTTATTGATATGTCAATGCTGTGTATTGAGTAGCAAGTTTTTAGACTTGGCAATGCTTTTTGGTTATCATTGTAGAACTTATTGGCTAACTTTGAAAATTGTCTTGAGGTAGCATGTGACCACCCATTCTTTTGTGTCTAAAAAGGATTGATTTCTTTTTTTTCAAGCATAATACAAGAATAGGTGCTACTGTGCTTGAAAAGCTTCATATCACTCTTGTGGATAGTCTGCAATCAACAAGTTATGATTTTCCTACAAGTTTATTCATCTTGACCTTTTTTTATGTAAATATGTTTTATTTTCTTTGGATTGGAATACTGCCCTTGCTTTTTAATTTTGTCTGGACATTTTTATGTATTCTTAAGTAACTCAGATTCCAGCCATGTTCTTGCGGATGTCAATGCTACTATTACATACATGATTATATTTAGTTGTCCTTGCTTCTAAATGTTTTATCTGCCTTGGAAGAGGAAATGGTTACTGGAGGTTAATACTGATCATTGCTTTATTTTCATTAACAGGTCCTAGTTATCTGAAAACTAAAGTGACAGAATAATGGGTATTTCTGCAAAGTGGCTTAAATCATTGGTCGGGCTAAGAAAACCAGAGAAATCACAACATCCAGAGAAGGATGAAAATGTAAGACTGTCTTTTCCTGGCTCATTTTGATATTGAATCTAAATAGATTTTATCTGCGCATCTGGCTTTTCATGGAATAACATTGCAATGTAATGCAGCTTTATCAATTCTTTGCATAAGCATCGGCATTGGGATATCGATTCAGTCAATTTGCTTAATCTAAAGAACTCTGGTCCTTCTGGAGTTGTTTCAGAACTTATCAAATCTTTAAAAAAAACAGGAACATGCCTCTAGTTGTTTGCCCACAAAAATATGGAGCTTTCCAATGACTTGGCTAATATTTAATATGCAACACATTTTTAAGAAGTTGTCTAATTACTTATGTAAAATCAGTTGTGGATACCAATGACAAAAGGATATACCTCAATTTTGGGGAAGCAAACATTGGTCTTTATCTCTAAGAATATCTTTTAGAATTATACTCATCTATCTCATGTTCACATCATTCCACCATTTTATTTACAACTCTGAAAAATATTTAAAAAATTGAAAAGAGGCTAATTGAAAAGGCTGGACCAAGAAAGTGCCATCTCCCATTCTCTTCCTTAGATATTCTTCATGAACAAGAACTCCAATTATAAGCTAGCTTCTAAAGTGGAATCCTCTACTTGAGATTCCACTGGAAGAAGGGTCCTGGGGTTCCTCAAAACTGATGTGCTTAGGATTGTTAAAATACCTCCCAATGCTCTTCAGTTCCTTTGTCAGCTTGGTGGTCCTTTCTTGGTCTGATATTTGGTTGCAATTATAACTCCAGCAATAGCGACTATTGGAGGAGTGATATATGAATTTGTAAGTCCATCTGTCTCTGTCACAATACAGTGGCCCATATCATGAGACACCAAATCAAGATCTAATCCTTGTAAGACTCTTGATCAGCTTATGATAGGCCCAAGACTGCATATAAGTTATCTTAAGAAGTGACTCGTCGATCTTCTAGGCCCTATTAATCTGATTAAACACCTAAAGAAGTTTTCAAGCTTGCCTAGAAGAATGTCTGAAGATTTCACAAAATCCTAAAAGCTGTTTTTCCTGGTGAATAACAACTTTAAATTGAAAACAGCTTCGAAAATCTCAAGAATGAGGAATCAGAGATAGGCGATAATTTTTGGGAAATGTCCCAAATTTAGTAATATATAGGTGAAATTTGATCTAGCATTATATATGTTCCTATTGGAATTCCATTATAACAACAGCTTGCTCTTCTACATTCTTTTCTAGATACTTACAAAAATCCATGTGCTCCACTTGTAATATGAGTGCGTTTATTCTTTTTCTTACCTGCTTAATAACTCATGAGCATTGCAGAAAAGGGTCACTGCTAGTAGGTTGTGGCACCGGAGGAAGCATTCTGTTGATCTTGATGGCGCTATTGTAGATAGCGAGTTTGCTGTTGGAACTGCTCCATTGACAGCAGATGCCAATATCCAGTCATGCTCACATTCTACATCTTCTCCAACCAACACCTCTCTTCAAGTACAAGCATCTTGTCAAATTGAACAGAATACAAAAGAGGACTTGGCTGCCACAGTTATTCAAACTGCTTTTCGAGCTTTCCTGGTACTGAATCCTGTCTTTTTCATTGTATGCATGTTGGCGCCTATGTTTTGCATTGCTGATCAACATCACTGCAAGTTATTTACAAATTAGTAAGTATAAGGTGGTGATATTGTATTTGCATTACATAATCTGGTGCACAATATTATAATGTGTAACTACACTGGTAGAAATTATTTTATTGATAAACGTGAACAAGACTATGAACTGCAAATGATATTTTAACTGAGTTTCCAGGCATTTGATATCAGTGGTGAGGCCATGAAGTTATGAGTTTCCAGACATTTGATATCTCAATTCCCTTTGGGTACCACACCATCTCTTGTCATACTACTGTGAATAATCTTTCAAACCCCTTGTGTTTATTTATTTATTAAAGACACATTGTTATCAGGTCATGGATTCTAAATATGAATGCAAGTCCATGTTTCAGTTTCATATCCTAATGGTCATGTCATGTCTGGGTGTGGACTCAGTAGAAAATCTGAAATCTGTTGGGTGTGGGTAAAACTGATACTCTGTTGATTCTTTATACATTTTATTAGCATAGCAAACAATTGTGCTTATTAAATTGTTAACTGTGGAAGGTTGTTTACTATGAGGCATTGTTTGAGGTATCAGATGCCAACATGCCAACTTGACATTATCATGTGCTGTGTGGTAAGCACTGACATACAGTTGCTACCATGTCAGAACAACATGCCAGTAAGGAACTGAGATGGTGTGTACCTTGGTGTACGACACTTGCTGATCAGCACTATCATCTATTCTAGGAAGTCTTATTAAATTTATTCGATTTCAAATTAACATTAGCTCTAGCAATCACATTGTGAAAGCATTTATGTACATTTTGACTGGATGCTAACAAACTTTTATCCCATGTAGCAGGGGTTGTTGAAATATGGTCATTCATGATATAGAATATGGCACTTTTGCATTTATGTCAGAAGTATTTCTAAGAAAAGTAACAGCATGAGCTCCTTGCAAGTTGTTCTAGGGTGTGAGCTATACTCAAAAGAAATACCTTTCTGTTTTGTGTTTTTAAAATGGAGAATCAGCACTGACAATAACAAACATTATTGGTGCCCTATTGGATCAGCATTCACACTCAGTTCTTCCAGCCAAAACCATTTTGATCAGACTTGCAAAACCATGCTTCAGAACTTTAACTTAATGCATTTTGTTGAATATAATATGTAGCAGTTGCTGCATTTTGACCTTTTTTTTAGATGACTGGACACTTTATGTTGCTGTTTCAGGCTAGACGAGCATTACGAGCTCTAAAAGGACTGGTTAGACTTCAGGCCCTTGTTAGGGGTCATGCTGTGAGAAAACAAGCTGCAATAACTCTTCGCTGCATGCAAGCTTTGGTAAGAGTTCAGGCCCGTGTCAGAGCCAGGCGAGTTCGCATGGCATTAGAGAATCAATTGGGGCAGCAAAAGGTTCAGCAACAAGCACATGAGGCTCGTGTTCGAGAAACAGAGGTAGAGCTACCTAATTCCTGCTGACCGATTTGCTGTCATCACTATCCATTTGTTATTGACCTGCATAAAATCTTTTGTTGGATACTTACAATAACATTACTAAGCTTTTTTCTGTTTCAGTTTTTTCTCCTACATGGTTAATGTAATCAACCAGGAGAAATCCGATTAGAGCTTTATTTTTTATTGCTTGAGTTATACTCGATGTCCTTTCATTATAAGCCACATATGATATTTATACAAAATTAGGTAACATCTTTTCCCATAAAGTCACTCAAACAACTTGTTTAAGTTCTTTAATGATCATAAAAAACCCCAATTTGCATGTTAAAGATAAAAATGATGGCAGACCTTAAAACTCTTCTATTAGTTATTTAGTTCATCCCTTTCAGAAAACAACTTTCCTAGTGTCAAATGTCTGTTGTTCTTATATTGATAAGGATTTGTCTTTAGGAAGATTCATCATCTTGTTACTAGACCCCATATCGATACCACATTGATAAAATGTTGTTGTGCCCGATACAGTATCGGTTTGGTGTACCGAGTTTTAGTACGCCCTCCGTACTGAGCCTAGGTTTGGTATTGTTACAGTATTCTATGTTTGGTACGGGACAATATGCATCGGTACAGTGTGCTAGTCTTGGTACTACCAGCAAAATGTTAAACAATAATTTGCTTGACTATTGTCATACTGTACATATGCAAGCATTTAGGCCTGTTTGGTTACTCGCAATTGATCAAAGTAGGAAGTGGCCACTTCTGGAGAAGAGATTTCTGAGAAGTCACTTTCATTCTGTCCTCTACACATTTGGGCAGTGATAGACCTATGAACAAACTGTGACTCATAAAAGCCCATTCAAACACAAGTATCACAAGCAACTGGCCATGATAATAAATCACCAATCAATTAAGAATCTATTGTTCCTTGTTGGGTGTTGGCAACTGTGCATCAAATAGTGCACCCTGCAGCTAATACCTATCAGAGCACCCATTCATCATTGTTGATTAACATATTTGCTGCAGCGGTTGCACAACATTGGATGAATTGGCAATCCAATGATAGGTCAGCAGCTGCACGTTGAAAACCATATAAAGATTTGTACTCATATCTCAAAAAAATTTCATGAACCTCATAATAACCCATGTCAACCCAAAATCAGTTCAATAATAGGTCAGATTTTCTCCAGCTTACACACAACCTCATAAAGCTCAACAATCCTATCACATTTATTTGGTATTGTTGCTGACAATTCTTAGTCTTTATCTGCCATATCTTGTTTATATAGGATGAGGAACTCATAAAACAACTATGTGTTCATTGGAAGGGAGCTAGATATGTGGCTGCATGTTCTTCACCTAATGTGCATGCAATGTGCATATCCTAGTAATTTCTTCATCACAAAATGTTAACTTAGTAGAACAGAAGATTTGGGATCTTAATCTTAGAGATGCTTTTAGTAAGATTGGAAGGAAAGAACCACTGTCCTTGAATGAGCAATAACTTATTGTTGGATGAGATAAGAATGTGATTTGAGTATAATTCTTGTCATCAGTGTACTTAGCTGGTCAAAAGAGGTGAAGTCTCCTTTTTCTAAAATTGAGAAGTGATTTGAATCTTTAACTTTCTGTTAGATAGTGTGCTGAGAGTTAGCTGTCTTTGTGATGGCTCATGCTCCAATGGAGGACTTATAATTTTGGGGAGTCATTTCAAATGCAATTATGTGGTTAAAGACAAGGAAATGCTTAAGTTTGTAGAGATTACATTTGTTCTCTTTCTGAAATTACAAATTAAGTGATGATGGCCTTAAATTTGGGCATTTCAGCCTGACATTTAAAAATAATGGCTTATTTTCTTACTAAATAGTGCCTGATAGGTTGGAGATTTTTTTTCTTCACATTCCTTTCTTATCTTGACCTTCCTTCTATATCTAACAACAGGTCTTATTACGGTTCTTTCTAGATATACATTAACAAAATGTTGACCTTTTTAACAAATAGATTATTGCTAGCAGCTGAGCGTGGAATATCATTGTTGAAACTAAATGGGTCACTAATGTTATTCTTTGTTGCACTCTGTTTCTTCTGCCTGACTGTAGGCTTTGGCCGGTGCTTGCTCCTTGGTGTTGTCAATCCCTTGTTTTCTATCACTTGGTCTCCCACAATTTAGTGAACTATTTAAACCGATGGAAAAGAGTCAAATCCCCTCTTTACCATGCATAAGACAAATCCGCACTACCTTTTGTAATTCAGTTGTCAAGCTATCAGATCTATTTATTAATATGGTCAAATCCCATTGATCTTTTCTGATATATCACTGATAGAAAATGATGGAAGTTCTCAGTTATATGATTTGAATGCAGGAAGGCTGGTGTGACAGTGTTGGCTCCGTGGAAGAAATTCAAGCCAAGTTGTTGAAGAGGCAAGAAGCAGCGGCCAAGCGTGAGAGAGCCATGGCATATGCTCTCACTCATCAGGTAACTCTTAATAAAAATGTTACACCTTGTGATGCATCTCAAGTCATAATATAATGAATTTCGAATGCTTGAGACATGATGCAGAACCGGTGAAGCATGAGAATCCTTGTGACAAAATAGCAGTTAGAATTTGGTTCACATGGTACTTCATAGTCTGATGGTTATGTGTTACAGGTTTAGATTATTTGGAGCACCCAGAAAATTTGGACCTATGTAATTATAGTGTGAGGGGGTCTCCTGCCCTTTCACTCAATAAATTTTGGGCCTTTCTCCCATTGAAATATCGAGCATTCTCTTGGTAGTTGTCTTCACTCTGTTAAATTCACATACAAACAAGGAGTTTGGGTTTGGGTTTTCTAGTACCTGTGAAAGTAGCAAAATAGAAGAGAAAATAGAAGTACAAATGTTCCAAAGCTTACTCTTTTGAGAGGTCTAATCTCATGAAAATATCTTAGAAAGAAATAAATTCTGCATTAAATTATCAGAAGTGATGCATTAGCATTCCAATAATCAATGAATCTGATCTATTTTATTGATGACCACTGTGACTTGTACAGTTCTTTGCTTCACTCTAACCTCACTTTCATGAATATTGGTGCTTATACCTTTGAGCTGCCAGACCTTTCAAGGTATCTAACAATCTACATTTGCCAGGGAAAAAAAAGGGAAAAAAAGGCACAGCTTACCTATAGAGCCTTCGTCTTGTAGAATGGTTAAAGCATTTTAATTTATTCTTTTGTTATGGTATAAACTTGATATATTTGGCTTTATTTTGTACATTTTGGAGGAAGTATGTGCGTCTTAGTTTTCAAACAATTAGTACCGTTACAGTACAAATGGAAAAAAATTCTTTGACTACCTTTTACTAATCCTCTGAAGGCAAAAGTACAATTTTTATTCCAACTTGTGGAGTAGGAAAAGGGCCATGAATTTGTCAATGTTTAATATTTGCCAAAAAGTTGTATAGCTCTGTCAGTTTTGTCCCTGCTCGGCCTGAAAACGGTTATGTTTGAAGAGACACATCTGATGCATTCTGTTTGATGAGCAATCAATTCCATATTTGGCTTTAAAAATAGATCTTGTGTTTTACAATCCTTTCAACCTGCACTATCATATTTTCTGTTGTACATCTTAACCATGTATTCTTTTCTCATTGTCTCAACAAAGGGAAATCAGGCATGACCAAGCAGGCACCTGTTATATAAATTTTATTTTTTGACTTGGCTTCTTTGCTCTCTCTCTCTCTCTCACACACGCACGCACGCACGCACAGACACACACACACACAATTTATTTGGTGTATGGCATAAAAGATTGTGATCTATTACTAGAGTTGCATAATTATATCAGCTCTTGAGGCTCATCAATTTTTTGGGTTTTCAAGGCCTACTTTTTTCTTTTCCTTTTCTTTTTGTGCAGCAGCGAGTCTTTCTCAAGTACCTGTTTATTCAATCAAGTAATCATTTATGAGAAGATGTGATTTGGTTCTTTCTAATTGAATGTATGACACTATTTCTCATGCAATCTACTAATCAAAGCATATTTTTCAAATTTTCTTCCACTGTAGTGGCAGGCAGGTTCCAGGCAGACTGCAGCTCTTGCGGGATTTGAGCCAGATAAAAACAACTGGGGGTGGAACTGGTTGGAGCGATGGATGGCTGTTCGTCCTTGGGAGAACCGGTTCCTTGACATTAATCTCAAGGATGGAGTGATGGTTCATGAAAATGGACCACCAGAGGGGAAGCATGGAAGTAGGGCCCAGAACAAACCTCCTGGGAAGAAACCTACTTCAAACCTTCACTCCAATGTCCTAAGCCAGAAAACAGGCCCATCACATTCTGAGGCAAGTGGCTCTTCATCAAGTCAATCTGCAAGCCAGCTAACCTCTTCTGCTATGCCATCAATTAAGGGAAAATCAAAGCCATCATCTGAGGAGGTTTCTGGAGAAGCCATCTCCCGGCCTTCTGGACTTGGGCCTTCTGGACTTGGTACTCGGTCATATAGCAATCCGAAAGAGAGGCCATCACAACTGGATTCTCAGGCTAAGAAGCGGCTGTCCCTGCCAGGCAGTGGTGAGTCCACTTTATTCTCTTAGAATATGGCTATTTATTTTACTCAAGCTATTGCAATGTCTGTTGCAAAACAATTTTGCAGGCTTTTATCCGATGGTAATAGCATGCTATCTTGTAACAAATGTATTTTAGCTTGTTCCATAGCCATTCCTCTGCTCTTGCTGCTGTAAGTCATTCCGTAATGTGGATTCATATGAAATTGATAATGCAGTAGACATGATTACAGTCTTTTGACCATGCATACATCTGTGTCTATATAATTAGAAAGCTAGTCTTCTTGGTTTTCTTGCATACATGTGATATTTTAGTGTGTGTTGTGTTTTTTTGTAATAAACATGTAATGTGTCATGAGATGGGTTGCAACCTACAAGCATGAAACTTATGTGTTCAAGCTTGCACATTCATAGACTGGCTACTTCAGCATTGTTCATCATCACTATGTCATCCATGACCATTCCATTTGCTTTGTTCATTTTGATACCTGCTCTGAAAGTTGCTGACAGCCATGTTATCAATAACAAGCAGGTGTGGCCGCAGGAAAACACCCTGCCAACAAAATTGCAACTAACCGGTCTGCCACTGCTAAGAAATCCATCAGAGATACATCCAAGTCTGAAATAAAACATCGTTTGAATCCTACCGATCCAGTTCCAAAGAGAGTTGAGGTGCAGACATGAGAAGCCATTTTCAGTTGATTACAGATTCACCATAGTATAATAGCTGATCCAAGGATGTTCTAATGTTGTATCAAACTTTGTATATAAGTCTCTCTTTTTTTTTTTCTTTTTTTTTTTTTTTAATGGCGGAATTGTAGTAGTTGTGCTTCTCTACATCTCTACGTCTTACGGATAGCTATGGGGTGCCAATCCCGACTGCTGCCAAGTAAGAAGACTTCATGCTGTTACTGTATTATCAGTTGCATGACCTTGCGGTATCTATTTGTTCTTGTTGAGTTTTAAGTTATACCGTAGTCGTTTTAATCTATTGTTGAACGGCTGTTGGCACTCTGAATGTACAATTATGAGCAAAAATTGAAAGTTCATGCTCGCATTGGTGGAGTGGTGATGCCTGATTTTTAACACATATTCAAAAAGAGCTGGACGCATGTCTAACAAGGAAACCATTTGGGATTGCAAAATTCCCATATTGAGCATTTCAATCTTAAGCTACAGTAGCAATGTGAGACATTCTACATGCCATTATGTTATCTTAGGTTTTTCTTTATATTGTTGTTTCAGCCAATCTGTGAGTGAAATCCATGCCTTTTGTATAACATATATGAGTTTGAAGTGACTGCCCCTGTGGTTCCCCCAACAGCTTTGGGTGGTGATGGCTTAACCAATTGGCAATTATCATGCACCATGATTTGTTAATTTTCTTTTTTATCCCTTGGGTTCGCATAGGACTGGAAGTGGGCTTAGGCCGGCCATGGATTGAGTTTTCCTATGTTCAGGTTTGGCCAGGATTAAGCGTAAAATTGAGGTCTGTTTTAATTTTTGATCGGATTTGGATTAGAGCATTGGTTTAGCTCCACTTAGACCTGACTTTGAGTCCAAAACCAAATGAGTCCAATCCAAGCTCGATTAGTGTGGCCTGATCACCTAGCCAAGGGTTTGGAGCTTTCCAACTCTCAACACTGAAGAAGAAAATGAAACTCATGACGGTGATGAAGATAAAGAAGAACCATCAATGTGATCCTTGGTTGATCGAAGTTGATCAAAAACTTAAACATCAACTTTAACCTCTCTTGTGATGTCATCGATAAGGAATCGTTTTGAAAATTACTGAACCTGCAAGAAAATTACTGAACCTGCAAGAAAATTAAGCTAAAATCAGGCTGATATATTGTTTTGGCTTAAATGGGTTAATTCGAGTTGGTTTGATGGTTTTCAGGTCAGGCTTGATTCGGAGTTTTAGGATAATTTTTAGACCTGAAGGGATGCAGCTTGATTTGACCCATCCCACTTTTAAGCCCTATAGCTTGGTTTGTTGGTAGCTTGATATTTACTATTTGCTTATTATTATCCCTTACAAGAATCTTTTAAGGACCCTCCTTGAAACTGAGTAGCCAAAAGATGAAGTAGTGGCTGTAATTAGGCCTGGAAATGAATTGAATCAAGTTAGATCCGATTCGATCCATATTTAAAGCAAGATCCATGGGTTGGATCGGATTCAAAATTGAATACAATCTAAATTTCGTATCAGATTCGAGTCTTATATTTTTTGACTTGACTTCTAATCTGTTCAACCCGTATGTCATTAGGATCTAATTTAGGTTGATAAAAAATAGACTCAACCTACATATGATCCTATCCTTCTCATAAACCTCAATTATATAAGTTTTATATTCCTTCATCTGAATTATCTTTATCGATTTATTAAATGAATCCTTTTTTAGAGTAATTCTCTTTTTCTTCATAATAATTAGATCTACTTTCATCTATTTTCATTTGATTATATTTAAACATTTATATTTTATTATTTATTTTAATAAATTTTTATTCATAATTCTTTAAGTATATTAATAAATATTTTAAAAATCATATAAATTTAAGAATAATTATTTACTTGAGCTGAATTAAAAGCTTTTGAGTGAAAATTTAAGTTTAAGTTACATTTTTTTTTATCATATTTAATTTTTTTTAATAAATTTATATTTAATTATTAATTATTAGATTTTTAATTATAAAATAATTAATAAAATAATTAACATAAATATAAATACGATTTAATTTGATTCTATTTCAAACTAAAATGTTTTAGATTTGATATCAATCATATTTGAATAAATTATTAAGTTTAATATTTTTTTTATCAATCTAATTTAATTAGATTAATAAATTGGTTGAATTCGAACTTAAAATTATAATTTGAATATGATGCTCAGTTAATGGAGACCGACAATGATGCCCAGGAGTTGAGAGCACAAATGTAGAGAGGTTCAGATCTCTGTCTTTTAAAAATTTTCTGTCCGTTTCCCTTCCGTACCTGACAACGGCTGTGGCCGTCTGCCGCCGGAGAGAGTGGGTCACTCTTCTCGTATCTGAGTGCTGTGCCCTGGTCCCTGCTCTCCTATTTGAGCTACCGTCCGTTCCGCAGCCGACGTGGTCTCCGTAAAATAATAATACCCACTGTAGCGATGACGCACAAATCTCCATCTTGAGCGAAAAAATATCATTTATATCACCTAAAATAAAATTAAATAATTGATATTTTTAATATTTTAAAATAAAAAGAATCGTAGCAAAAGTCAATGACTTAAAAGTATGGTTACACGGAACGGACCAGTCATTCAAAAATAGGAAGCATGGAATTCAAAAGATGGAAGACGCCGATTAAGATTTATTGAGAAAAAATATCACTATTCTCACCGCAGTTGATCCATAAAAAAAAAAAAAAAAAACACGGCGTGACTATACTTTTAAGCCAGCAAGCAAGCAGGTGCTGAATCAAATATTAATTTAATATTAATAAGATCATACTTTTGATCCTCATACTCTCTTTTTTTTTTTTTTCTTTTCCTTTCAAATTTAATTTTATATTAAATAAAAATAAAAATATTATATACTTATAAGTCATTTATTATCAATTAATTTTTAATTAAATTATTTAAATTATATAATTTTAATTCGCTAACGATTAATTGAATTCGTAAATTATGTGGCTTCAAAAACATCTTGATATTTCAAATTTAATTTTATATTTATTATTAATTAATTTTTACTTAAATTTTTAAATTATATAATTTTAATTCGTTTTTTTTTAAGAAATTTTTTCTCATAAATCAAATGTGCACGTAAGATGGACATGTAAAGCATTCCGACATCCTTTTTATCCACACAAAAAAAAAAAAAACAATTCTTTTTTTTTAAAAAAAGAAATACAAATATCTAATCCCGTGGGCTCATAGTACGTTTCAAAAGTTTTATATCACTCGTTCCAATAATTTTAGAAGCACTGGTGCCAAAGTCCACCCGACAAACCCGAGCCCCTTCGTCGGTGCCACCTCCCATCACCTTTCGACCTTCCTTTTTCAATACCACGATGTTCCGTAAAATCATCGAGCTTTCAAGGCCCAAATAAAACCCCAAAAAAAAAAAAAACCGATAACATAAATGATTTCTAGCTTTCTCACTTAGTTTGACACCATAATTAATTAATTAGTTGGAGTCCGGGGTTTCCCATTTCAATGGTCCAAAATCGAAGGAACCGTAACCAGCGATGAACTGACCGCGTACCGAAACCCAACAAACCCATCCGGCGAGCCTTTGCTCGTCCCTTTAAAACTAATATCGGAGGTGGAAAACGGGGAAAGAAAGCGACAAGCAAATCAAACGGCTTCCCTCTTTGCCTTAATCCCCATTTTTCTCCACCGATCCATCTCCAACTCCTAAAATTATCCAACTTTGATCCCAAAATCGAAAAATTCATACCGCAATGAAGAGATCCATGTCCCCCATTCCCGATCTCTCCTTCGATCTCCGCTGCCTTCCTCTCCCCGTAAAACCCTAATCGCCAGGGCGAGATTGGGGGATTTGGCCCAAAAATGCTCTCGAATTCGCCGTTTGTTCTCTCGTTTCTTCTCCTGTTATCGCTTCCTCTTCTCTTCGTTCTTGTACCCCGGATTCTGACCCCGAAGACGCTCCCGAGCATCCCGGATCCCGACGAGATCGACGATCTCGCACTCTTCCGCCGCGCAACCCTCGCCTCCGCCGGAGGCGGCGGCGGGGGCGCCGGGAATCGCCGCCGCCCGCCGTCGCCGCCCAAGATCGCGTTCCTCTTCCTCACCAACTCAGACCTCTCCTTCGCCCCCTTGTGGGAGAAGTTCTTCGAGGGGCATGGTCGTTTGTTTAACGTCTACGTCCACGCCGACCCCGCCGCCCGCCTCCACCTCCCGCCGTCGCCGTCGTTCCGCGGGCGGTTCATCCCGGCCAAGGCCACCCAGCGCGCCTCCCCGACTCTCATCTCCGCCGCCCGGCGCCTCCTCGCGGCGGCGCTCCTCGACGACCCGGCCAACGCCTTCTTCGCCCTCGTCTCCCAGCACTGCATCCCCCTCCACTCCTTCCGCTTCGTCTACCACGCCCTCCTCGCCGACGCCGGCGCCCCCCCGTCCTCCACCTCCGGAGGCCCGCTCCGCCGCCGCCGCCGCAGCTTCATCGAGATCCTCTCCGACAATCCCATGCTCTGGGACCGCTACAACGCCCGCGGCGAGAACGTCATGCTGCCGGAGGTGCCCTTCGAGCGCTTCCGCGTCGGCTCCCAGTTCTTCGTTCTGGCGAGGCGCCACGCCGTGCTCGTCGTCCGGGACCGCCGCCTCTGGAAGAAGTTCCGGATGCCGTGTCTCAAGTCCATGGAGAATTCTTGCTACCCGGAGGAGCATTACTTCCCCACCCTTCTTGATATGCAAGACCCCAGCGGCTGCACGCACTACACTCTCACACGTGTGAACTGGACCGGCAGCGTCGGCGGTCACCCCCACACGTACCGCCCGCTGGAGATCTCCGGCGATCTCATCAGGGAGCTGAGGAAGTCCAATTCCACCTATTCTTACCTCTTCGCCCGCAAGTTCTCGCTCGACTGCCTCGATCCCCTGCTCGAGCTCGCCGACACCGTCATCTTCCGAGATTAGCGTCCACTAGTCCTTTTGGCTGCCCGACTCTGCCGGGTGATGGATGCTGACACGAATGGATGAGGTATGGAACCGACCCATTGCCGCAAGATCGTTTCTTTGGGTTGTTTTGCTTGTGAACTTGTTCTTCTGGTGGCGTGAGATTTTTGTTGTGGATTCCTGAAGCCCGAAGTGTACCTACTCGTGTTGTAAGGCACTGGCATTGGTGGGTTTTGATGGAAACTAGTACATGTTTAGATGAAGGATTGTGTATACTATATGCTTTTAGTGATACATAGCAGAAATTTGAGAACAAGATTAAGTCTTGGTTTCTTTCTTTCTTTCTTTTCTTCTTCTTCTTTTTTTTTTTTTTTTTTTTTTTCCTTTTTATTTAGCTAGTATATATGACAAGCTTCATTCCTTAAATTGGGGTATTTTATGGCTGCATGGTGAACCACCGAGGGAAAAATCACTCCAAGATCTTTGTTTGGAAGTTCTACATGGGTGGATAGAATGGATTGTGTTATGTGTTAGGTTTGTAGGGCTGGATTCTTTCCTTGGATTGTGTTGAGACCTGGATGGATTTGTTAGTGAAAGAGAAGCCTATCCTTCTGAACTCATCTTGCTTCTAGGTGCAAGGAAGAAAGCTTTCCAGGGTTTGTGAGATTCTTTCTAGTAGTCTCAAAGAAATTCATGTTTTCTGAGTAACAAATTTTAAGATCTCTTTCCAAGGATTGTGGACCCTGATTTGTAGAATGGAGTAATCTTTATTTGGTGAACAAAGGTTTTTCTTAGCTTTGTTGTTTTGTTTCCTTTTCTTGGATTGAGCATGGTAGAATTGGTGAAGATTAATTGATAATGAATGATGACTGGGTTTTTTTTTTTTTTTTTTTTTTTTTTTTTTCTGTTCTCATTTCCTGCAGGGTTTGGTGACAATTAGAGGGGTACTGGCTAAAGCTGGCCAGATGGTTTGGTGATGGTTTGGTGACAATCTCTTTCCAGACCAGGCCAGATGGTGCAGGTTACAGTTAGGAAGAATTAAATGAGGTTGTTAAGCGAGGTTAATGAGAAAAGGACAGTAACCATGTTTGTGGATTAGCATCCCCATCCTATGTGATAAATGAACGCAATCTATAAATACATATATATATATATATATATATAGTGATTTTTATAGTAATGACTTAAAGAGTTCTTCTCAATTCCCTTCCCCCACCTTCTGTGACCTAGTTAATTATATATTCTATATAATGCTTGAAATCATGTGGTTGAGTGTAGGCAAAGTGTCTTCATTGAGGTCCTTTACTTCAGGAAGAAATTCCTGTTTCTGACTTGGTTTTAGATCAGAGGACTCTCACGTTCCCTCTTCATATTTTCTCTTTTGTTTGCTGGTTCTTACCAAGAGAGGTGTGGGCAGAGTGAAAGCGACACCTCCTCTCCTTCTTTTTTTTTTTTTTTTTTTTTTTTTTTTGTAACTTTGGTGAGGTCAATACATTCTCACCAAGCCTGTTTATGTTCTCTTTTCATGTTTGTTGTTGGTTCTCAACGTATGGTGGGTGTAGGGAAGGTGGTACCTCCTCTCCTCCTCTGCCATCCTTTCCTTTGCTGAGACCAATACTAATGCAAAGAATTTATCTACCACTTTATCCGTATATTAGATTAGATTAGATGCTGGCCAGTCCTCAACGGGCCGTAACATCTCCATTAGTAGAGTGGGGCCCTTGGTTTGAAAAAGCTTTATTAGGGTGCTCTTTTTCCTCCATCTTCTTTTTTTTTTTTTTTTTTTTTGGTGCTTTCCGGGCGCTTGCAAGTAGCAACCATCGTTTTCAGGCCTTCCTCTCTCCTCTCTTGTACTGGCCGGACCCTGCCGGTCTCCTGAATAAACTAAAAAGATGACTACAAGGTGTTGCATCTCTCACCATGGAATTTTTGGTTTTTAATCTACGGTCTTCTCCCTTTCCTCTCTTCTATCCATCAATATCACCTTTCAAATATCACCTTTCAAACCAATGCATCGCATCGTGGCAAAAGCTAAAAGAAAAGGTTTTGGGTGTGTTAGGGAATGTTTCTAATTTTTAAGACTTTTTTATTTAAGAAAATTTTCAATGGGATCTCTTGGAGACTTAGAGTCGAAATGATTAGATTAAATTCCAAGGCAGCTAGAGTGAAAAATTCTGTTTAAAGGCACTTAAGAAAGAAGCAACATGCGTTAGGTCATCCTAGTTGAAATTTGGATTGGCCTAAAGTTAAGCTAGTTCGGATGGTGAGGTGGTTCACCTATCAGATGGTTTTGGCATTCCATCAATTGTTTATGACAGTGGACTTTGTGACCTTGGCTGTATTCTAATGCTTGGCTGTATTCTAATGCCTTGGTTCCGGCAGTCAATTCGGCAGACGGATTCTTTGACTGAATGCTGTTCGAGTTATTAATGAATTGATTATGATTGCATCGAAAAAGATAATTTATTGTCAAATGATGCTTGAATGGTTTTAAGGGACTATTACTTTTAGCTGCCTGAATTTTTTTGAGAAAATTTTTCCTAAAATAGGTTTTTCTAAGATGAGAAGAAACTAAATGCCAATCTCTTTCACCTCATTCTGTTTTTTTTTTTTTTTTTTTTTTTTTTTTTTTTTTTTTTTTTTTCTTTTCAGGAGAATATATATATATATATATATATATATAGGCTTTATACAAAATTTTCTCTTTTCTTCAATCAAACATGAAAAAAATGGAAGGAAAGTTTTTTTCTCCCTATTTTCTCTTGAACCAAACAAGGGCTTAGAGATGGCAGTGCTTCAATTCATTATAAGTTATTAGATTATTTATTTAATAAAATAATTAAATTTAAGTCTAAACTTTTTTTTAAATAAATAAGTTGAGGATGAGTTGATTGTTTTTTGATTGGATATCTAACTAACTGGGTTCTCTTCCAAACTAACTTGATTGCTGCCTTTAATTGCTAGCATTATTTTTTTTTACACATCTTTGATCCATGTGAGAAAATTAGTAAAGGTTTTCTTCTGGCACACACTTTCATCGGTTTACGTTGCAAGTATTTTATTTTAAGTCTTTGTTAGCATCATTTTTTTTGTTCTCCCATAAAATACAAAAAATATTAGATCAAAAACTTATTAGTAACTTTTGGTTAGTAAAAATGGATATTTACCTTCGATCATCTTAGGTAGTTAGACTTTTAGTCAACTAAACCAAAAGATGATTAAAAAGTATATTTAAATTACAGAGCCTGTTAAGAGTTATTGTCAATTGAAAGTTTTGGAAGCTTTTGGCAATTGGCACCTGCAGTTACAATCAGAACATTATAAATACAAAGATAAATACTACTTTGCAAAAGATCCCAAAATAATTTAGTTAGGAGTAAACTATATAGCTTAACCTTTTTATCCTTTCAATCTCCTATATCTTCTCTGTTCTCTCCATCCTCCGTCAATTATACCCCATATCTATATCATGAGAATCGTGTCAATTTAATCACCTAATTATACTAATTAATTTTTTATTTTATTATTTTGCAAATAATAAGGAATTTTGGGTCTCTATCCCTATTTGCATCCATTAATAGTATCTTAACAAAAGCTAAGAGCTAATTGCACGACTAAATATTCATTCCCTATATGAAGTGTTTTAGGGCCATCATGCCTTTTGATGGGATGCCAGGATCTACAAAGCCTTTTTAGACTATGTAATCATGTATGAAAGATATTATTATAAGCAAAAATAGATATTTTTTTTTAAAAAAATACATTAAAAATAAACTTAGGGATGGCAATCTTATCTGGCGTCGATGAGGACTCGCCTCAATTGGAGCGGAGTCTATAAATGTTGATTGAGTTCGGAGTGGCTTCAAGTAAAACCAAAAAGTTGTGATTAGAGCTCTTTGACGAGTTACTCAGAACTTAAGGAAAAAAAAAAAAAAAGAAAGAAAAATGAGTTGTATTAGAAACTTGAGTTTTATATAATTTAAATCTCAAAGAAAATAATATTTTTTAAAAAATATTTTAAAAATAGATGAGCTGTCGTTATAGAATTAGTCAGTTAAATCACATCATATTAGCGGCCAAAGCTGACAGAATACCATTAATTGACAACCTGGATCCGGATTTGGATCCGATAATTGGATGCAGTTACGGATCCTTCCAAAGTATTGGTATTCGGCTTCCGAAGGGTTGTCGGCCCAGCCTTCTCGTTTCAAACCGGATTCGACCACGGGCCAAGGGTTTCTAATTTGGGGTTCCTCGGAGGGTGCCTAAGGCGCGACGCGAGGACCCAACCCTCTCCTCTCCTGGTTCCCTGGTTTCTCTAATCTGGGAAACCGATCAATCCCCAGCCGGTGCGGTCGCTCGGGAGAGAGAGAGAGAGACAGCGAGAGCGCGATGAGGGTGGCCATGGCGGTGGCGGTGGCGATGGCCGTGGCGGTTGCGCTGGGGATGGCGGTGAAGCCGGCGGAAGCTGGGGACAACAATGGGGTGTTCCAGCCGTGCGCGGACACCAAGATCCAGAGGGGTGATGGCTTCACCTTCGGCATTGCTTTCTCGACCCGGGATTCCTTCTTCTTTAACCAGACCCAGCTCTCCCCCTGCGACCACCGCCTCCCCCTCGCCTCCGGCGGCAACGCCCAGCTGGCTCTCTTCCGCCCTAAGGTTGACGAGATATCCCTCCTCACCATCAACACAACCTCCTATCCCGCTGTAAGATCTCTCTTCCCCCTCTATTCTGATGTCTGTTGGATTCAAATCTGGCTAGGGTTTCGTCTCCTTATGACATTCCAGGGTTCCAATTTGCCCGGTGATTGCATACTACTACTACTACTACTACTACTACTATTATTATTATTAGGGTTTTTGAATCTCCCTCCTCTTTTTTAAAAGCAGGAATGGATGGTAATCTTGAATGTTTGTTGTTATATTGGTTGATTTATATGCTTCTTTGTGATGTTCTCTTCATCTAGAAGATAACTGAAATTGTTTTCCAAAGATTTGGATGGAAACGACAATATTTTTTTTATTGTCAATTAAAATATTTTTCAAAATTCTAACGGAAACGGCCAAACAAATTACAAGCTATATGCTTTTTTTCAAGGCAAACTTTTTAGTAGTTTCTTATGTAAGATCAGAAAGAAGTATAGATGTATCCATTTGATATGCCAGAGCAGAATATGTTATACAATTCTGCATCAGCTCTGTGCAAATCATAAGCTTCTCACGTGTTGCTGTTCTATGAGGTAATCTTTCAAGAAGTCATTTTCTGTAAGCATGAAAGATGTGTATAGGTATCTGATACTGGTTTGGTAAATACATGTTTTTTAATGATTGATTGATTTAGTCAACACTTTGGGAAACAGAAGCAAGGAATGCAATATACAGCAGGATTTTGGACAAGCATAGCATTAATCTGATTTTCTGGTTATTCTTATCATTGAATGACATTAAATGCTGCATTTGGGGTCCCTTAATTGCTTATGGAATGATATTTTTGGATGCTGATCATTGTTGTCTTGTTTCCTGCTTTCTTCCTTCTCTTGGTACCAATTGATTGAGTGGAGAAAATTTTTTGATTGTCTGAAAATAGGAGCCAATCATGGTAGTGGAGTATATTTCAAGCAAGATTTTAAATCTCGTGGGATAGAGGTATTCCGATTTTTTCATGAAATGAGACGCTCCGCATCCCATCTCATATCAATCCCTGACCTAGTTAGGTGCCCCAGTATTTACTTGGAATGCTTCTCTTAAAAAAAATATTTGTAAAGCTTTAGTGTTTTATTTAATTTTTAAATATATTTAAACTTTAAAAATTATATCTTTATGATTAATTATATCTATTAAAATTGATACTATAATATATTATGCTTGAAACAGGATGGGATTAGATAGTTGAGATCGGTCTCGAAATCTTTTGAGATGGGATGTCTTGGCTGTTTCGGCTCCGATTCCATCGAGACTTGAATCACTAATTTCAAGAGCCTCAGTAGTATATAGGAGGGATGGTTCTTCTAGGATGGAACAAGGTAACTTATGTGTATGTCAAAGGCTACTCATAGGTACCCAAGATACCCTGCTAAGGTGCTAGGTTAATCCCCTTGCCTGGGCGCTTGCAACTTTTATGGGTCTTACACAGTGTAGCTGCTTTGGTGCTTAGATTAAGCATGTAAGGGAGCATCTAAATGCCTAGGGCTATCTTATACATTAGATTCGCACGGATCTCAAAACCAAAAAGTCACTTTTTACTTTTTCTTTAAAAAGAAGAGAGTTATTTATGGCTCATATCCCATTATCTTTGTGAAGTATAAGCGTAAACGAATAGAGATATGGCTCATATCCCTATTCTTTAGTTAAAGAAATAGGGATATGGCTCATATCCCTATTCTTTAGCAAAGAAGTATATGAGTAAAAGAATAGAGATATGATTCATATTCCTGTTCTTCAATTAAAAGAATAGAAATATGACTCATATCCTTATTCTTCAGTGAAAAAGTACATGGGTAACAGAATAGGGATATGGCTCATATCCGTATTGTTCAATTAAAAAAATAGTGATATAGCTTATATCCTTGTTATTTAGTGTAACAAAAACTATTTTACACATATTACGTTGCAAAAAATGATGCGCATTTATGGAGATGGAACAGACGTGACAAACGGTGGTTAACGAATGACTTTTTTGCTTCAAAATTCATATAAATATAAGGGTGAGGAAGATGACTGGATTTGTGCTTTGCTACATGTGAGTGTAGTCAAATCCAACTCTTCCTCTCTCTCTCTCTCTCTCTATATATATATATATATATATATATATATATAATAGAAGTAGAGCTGATTGGATGAAGTGATTAGGTGCTTTGGGAAATATGTGATAGGTGCATACATTGGAGATGAAAATTTTGTAGAACGATAGTAAGGCTTGCAATGTTGTATGGTTCATAGTGTTGGACAATAAAGAAAGTACATGAAAATAAGTTAAACTTAATAAAAATGAGAATATTAAAATGGATGCATGATGAAATTAGAAAAGATAAAATAAGAAATACATATATTAAAAAACCTACAAGCGTTGCATAAAAATTAAGTATAAAATAATAGAAAATCGATTGAGATGGCATAGATATGTACTTCGAAGATTTGAGAAGGCTTTAGTGAGGGGAGATACTTTGGTTTATGTTGAAGGTGGTAAGGAGGGATAGACCTAAGATGTCATAGATAGAGATTGTAAGGATTACATCAAATTTGGCCTTATATAGGAATACTTGACAAATGAGGTTCTATAAGGTCAACCTCAAATAGTTGGGAAAAGGTTAGATTGTTATAGTTATGGCTTCATAATCTGTCATTATCTTGTCTTGTCTTTGTTTTCAAATCATCCGCATATTTGTCAAGAAGAAGCTCATAGTCTGCCATTGTGTGAGCTGCCGGCATCATGTATCAATCCATATATGGGCTTAATCACACCATCAGACTCTAGTAAATTTATTATAAGTTTTCAACTATATGTTTTTTTTAATTATATGTAAATGAGATTTATCACTGAAAGTTTCCATGTCCTACTTGTTGATCTTGTTGAATTAAGCAGTAAACATCCAATTGATGTTCTATTGTTTGATGTAGGAATAGTATATTGAGTCATCGCTTTATGTGCCATACTTTTAAGTTTGTTTTGATTATTAATAACATCTACAAAAGTATGCCCACAATATGAATCTTCATGTGAAAGTTTATTTCTAGGGTCATGGTTATCTATTTGTGATGCAAAGAGATATATGTTGATATCTTGATTTACAAATCTATGCTTGTTGAGTAGGTGAATATGGTCTCAATATAGTTGGTGCGCTAAATAAGAAAGTGAGTACTTCTCATCATGGTTTCAAACCTCGATGGGATGTCCCATGGGACGCAGGAATAAGTTGTCTTAAGTGTTGGAATGGGATTGCCCCACCATCATCCCAATCGGCATGTCTTGTACTCTTAGGACATTACTTTGTCCCAAGTGTCAAGACAGATTAGGACAGCGGCATATTCCGTTCCATAGAAAAATTGAGATAGTCCCATCCCATGAGATTTAAAACCTTGCTTCTCGTAGCTAGTTAACAATATACCGAGAAATGTGGCTTTAGTTGTTCACTTGAGTTTATTCCTTAACCGCTTGACTAAAACAATCCTGGAGGATTTTCTTGTATATGATGGTATTGTGATATTTCTTATTGAGATGCATCTTTTATTTACAAATTTTGTTTATTATTATTTTTCTTGATTAATAATTAAACATTGCATTTGTCTCCTTTATGGGTTGAAGGGGATTCAAAGAGGGTGGACATGGATGGTATCATAGTTACACATGCTTTTTTTTGTTGCCCTTTTTTGGTTTTTTTGTGGAGGGTTCATGGCTTCTTGTATCCTTGGGGTTTGTAGTGGGGTTTGAGCCCCCATTACTTCTTGTTGCCATTGTTTTAATTGAGCAATAAAGTCAGAGGTGGTGGAGGTATGTTTTCTCCTTTCCCTTTGGAGGAAAAGTCATTTTGAAATCGTGTTTCACAAACTTTAAAGTGAGTTCTTATTGCAACGAACTTCAAATTGTTGTGGATCATGCTGCTTTCCTCCTGTTTTTCTCCTTTTTTTTTTTTGCTTTAATTTCTTTGTTGATAATGGTTTGTTCATGCTCATTTCTATCATTTTTTTTTTCTTTTTCCTTTTTTATTTTAGCATGAGAGTGGCACACTGACAAGTGACAATTGTGCATTTTGTTTTTTATAACCTGTAGGATTTGGTGTTTTGTCACTTAATCTACCAGGCATAAACATCTGCGTGGTATTTATTGGACTGGATTATTATCAGTGATCATTTCACTGACAAAGCTTTATACTTATACCTTGTAGTTCTGGTTTATAAATGATTGCCATGCTTACAATGTTCAAACCTCACTCCCAAGAGGCAATTTGCTCTCCTTTTGGCCTTTTAGCCTTTTTGCCTTATACATTAATAAGTACCTAGACAACTGCGATATCTAGTTGTTCAAGCGTATGGTTTTCTTCGTATTTTTCAAATATGTAGATTGTTTATTTGGATATGCAGCCGTTAATGGAGAACTTTCATGTGATTACCAGGTCACTAGTGGTGGGTTCATGGTAGCATTTGCTGGTAGGAAGTATGCAGCAAGATCCCTTCCAACATTCATTGGTAACAGTACATATACTGTTACCAGCTTTACCCTGGTACTTCAGTAATATATGATCCTGGAAATAAAGAAATTTAGGTCAGAAAATTCTGCTTTTTACTGATTTGTCAACTTGATTGCTTAATCAGGTACTTGAGTTCCACAAAGGCACGCTTCAGAACTTGTACTGGAAGAGAGATGGTTGTGCTTCATGTTCCGGGAGGTCGAACTTTGTTTGTCTGAACAAAGCTGAGTGTGCGATCAAAACGTCGGACTGCAAAAACGCGAACCAGGGTGGATCGGTTGATTGCAGCATTGGAATACAGTTGGCCTTCTCAGGTACCGATAAGCATGATGTGGTGCTCAATTCATGGTATGAGGTTTCCAACCTCAAGCAGTACTCCCTCTACGGACTGTATTCCAACCTTAGAGATTCTCTCACCAGCCAGTTCGACAAAATCTTCTAGCCTGTTGAGTTGAGTTGCCAAGCTCCTGGCTGGCCCTGCTGCTGTATTTTTTTTCTTTCTTGGGGTCTCTTATTTCCTTTCCGAGTTTCTTTCTTTTGTATTGGAAGTTGCTGTAAAATTGCTTGATGCTTGGAGCCACGACTGTCCGTTCCCTGTAATCCACATGTATTTACTGGATTTGCTATTTTAAGTACCAGTTTTATTATTATTCTGTTTCTGTTTCTTTTTTGTGCTTGTGAGGGTGGTGGTTGATGTTCTTGATGATTAATGTCCTCATTGAGTCATATCTTGTGTCATTGCTCGGTCAAGTTGGTCCTGGATGCTTGATGTTCCAATCCCACGGTAAAGTCTAATAGGCTTCGTAAATATTACTGCGTGCTTGTTCTGAACCGATGAAATAATATGCCATCTTTGCATGCTGCAGGCCGATGTGAGACTCATTGAAAAGTCAGCCGCTCGTGTGCACGAGTATTTTATTCTCTCAGGTCAACCGTATTAATCTCTTGAGACAGGAACCAGGTATGCGAATGCTTCTCTATATTAGTTAATATAAATAATAATTCGATCTTACTGGAACATAGTATTCCTATGTCCTTATTTAATTAGGTTGTACTGTTTTAAGAGACCTAGGGTTGGGGTACATCTGTCCTTCCCGTAGCTTGTTTCGTTTGTTTTGATACTAGAATCACTGTACATAGAGAACTAGCATTGATTATATCTAGGTTTGAGGCGTCCTATATGTCTTATTTCTTCCAGATCATTTTGTCCGTTTCTGTTGCTCAACAATATTCCGTACATATTATTGTAGTGGAAAAGATGTCCATTATTTCGTTAAGCTAGATATTTCATCTCCTTCGCTGTTGGAGTAATGGAGGCGGCAATCAACACGTCAGATTGGCACAGCATAAGCGTAAGCAGGACATGATCCTCTTTGAGAATGCATCTAATTCTGTGAATATTTTATATTTCCTATCTGAATCAATTCGATGGCCTTTTATTGTTTTGTTTATTTTTAGTCAGCTTGGTGAGCAACCTGGGCTACTTAAACGAGTCTAATACCTGCTACTCGATTACCGGCTTCCAATGGTCGTCATGGCCGTTTTGGTTTTGGTCCAAGCCGGCCAACAGCATTTACCATATGAAGCCACTAAAGCAGCATATTCCAGGTTCTTGGAACCTCTATTCTTCTACCATTTTTTTTTTTTTGTTATTTTTTCCCCTCCATTTCCGCATTCAATCCCAGTCTAACGACGCTCCTTTTTTGTTACGTTGGATGCCCGTGACTCTTGTCTCCTACCATGTAAAGCACTCACCCCAGCCTTCTATATCTAATAACATTAAAAAAAAGTGAGGCTATTTTAATATGTTATTTGCATTATAACGGCTTATTATAATGCACATAGCAGCTTCTTTTTTTTATTCTTTCTTTCTTTTTTTTCTTTCAGGTTGTTTGCAAATTGCCCAACTATATTCTCTTTATTACATATAAAACCCAGTGTTATCACTATTTGCAACATTTAACATGGGAGGCAATTTGCATAAAAAGGTAAGGTTGTTAGTTGTACCATTTTCAAATAAAATATTATTTTCAAATTTAAAATTTTTCTTCAATTTGTCCCTCTAAAACTAGAGATAAAAAAAATGATATTTTCTTAAACAAATGAATAATGATTAGATAAATAATATACTTATTTTCTTTTTAGTATCAATTACTTTCCATTATAAAAACAGCCCTGAAAATAATGATTATTTTAATTTCAAAAAAGTGTTGTAGTACTTTCTGAGGCAAATAATGGCTGTTATATAATGTTATAATGGTCAATGATAATGTAGAGGGAGTATGTTAAAGTGGGATTGTTTTGTTATTCAAATCTTGCGCTTCGAATCAAAATTAGATTGGAATATCTTTTTCTATGGATGCCTTTCTCTGTTACTTCTATTTTTCCTATCCAATCTTTTTCGCAGCTAAATCGGATAACCAATGAAGGAGAGGTTTCTGCAATCTATTTCTTGTAATGTGAAGCTTCATACACTTCAATCCATTCAAAGCTCTATTTCGAGAACACCATTATACCATTATAAAAGGCAAACAATAAAATTAATTTTAACCTTTGTAGTAGAGATAACAACCATTATCTGCCTTCGACTTTATTGAGAAGCATTCTTTTAATGTACCATCTGAAGAATATTTTTTTGATATAAAACAATGATGGTTATGATGGTGGATTTTTATCTTTATAATAAAATATAATGGCCAATAATGAAGGAAAAAACACTGACTTGTTTTGATCTTTATCCAGCAAGGAAAATGATTTTCACTATTAGTCAAATAAAAATTATTTTCTAATTTAGCTCAGAAAATTGAGTTATAAAAAGTGTTATTTTATTTGGTGAACCAGTGCAGTGGTAGATAACAATTATTCTAGTATAATAACAATCAAATAATGACCATTACATTGGTATTAAGAAAAAAAAAAGACTATTACTGATAAAAATTTTGTTGGCAAAAAAAGTTGTCAATAAAAGTATAATTTTGGTGATGAAAAATTAGCTTAGATTAGTGTTAACAAGTTTTTTTAGTAATGAAAATTATTTTCATAAAAATTATCACCAAAACATGGCACTAATTCTGACCATATCGAGGGATTACTTTTATAATGATCTATACCATATCATGACAAAAAATTATGGTCAATAACAATTCATATATTTTATGAAAAAATCTCTTGCATCAGTAAATATTTATGCTTTTTGTGATGTAATTTTCTTATCATCTATTCTTATTTCATTTTAAAATCAAAACTTAGTTATAGTTGCTATTGGTGATAAAAATAATTGTGTCATCAATAATTGTAATTTTGGTGACAAATAAGATTGTCACCAGGCTGTTGCTAGTGATTTCTTAACGAGAAAATTATTTTTATAGAAATATTTAGTTACTAAAAATATAGTATTAAATATTTTTTGATGATCTTTGCTTTAATAGCATAAAATTCTTTATGGCTAGCAGTTCATAAATTTCACGATGTAATCTTTTATATCACCAAACTTCATATATTTGGAGATATTAATGTCTTATTGTCTATTCTTGTTTTGTTTGAAAAAATTTAAAATGATCTATAAATTTTGTTTGGTGAAAATAATTGCATCATCAATTATTAAAATTTCATAATTATTTTTATATGATTTTATACATGCATCTTTTCTATGATTTTGTACATATATCTTCGTCAAACTGACTTATCAAAATTCTATATCATCATAAATAATAAAATATTTTTACTTTTTTTTCATATTTGGTCAAGATCAAATCAAAGCAATAAAATATTTTATTTTAGTTCTTACATCCTTTTGGTCAAGAGCAAACCAAAATATAATATTTTATCTTAGCTCCTACATCCTTTAGTAGGATAACAATACAAGCTAATTTTGGTCACAAAAGTCATTTGGCCAAGAGAGTTATTTGGTCAAGTGAAAAAATTTCATTTATTTGATTTAATGAGGAAAGTAGTGTAAATAAAATATATATTTTTTTAAGTGCTTTTAATTTGAACATTGAATGCTATCATGATACCTCTAATTAAGAAAGATAGTGAAAAGTAGAGAAATAATATAATATATATTTTTTAAAATTTTAGTTGGTTAAAAGGAATGAAAAGTTAATATTCATTCAGTATCTTAATACTATTATATTATCACCTTAGATTTCTTTGAAATAAAATAATAACAAAAAGAGAGCCTCATAGCAAGATGACCAAAAGAAAACTCTATTTTTGAAACATAATAATAACAATGAGAGAAAGGGGTACATTATCAAAGAACATATTTAATACATGCTAACTATAAATCAAAGAATATATTTAAAAATCAGGACTGCATTATTTAAAAAAAAAAAAACTTACAAAAAGAATAGCATAACAAGCATTAAGCACTTAGCAACAATAAAAATCAAATAAAATAATGACCATTTCTCATAGCATAATGTGCATGGTGTGTACATTAATCCATTGTCATACAAAATTTTTTTTCTCGTCTCACTATGTAGAGATGGAGGAATCTAAGATAGAACTATAGAAATCCATTTGAATCCTTTCGCAACTTTCCTTTTATAGTTTTTTTTTTCTTATCTTACCATACTATCATGCCATATCTGTATGGGTTGCTAAACTATTAGAAGAAAAGAAGCGCCACGTGTTTGTACAAGGATGCAACAACGATTTTTTTTCTTTTTTTTTTAAATAAAAGCACAAAAAGGGATGACTTGGCATGAATATATTTTAATGGAAAGAAACTATTTACTATAAGTTATGTTACGTGGCATTTGATCCCCCCTCCCCCCTCTCCCAAACCACCCCTTTCCTTTTTACAGTTTTTTTTTTTTATCTTATCATATTATTGCACCATATCTGAATGGGATGCCGTATCTATTATTTATATATAAATAGAGTGTCATACCTATTATATATATATATATATAATTTGTCACATGAGTTTCTCTTTGTGACTGATGAAAGATCTGTTCATAATATATAATCAAAAAATACAAAGGACAAAAAAAAAAAAGAAAAAAAGTAATTTTTCATGTATTTGCCACATGTTTGTACAATGATGCAATAATGAAATGTTTTTTAAAGAAAAGGACAAAAGGGATGACTCAGCATAAATATTATTTAATTGGAAGATACTACGTGCTACAGATTATGCCACATGGTATAGGGGCTTTGGAATGAAATTTTGGGATGCATGATGGCATGGTTCCTAAAGCAGAGAGTGGGATGGTTGATAATGGCTTTGCAATTAAGGGAGTGGCGCAGTAACACTCTTATGGGCGATAATATTGTCTTGATACGTGCTTTCCTTCATCAGCGAACATATGGCAATATTCTTACCGCATGTTTTATCAAGAACGGTACTTAAGTATGATACGTTATGTATATGTCTATTAGTTCCATCTATCTCTTTTCATTTTTTTCAATGCTATCTCAGTTTTCATGTAAGCACCGAATAATAATCGTAAAGAAAAAGATGAAAAAAGATTAAAATAAAACCAGTAAACGTACACATAGCACACCGTACTTAAGTTTTATCTTTTCATCAAACATTGATCTTTATTTTTTTGAATAAATCTAAAAGATACATCCGATATGACATGATATAATATGGCCCTTTATTCTCTATTTAGTTAAGAAAAAATAATATTTTATTTATTTATTTTATATCTATTTTATTAAAAAAATAAAAATAAATAAAATATAATATTATATTAATAATACTTTTACCTCATTAATAATATGAAAAATAATATTGATCAATCTTCGGTCCAGTAGCCTAGCACTTAATAAAATATATTTTTTAGACTATTTGCACTCAATAGAAAGTCAAAAAGAGTACTAATAAATAATAAAATATTATTTTTAAATACTTGCCGTTCCAAAATTCCCCTCGCTTCTTTTATTCACATGATCGAAAATGCGTTCCATGAGCATTAAATGAGTGGGCTTTTAAAGCATCCCATCACCCTTTCACCATTTTGGTAAAGAGAGAGAGAAGAAAAAATTTTAAACAATATAATATTCACTTCAAGGCACTTTTATTAAAAATCAGATCAAAAAATTATAAAATATTTTAGTACTAAATAAAATGACTCAACTCAAAACACTTTGGCTCTTCAATCGCTCAACATCTCATTCAGTAAAAATATTATCATGACATATCCAATTTAGTTTCTATCTCTTTTTATCAAGGCCAGATAAATATGCTGTTTAAACATTTGGTATCTTGATGATATCTTCTCTGACAATCTTGTTAGCGTTGGAAGAGTTGAGGGGGCGAAAGAATGAGGTGTTTGGACTTGCAGAGATTAGCTGGAGGAGGTGGAGTGGATTTTTAATAGAGGAAGGAGGAGAGGGGCAGGATGAGAAGGAAAGAAAGTGACTGCTAGTTCCCAAAACACATGGCGATCCATTGTATTAATATATATATATATATATAAAGGGAAAGGGAAAAGAAAAAGAAGAAGAAGAAGAAGAAGAAATTATCAGCAACTTATGATTCTTTACATGTAAGGTGGTCAGACGCCTTGTGGAAGTCCTGTATGGCATTTGCTTTTGTGGATAGCGAGGATCCCACGCTAGATTTGTTGCTTACGTCAGCGCTTGGGCCACCTCTTGGTGATGTGGATTCCAACACCCATGGAACCCAGGGCAAGAACGCCACCTCTGAGCCCTCCCTTCTCTTCGACGTTGAGTGTTACACTTGGACGCATCGTAAGTCGTCTGGACGCATTAACTAATTATATGATAACACTTGGAATCAACCTTAATTAGCCACGCATGAATTTTAGCTAGCTTCTCATCCTTATCTCCTGCCTTTTAGTAGTTTATATGCACACCAACAATAAAATAAATATATATATATATATATATATATCTAGATTTTACTTCCAACTGTTAGTTTTTTTTTTTTCCTTTTTTTTTTTTTTTTTTTTGGTTTTTGGGGGAGGGGATTTTATTTTCCATTATATTACCTTACCAATACCAATTTGATAAGTTATAAATCTACTGTTGGACATTTATGATGCATGTAAGAGAGTATTAGAAGCCACGGTTCTTCTTAGGTTACAACTTTTTTTATATTCTGATATATGTAAATGAATATATTATCTAGGAAGAAAGAACCCATGAAGCATGAATATGAATACGGCCACGAGATATCATATGATATGGACATAAAAATATGTTAATATTTTCATGTCCATTTATTAATTAATTAATAAAATTTAATATAATTAATAATACACTATACCGATTTACATATAAGATTTAATGGCCTCTATCAAAAATATATATAAGTTGATTAGAAGTTATTTATAACAAAATAATGCTTCCATTCTAACTTGTAAGAATATAATGCTTGTTTAACATTCATTCAATTTGGAATTTTGAACTCATCTAACTTTAAGGTTTGTTTGCTATAAGGTGATATTTAAAATATCATCAATGATCTTAGGATAGTAATAGGATTACTTTATTTAATTTTTTTTATTTTGATAGTGATGCATGATGATCAAGACATTAAGATCACTATTCAAGGAAATAATCTTAGTCCCACCCAAGAAGTTGAGAATGTTCGAATATTGTAATGATGGTGATGTGCACAGCAATTTGTAGATAATTTTATCCCTACATTTGCCATTAAAATAGAAGATTATCCTTAATAATGTAAAGATACCAGATTAAAAAAAATATATAATTGTAAAGGTAGACTTGGTTATATTTAAATGTACTCAAACTTAAATTCATTCACCTCCCCGACCCTTAAATCCACATAGTTCATGAATCCCAAAGATGGGAAAAGTAAAAATATGGAGTACCTCTGAAATCTGTGTGGATCTAAGGATGGAGAAGGTGACCGAATTCTAAACTTGCAACATTCGAATATAGTCAAGTCTATCTTATAATTTTAAATTAAATTTAATTCTACTTTAATATCTGTACATATCTACCATTTGTATTAGAATTATTGCTATACAATTAGTGTTGAAAATTAAAATTTATGTAGAAGGTACAAAATCTAATTTGTAATTTAAAATTTTTTTTTACTGCTTTAAAAATTAGTGTAGAAATTGTTTTATATAATTTTTAGCCTCAAAATTTTATTTTTAGGTTTCTTTGATAATAGTGATTATTTTAACAATAGTGTAGAAGAAGATACTGTAGAAATTTTGAATACTCGTTTCAAATATTAAAATTAAAATTTAGAATTTGAAATTCAAGAAAGTTTGAGTATATTTTTTTTTTAATTTTAAATTGAAATTACTAAGAATAGCATGGTTATCAAAGCAACCTAAAAAAAATAAAATTTTGAGGCTAAAAATGATTTAAGATAATTTTTGCACTAATTTTAAAGCAGCAAAAAAATATTTTAAATTAAAAATCAAATTTTATATCTTCCACATAGATTTTGGAGTACTAGAAAAAATTAGTTTTGTAAATAAAATATTTTTTCATGGATCTTAAAGCTGTTGATTTGAAAAAAAAATTTAGCGCTCACTTCACAGCAATAATTCTAATACAAATAGACAGATATGCATAGATATGAGAGCATCCATAAAATTTTAAATTATAATAATTTAAAATTAAAATAAAATGATATCTTTTATAGTTATATTATAAGTTTTATATTTGTTAAGATAATCATGTGCTTCTTAGATTAAAATTGTAGGTTTGATATTTATATACAAATAAATTTTTTAAATATACCAAATACATTGACCCATAATCACTTGTGATCTTTAATTATTAAAATATTTCATATTAAATGGAATGATGCTGGATCAACCGTGATTCCATCACTCAGAAAAAATTATCATGTTGAATTAACCAAACAGCCTTTAATTTAAAAAACTAAAAACCTTCAAACTTTCATTAGCTTTATCAATTATGAGCAATGTTTGTTATCTATAAAGCAAAAAGAGCCAATCTTTCTTCATATTTTCTAACCAAAAAGTCTTTATCTTTAGTTTTTAGATCTTTAATATTTTAGCAATAACATAAAAGATATCCATTTTTTTTAAAAAAAAAAATAATAATAATAATTTTAGACCTTATCTTCATATATCTTGGATGCGTCCCCACATATCTAAAACGTATCCATAAGATATCAAAAATAAAAACATTTGTTTATTATACTGGATACGTATCCAAATGCATCCAGGCATATCCATATCAATGTCAGATATGCATTGGATATGGATGTGAGAGATCTTTTGACGCATCTTTGATGACAAGAACCAAACAAAGAGGGGTCATTGCAAAAATGGACATGCCGACAGTGGAGACGCACTTGGTGACTTGTTTTTGGCTTTAAAAGAGTCAGCGTTACAGACTTAACACCAGTAGACGCCCATAATCTTTTAACATAAAATAAGTCTTGAAAAAGTTAGTGCGTGCTCTACAAACAACTAGTTATATCTTCCATATGAAAAATTCAACAGGTGCTTGTAACGTGAAAAAGACTACATAAAGGTTAGTTGGGGTGAGGCATGGTAAAAATAAAAATAAAAATAAAAAGAAGAAGAAGAAGAAGAAGAAGAAAGATGGAAGGCTGTAAATGGCTTGCATGGTGGACCATGCATATGTGTGTGCTTGAAGAGGGACAGGGCGGAATGGTGCTCACCAGACGGTGGGTGGCCTCCACTGGCTTAGAAAGCACTGTTTGCATTGAAGCCTGGAAGGGAGAAACCTGGCACTACTATTAGCCTATGTATCATTATTGCACCCCCCCAACAAGTCCAGAGCTTTTTATCCACGGGAGAGTACGGTATTTCTTGGAGAGGGGGGCCATGCTCCCCAGTGGGTACAGTACTTCATCCATGTGAGACGGTGACCGAACAAATTTATTAAATTCGTTTTTAGGACCTTAGACGAGAGTGGATGGCAGAGGGCCCGGAACTAAAAAAAAAAAAAAAAGAAGAAGAAATCAAGGGTGGACACGTTTATGATGATGATGATGTGATCTTTATAGGCTTGAGAGCAGTTTGTTAGCTGCATCGCCTACAATGAGTGCGAGACCGCATGAATCGTCCACTGGGGGTCGTCCCTGGTCGCAGGAAAGCGTAGATGCCTTCTTTTTCAAACGCACCACCAACCGCTTGCTTGTATTATCGACATTGAGAATTTCAAATTCGACGGATGGAGCCAGTCGTTAAGCACGTGGACCTGGGCCACCATTTACCTGCCTGCTGCCCCCTTTTAAAAGGTGAGACTTTGGCTAAGATCACTCGAGTCAACCAACCAACGCCAGGTCTTGCCAAGTCAACTCGGCACCAACCTGATTGATTCAACTCCAGCAAAATCATGTCAAATTAAAAATTAATACATTAATTTTATATTAGTAGCTTTTTATATTAAAAATTAATACATTACAAATTAATATATTAATATAATTAAAAAATTTACTGATATGATCATCAGTAGCTCTTATATTTTATTATACATATTCTTTATTACATTAAAATACATCTAATATGTATAATAAAATTTTATTTCTTTTGTCTACATTTCTTTATTAACTTCTTAAGAAGAAAATAGCTTTTAGGAGCCATTTGATTCATAATAATCTGAGATTATCATGAAGATTGCCATATTTGGTAATTAAAAAATAATAATTTGAGCGATAATATTTCATTCTTAATAATCTAAAATTATCACAAATCATGATAATTTAATTCTCATATAAAAGGTAGGCATTTAATATTACCAAAGTGTGTTAATCTTAAATTATATTCTTGACTTTCATATAAATATTTAATAATACTAATCTAATTATACATTTAATTTATATTAGATAATTTTAAATATTTAATATTATATTATAATTAATATTATATATATATAATATTTATATATATATATTAAATTTAATATAAATCTAAATATTTAATATTATTTAAATATAAAATTTTAAATTATTAATATTTATGACCTTTTTGCATATTAAATTATTATATAATATATATATATATATTAAAATATTTATAATATTTCAATATATATTATTTTTAAAATTAGTTTACAAAGAACCTTAATTTTTACTATAATATTTCATATTCTAGCAAAAAGAAGAGAGGGTTACTTAAAAGATAAAAAAGATTTATAATAAAATTCAAAAAAAAATTAAAAATATAGTAAATAAATTATCATATTTTATTATTATAAATCAAACGTGATAATATTTTATTTTTAAGAATATGATTACTAAGTATAAGATTATCATGAATGCAAAATTTTCAATAATATTATATTACTGCGGACCAAATGTCACCTTATAATCGTCCTTCTTAGTATCATAAAATCAACCTCAGATCGAGGATAAATCTAAAGTGTAACAATCCAGGTTGGTCATATTTTTCCTGTAATAAGGTCAAAATACCACATTTAACCCTATGGATGGGGAGTTTCTCCTCTTATATATCCTCTATGGAGGTGGATCCAGTATTAGATTAGATCAATCATTAGAATTACTCATTACGTAGTGTACTGAGAGTTACATATTTTTTATCATATTTTTAACATTAATAATTCTATATTCATTCATATTTTTATCATTAATAATTCTGCATTCATATTCTATTCACTTAATCTAGTATTTGCAATAAATAGTTATACAAAAAAAGCAATATAATAGTAGGAATTAAAATACTAATTATGCATAAAAAATAAAATGATATTATTTAACTGGTAATTTATAAATTCTTGAATAGATATTTATAATTAAGCAATTTACACAAATCTTCTAATTTATAATTAGCCTACTTACTAGATTTAGGTTTGTAATAAACATGCTATTTAGAATTTAATCCTTCAATAACGTTTCAAAAGTAATTGCAAAATTTTGTTATTTCAAAATAACTTATTATATGAAAGTTTAATAATTATTTCAATTTAAATAATCATTTATCAATTATAAAATAAATTTTTGGCAATCATGCCACATTATAAAAATCTCAATTTATGGTTTACTTACTTACCAAAGTTTGAAATTCTTTTAGCAAATATGAATAATTTATAAAATACTTTAACTTATTATTAGGTTACTTACCTATCTCAAATAAGATTGGAGAGAACTAATAAGATTGTAGAAACTAATATTTATGCTATAGGGCTCTATTAACCTTCTTGATTGTTCAACCTTCATCTGCTTCAATATTTTGAATTATTGATTTGATATTAAAAGACCTTAATTAAGCTTTATTTATAAAAAAAAATTTTAAAGCCAAGAGGTTTCCCAATCTTTATAAGATACCAATCTCCTAAAGTTAATAAACTTTCTAGTTTTGTAGCATACTGATTCCTTTAAGAAAACTAAAAAGATAAACATCTATTAAATATTTAAAAATAGATTTTTGACTCAAAAAAAACTTCTAACTCATCTAATATAATTTTAAAATATAAAAATTTAGATAAAAACATCAAAAATCGTCCTTAATCACTATTGATTATATTTTCATAATTTATTATAAATTCATTAGCAATGGTATATATTCATATAATTGAGTCTAACTTCCTCAATTGAACTCCGATTTGAGTAATTAAAGATGCGTTAGAAAGCTAATTCAATAAAAAATATTATAAATATAGATTCAATTAAAAATTTAAATCATATTTTTTTTTATAATTTTTTAAACTTAATTCATTCAAATTGCATCTTAATATAAAGTGAGCTAGCCCACAAGAACTGGGTCTCACACCTTTATTCTTATAAATTGGTGTTATAATATTCTTCCTCCATTCATCAGGTATCTTCTTAATTTCTAAGATTTCATTAAATAAATTTATCACCCAAGTTATTCTTACATCACTTAAACATTTTTAAACTTTGATAAAACTTTTATTAGTTTTATTAGGCCACATTGCTTTTCCTATTTTTATTAGTTTTAAAACCTTAGATATCCTAATTCTATGACTATCTTGCATAAATAAAAATATATTTTAAAATTATAGGTCAAGCATGCAATATTTTATTTGGATTCGATATTGAATTTTCATGTATTGAAAAATGTGTTAGTTTGAGTTGATATGATTAAATGTCATGAAATAGATTTTCAAACCTTATTTACAAATTTATAGATTTTTGAATTGTTTATATGACTAAGATACTAGCTTGAAATGGATTTTATGTTTACTCTCTTTAATTTGATCATGATTCAAATCTAGTTATCAAAGTTGATTGTTAGCCATATGTGAATCAAGAATGAGTCTTTTTTGAGCCTAGCCATTCGGAATTGATCATTAGCATATATGGTTTATTAATATTTTTTTTACGAACGGTCATATATGACGAGGAATAAATTCTTTTAGACCTAACTAGTTGGATCCAATTGCTAGCCACGCTGTTCATCAGCATATTTTTTCATATGAATATGAGCTAGTTTTCTTTTAGGCCTAATATATTATCATTCATCAGTATGTTCTATATTCAAGAATTAATCTTTTTGGGATCTTATCACATAGTTGATTATGGTCGTAGTTGCCAAACTAGAGAGGATAGATTTTTAAAATACCTCTTCAAAATTGATGCATTAAATATTTTCAAAAATAAAGTTATATTCTAATAATCAAGCTCTTTATGCAATGCTATCTTAGACTTAGCATATTGATTTATTCTGCATATAAATTGGATTTTTCATGCGTAGTATACTTGATTTAGCTGGATGTAGGTGTTACTTATGAGCTATTTGTGCATAATTCTTTATTGCTTTTTTTTCAGATATTGAGGGAATAGTGATCAAAGGATGAGTATTAGAGAATTAGGATTATTTTGATTTTCTAAGAATGCAATGATGCAATTTTTTGAAATATTCTTGGGAGATATTATCCTATATATTTTTATTTTCTCCTAAAGTGATATTATGAAAATTTTAAGATACTCTATTAAATGTGTTATTCCAAATCATGTCACTTCCTAATATTACTATATGACAAATTTGTTCTTAAGGTTTCAAAAATTTTCTCTAAAGTCTAACACGTTTTGTGGGCTCAAAACTCACTAGATATGTGGCCATGAATCAAGTCTTGGCTTAGGTAGATGGGTTGCGGTGTGATAAAGCATAATTAAAACTAAAGCTAGGTCCCTATTGACAAAAAATAAAAATAAATTAGTTTATTATTTATAATTTTTTGTTCTTTTATAAAATTTAATTTTTTTTGTCATGAGAAGAAGTTGTGCTATCAATGTCCAAACGCTTCATCCAATGGTTAAAATACCTGCACAATGTATATTTAAAATTTTTGAACTTCATTTAGTGACTAAAAATTATGCAATTTGTTTCTAAACTTTGTGAAAACTTATGAAAATTATTTTTATAAACTTACTAAGTCAAAAAATTTTGAAATCAATTTTATATAAATTTGGAGTAATGATCTTAAAAACTTATATGACTTCTATTACAAACTAATGGAAAGCCACAAAAGGTAAACATGCATTATAAAGGCCAAGAGCAAATCTATAACAAATGTTACATAGTTTTATAACAAAAATCTTGTGGGTTTTGAAGATAAATAGTATATTTTGTAAAAATCTAACTTTTGGATATTGTGCAAGTAATCTTATTAAAATATTTGCATAACAAATGTTATGCATATCTATAACAAATGTTGCATAGTTTTGTAACAAAGATCCCGTGGGTTTTGAAGATAAATAGTATACTTTTTAAAAATCTAATTTTAGGATATTGAGCAAGTAATCTTATTAAAGTATTTGCATAACTTTTAACATAGTTTATACAAATTTTAAATGTAAGTTGCATAATTCTTTTTAATACTATTAGAGCAATATCATGACAAGCATGCCAACATGATAGGACAAATTAAGGATAATTTTCATGCTTTGAAATGTAGAATAGCTAAAACATTGGCCAAATGTGGAAGTAGAGGTAGGTCGAATCTAAATCTCTTAAATGAATGGAAGAAACTTTACAAACTCAACTAATTGGTTGCCTTAAAAAAAAAAAAGCATTGAAGTTGCAATTAGCCACATTTCCTACTCTTAGGAAAATTTTTTGTTGGGTTCCATAGAATAAGGATGTTTTGAAAAGTTGATCAAAACTAGTTAAATTAATGAAAGACTCATTGAATAGTTTTGTTATATGTCCTATTTTGACATATTTTACTATGTCATGCTTAGTTTTGAGTTTTTAAAGAGTGTTTAATGCAAGAAAGACTATATTTACTTTATTTTAATTTGTTGAACACCAAAAATCCAATAAATTTGTATCAAGGATGAAATGAATATTCTTAAAAATTTACAAAATTACTTTTTCATCTAATCATAGCTAATTATTTCATATTATAAGATAAAGTAGTTATTTCAAGTAGAGAGGGATGGAAAGTAGGTTAATCTATTCACTTCAACTTACCTAATTTCTTAGCTAGACATGGCTTTAATGATTGAATGCTCTGACTTTTCAACCTATCCTAGCAAGCATGATTGTACACATATCCATTCTCTAACATCTTGTTAACATTAACATGTTAGAAAGCCACACCTTGACATCTCATGCTTAGCTGTCATGCTTTATGATTAGCAAAGGATAACTATGTTTGAGTTATAATTATTTTTTAATTAAAATCTCTAAATTACCTTGCCCTTTAAATAATTGTTTCAACCTATACTACCATCACTTTAGTTTTCATCCTTTTGTTATATTCTTACTCTTCCCTGTCCAATCGCTCAAACAAAGCATTGTATCATGTTACTCTTATGGACTAATATGCTTGGATGATGATGGAAGCTATTGATAATGACGTTAGAGGATATGGTAATATAGCAAGTTAAAGGAAATAAAGATGCATAGGTGCAAGCATGACCATGGATTAGAAAGCTTAACGATGAGAGAGTGGGAAATTAGAGAGGGAGGGAGGCATTGGTCACCGCTTGCACTAATGGTGATGAAATTGGTGTTATTGATTGAGGGTGGTGCCAATGAGATCTCCAAAATACTAAAAGAATGTTTTAAATGTGACTTTGCCCTCAAAAGTTTTGACTTAAGGGTTAGTGGTGGTGCCTCACTAGAGTAATTGAGAAGGAAAAAAGAAAGAGAAATAGCATGTTTCTAGGATCGATGGTCAACGATGATGTCGTATTAGGGTGGTTGGAAAGGAAGGAGAAATATAGTGGATTTGAGCTGGTAACTTTGCCTGACCAAAATGGTTAGGGAGGAGGAAGAAAAGGAAAATGAGTGATGGTTATATAAAGAAATATGAATCTTTTAAGTATAGTTTAGGAGATTTTTATAACGAATTATCTTAATTAAGATTTAACTAGCCTTCATAAATCATAGATATGCGATGCTAGGGTTTGGCTCTCTAGCATCCTTTATATATTTTTGCAATTTCATAAATCATAGATATGCACAAACACTTAATTAACTGGTGGAGAATATAAATCTTACTTCTTTACAAACTCTTTTCTTATCATTGTTTGATGAAAGATTAACATATATTATGATAATTAATAAAGAAGCGACATAACTTTTTTAATTACTTAATGTAATCATATATGTGGTAACTTAGTTTCAATTGTCTATCAAAAATTGCTATAATTCCATTTAGTTCAATAAAATCATGGCTAATCTAATGAAAGTAAGTGCAATAAACAACGTTAATAAAAGAACCATGGAAAGATCACTTCTTCTAGAACTATAATAGTTATTTACGTAAATGAAATACCATGGAACTAATGAATGGATTTTTTTTTTTTTTTCTTTGAAGTATCAATGATTGTTAGTCCAAGATAGCTGGAACAAGATTTGATGATTGTAGTTATAATTATAAATAACTATTGAGCCTTGATGAAACCTTGGACACCATATTAGCTCCACAATGATTGCTCTCTCTCTCTCTCTCTCTCTCTCTCTCTCTCTCTTTCCAATGAACAGTAAATTCACCATCTCTTTAACCATCCTAAGGTCCAAAACCTCCCCAAGTGGCAAAATCAAATGAGACAAAGGCAAGAAGGCATCACAAAACTTTGCAATGTGGGGGAAGGAGGGAGTCAATTGCCTTGCTATATAAGGTGAGTGGACAATAATGGGTTGGGCTTGTTTGGCCATTTACCTAACAGCCCTAACAGATTAATCCCAACTTGCCATTAAACTATTTGCCCCACAAAGCTAAGGGGAAAAGTTATTGAAAAACAAAGAAAAGAAATGGGAGGTGGATAAGCTATGGCATTAAGAATTTAAGAGAGGCTTAGGGGCATGAAAACCCCTCCCCATTGGCCGCCCTCCCTTCTTAGCTCAGCACACATATACCCACGCCTCTGACGCCGCCTTCTCTCTCTCTCTCTCTCTCTCTCTCTTTCTCTCGTCTTCTAGTCGGTCCATTGGGTCTCCGCCTGCTCCTCTCTCTGGACGGGTCCGAGGTTCTCGGGTTGCCTCTCTCCAGGTGGAATGTGAGTGATGTCTCCCTTCTCTTCGCTGCTTTTGTTTCCCTTTCTCGGGCTGAATCCTTTGGCCTCTCTCTCTCTCTCTCTCTCTCTCTCTCTCTCTCTACTCTGTACCTGCTTCTGTGGTTTGTGTTTTATTTCTCTTGTTTGGAAGGGGAAAATAATTTCTCATGTAAAGTTTTTTCTGAAAGTTTATTTTGATTTTTTTTTTTTTTTTTTTTTTTTTTTTTTTTTTTTTTTTTTTTTTTTTGGGGTCTGTCTACTTGGTTTGGAATGGGTTTTTGCGGAAAGATTGGAACTTGATGTTTAACCGTGTTGAATTTTGATACTTTGATCCCGATCTCCAGTTGAAAGAATGTTTCTTTCGGGGAAAAAAAAAAAAAAAAAAATTCTAGTTTTAAGTGGAAAGATGGCCCTTTTAGAAAGATTGCTGCTTGGTTCTGGTCTCTTTGTCTTTTAGATGTTTGTGCTGCTGGATGTTCCTCGGTCTTGCTCCACCTTGCCTTTTTCTTTTCTTTTCTTTTCTTTTTCTTCTTCCGCTTTCTTGCTTCGGTCTCCGTGTTTCAGTTCTTTCACACAAGATTTTATAGGGACTTTCAAGATAGATTTTCCGTCTTGTGTATGGGGTTTTAGGTCTGGGGCATCCATTTTCTGTGAGATCGTCTCTGTCGGCGGTCATCGTCCGGTGTCTGCAGTTAAAATTGTTCAGTGTCTGTCGGCGGTCATCCTATGTTATTTGCTTTTGTTCAGTCTCTGCAGTTAAAATTGTCAAAATTGGGGTTGCAGGTGAGTATTGAAGCAGCTGGGCATGAAATACCATTGGAGTTAAGCCGTAGTGGGGGGAAGAGAATTAGCTTTAGATCTGTTTTCTTTGGGTGTGGTGGTATTGACCATAATGAAGACCACAGTTGCCTTAAAAAATCATGGAGGACTTGGCCAGCTTTGTGTCACTCAACCATCGCAGGCTACTCTGATGCCTTGGTGGGTTGGATCCCAGCCACTCTATGTGGAGCCCTTTGGCCAATTTAAGTCTTTCACTGAGGTCCATCCCAGTGGAGAGGGCCAGTTACCAGCCGCTCCCCGACAAATGCATCATGCTGTAGACCCAAGGCTGGGGCCAGGGCCAGCAATCCCAGATAAAGGGGGTAATGGTACGATGAAGTTCTCAATATTGCCAGGTAATATTTGCTTTACCTCTAATGACAGTCACTGCCTTTTGCCATTTCAGAAATCAAGCATGTTCCTTTTGTGCCCGTTTGCTTCCACCAGTCATTTTGTAATGAGTCTCAATGTAGACTATTATAATTCTTCTGTGGTCCTGGAAAAAAAAAAATATGCCCCACTGTATTAGTTATGTTCATGATTCTTTCTTAATGCTTCCAGTACGGAACTTGTCGGTGTTATGTTTCATAACTTTGGGAGTTATAATTTCCTTTATAGAAAATGGAGGGAGAAAGGAAGGAAAAAGCCAACAACTTTTGTGAAGTGGTCAATTTACCTTTCAGTGAGATAAGACTTTTTCACTCCCACAAATTCAGCAGCTAAAAATTTACTCACAGGGCTTACTAAGAGATGGTACATAAAGGGACTAGCTCTTTTATTAACAATAAAAGAAAAGAGATGCCTCTCCATCACTTGTTAGATAATAAAGAAAAGAGAACCATAGGCATTTAAATTACGGTTCTTGCTCTTACCAGAAAAAAAAAAGTTCAGTTATTGAGACAAGTAGAGATAAAATGTCCAGCGGAAAAGGCAAAAATGGATCTTAAAGTGGAGGTGAAATGATCACTTGATGATCAAATAGGGTGAACTCATTACTACTTCACATTGTTGCATAGTGAAGAATAGGAAATCTTTACAAATGGGAGGTGGTTATTAGTTTGAGAGGGTGTAAACTAGTAAAACTTGGTAAATGCTCTATGCCTCTGTCACTACCGGTTGATGTGAACTAGGTCAAAGCAAACCTTGCAAATGGTAAAACTTAGCTATTTGCAAGGATCTGGAAAGTGTGCCTGGACAGAGCATATTGCTTTGAGTAAACATGAATGACTAATAAATATGTAGACCGGCCCAAAGCAAATGAAATGAGGCTTTGTGATTCTCTATATGGTTAGGTATTCAAATTTTTATTAAAAAAAAAAAAAGCTAAGAAAGTGTTTATGTAGAATGTAATGCTTGTAAGCATTAATGTGTTTGCGGTAAGGACACGTAGGTGATGGGCTTCAGAACAGATCTCTAGATGGAGAGTCAGTTATGCTTCTATCATAAGAATAATTAGTTCTTATGGTTTTTTTTTTAAAAAAATAAATTAACTCAAACTGCCTCGGATTGACTCATAAAGGTTTAAGCTTGATCCACAATGACCTCCAAAAAATATTGGCACGTATATGATTCCTTATCCAAAGATATATTTAGATCTTTGCTGGAGCCAGTTTATAGAACTGGAATCACTAGTAATTAGGAAAACAAATTAAAGCCAGGGAAGAAATGTGCAAAGATGTGATGACTGCAGTCAGAATGAAATTGAACGATGGAAGGATTCCTTAGAAGATAAGTTCTGTGATTTATTTTGGAAGTTAAAAAATGTAGAAGGCTTCATGGTAGATTAATGTTTACCATCATATAGATGAATGATTGTAACTGATAACATGAAATTATTTCATTGACATAGATTTTTGTAGAATATGTTGCTTACTTGATGAAATTGAAACCTTCACTACCTGCAAAGAATGGATTGTCTTTGAAAAGTGACCATATAGTGTGTAATCATTAGCCATATGTACAAAGGCTCTCACACTATTATGTATCAATCTGTCAACTGCTCTCATACAGTAGAATAATGTTGAAGACTTTTACATCAACTCCTCCTGAGCACCAAAAGATCATCTTAATTCTTTAATTCACACTTGTCCCTTCCAAATTTTTTGATCGTATTCTACAGTAGTTGGATCTGGTAGTCAGTGCATAAATCTTTATCTCTCTTTCACTTGTCGGTTGATCATGTTCATAATTGTTAACACCAATATTATCATCATTCCACAGTGCAAGGACAATGGTCAATCTCCCTATGGCCTTTGTTTATATACCCAATAGGCATTCATGATCTTCTGGATCTTTGACATTTGTCATTTCATTAGATTTCATTTCCTTAATTAATTTTACATATATTACTACAGTTTTTTGCCGACAATAGTGTATTTTCCACAATCAACTGTGTCCTCTCCACAGCATTGCTTTAATCTTTATTATCCATCCCATTATCTCATGCTTGCTTGGTGCAGAAATATTCCCAAAGGGTCCTCACAATCACCTTTCTTAATGCCCACCTAGCACCATACCTAGGAAGATGTCTAGGTCTTCGTATCTAATTATATATGCTCCATACTGGAGAACTCTAATGGTAGCAATCCCCATGGTAACTAAACTAAGTGCTTTTCATCACTAAAAGATAAAAGTCAAAGAAATGATCTCCTACCGGAAGCTTTGTCCTTAAAGGAATTATCTAGCCTGTTTTGCTCTGTAGTATATTCCCCTTGTAACTGCTTTGGGGCTACTATGACTACTAATTGACTGTGATAAGACATATGTTCACAATTAAAGCACTGAGCTATTAATCTTAAATTAATTAAGTGCTTTCATTGCTAAAATGTAGATTAGGTGGCAGACACTATTTCAAGTATGTGACTTTATGGATTCTTGATTTGGACAAAAAGATTTTTGACTGGGATTGTAGAGTCCTTGTTAAGGACCTTGATAAAGAACAAGTGTTTGACAGAAAAAATCATTGGATATGGATTAATGCATGCAAAAAATAGCCTAACATTAAGCAAATGAGTTATAAATGTAAAGTTGTATAGCTTTTAAACATTTTTATTTTCTGCCTGTATAAGTTCAATGTCCGTGAATTTCCTCTGCATTTTTTTAAAAATTAAGAAAATTCCATTACAGCCTTCTCATCATTCACCACTCCTTCTGAAGTCCTGTCTTACAACTTCTAAATGCTAATGGTTATATAATTTGAATTCTGAACACCTAAACTATTTTTGGTTCAGACCCCAAGGATTCTGGCAAAGAGCAGAAAACTCTGCAACATTCTGCAATCACCTCTCTGCAGTCATCTATGCCAGACTATCAAGGTCACTTTGAACTGGGACTTAGTCAATCTATGGTAGGTTCTTTCATTTTCTATGCTATGCTTACTTGGATGCACATAACTTTAATTTTTTTTTAAAGAATTTGATTAGTATGATTCATCGTGGACTATTGCCATTTCTCTGCCTTTGATTGCTGAATATGATTTTGTAGGTTTGCCCCAATTATTCTTATGTTGATCAGTGCTGTGGTCTATATGCACCTTATGGAGCTCAAGCAATGGTTGGTTTCTCATTTTTTTCTTCAAATGCTCGATATTTTCTTCAATCAAAATTGCATAGATATTTCAAGTGAAACTGTTATTAATGAGTTGATTCTATTAATGTTTTTCACAAGCTGCATACAGAGAGGTCTGTACAAGCATTCTTTTTTGATTTAATATGGAATATATAAATTAGTGAAATTGCAGTTGACCCAGAAAGCAGTTTGCTTTCACATTGTTTTGAACTTGAAAACTTTGATAAGATGTCTAGCTTTTGTTGTATTTTGAGTTAGACCATTAGTCTTATTTATGTGGTCTTTCCATATGAATGTGAGCTACAGTAGAATATTTTTCTTATACATATCTTTATGGTTAGTAGGGTGATTGGCTGTGGTTACATATCATAGTCATAATTATAAATATCAGCCTTATTCAATTTGCATATGGAAATTGGTACACATAGTAATACAAAATCTGATAATATTTAACTCATCCAATCAATTTACCTGGTTCTTATTCCCCTGGGTATAGTGTACTTCGGATGTTCATTTTCTCATGGAAAGTCTTCTCCAATTATGTAATTCTGAATAGGAGTGTGCTTTATTTGGTTAGTCAGTCTTGTTTGCTGTCAGAGTTTTGCTATGATGCAAACAAGGAATCTAAAAAAGATAGTGACTGCAGGATTTATTCATATAATTCAAGTAAAAATATATTGTTTGGGTAATCAGATGTATTTTAGATCCTGTTGCGTAGTACAATTGGGATAAGGAGATAGGCCATTTCAAATATGAGAGCAATTGCATTTATGACACTTGGTGCGGAGAACTATCTTTATCATTTAAAAACAGGACAGCAACTTCTCCCTTTATTCCGAGACTATTGTTTGTTTTGCCATCCATGCATCATGTTGTCTCTTTCCGGAGGTCAGCACTCCTTCAAGTGGGTATTAGATAATCAATCAATTGTTAAATATTTACGAAATAAAATTGTTCAGAGATTTTCATCGAGGCATTCATGAGGTCATGAACTAAGAATAATGAGATAATTCAAGTGATTAGATGGACCAAGCTCTAACTAATCATGTTGTATAAGTGTTTAAGATTCCATTGGACATCAATGCAATTTCTTCATTAATTATGTCTTTCTTGAAGATCCTTGAGATTGGAAAGGGGTTCAATGAGTTCAATACTTTGGATCGATTCATTGACTGCAGCCAGTTTAGGGAAGCTGTCAGCTATCATTGTCAAGTTCCAAAATGGTGCAAGATACTTCCTCCCCATCAAGGTTGATGTCTTTAGTTTGAGTAGTGAACAATTAGAAGCAGTCCTTGATTGGCCCAATATGGTCTTAGAGTTCTTTAGATATCTAGAATGCTTGAAAGTAAAGAGCATGCTCAAGTTGAATGGCTTCACTCCATCATGATGGCATCAAGTCTAGACCTTTAATGTCCATGACATTCTTGATTGCAGCCCTACTGGACTCTAGGAAGCAATGCTCAACTTACTGTTTATCTTGAATTGCAATTGAGTCAAGTCACCACTTGACATATGGCTTAAGGGAATGATTCCGATATCATCATAAGGATGAGACATGGAATTTTTAAAGATGTCGCTTGGTAATTCGTATGTATCTTCTTTTTTGTAATTGAGGTTGAAGGTGTCGTAAAAAGCCCATAAGTATGATCATGAGTACCATATCACTCCTTTGCAAATTGTGCATATGATCATATGCTGTTGTTAGAAACACCAAAACTAAAAACTTCTATTGTTGGTTGTTGGCAGAAGTTGTGCAATATGGGAAACAGGCTACTAGGAAGTTGGATGCTACCAATGATTATGGTTATAAATATTTTGTGTTGGATTTTTGACAAGTATGAAAATAACCTCCCTAGCTTTGTTCTGTTTTATCTCACCAAAAACTCAATGAGGAAGATTCAGTAAACATAATTTGGAATTGATGTGCTTCACTTGATGTAAATATTGAGGGAGGTAAGCTTTAACATCAATAGAGATGGTCTACAAGAGTAAAGCCTGCCCAAGCCTTCTCGATCATCTTAGTTCAAGGTGTAGCTTAGGTAACATATTACTTCAATGCACATTTTTCTTTCAACTAATAAAATTTTATTTAGATGGTATCATGTGATCTTGCACCCTTATCCTTGTGCATTAGTTATAGATGAACTTACGAGACATTTTTGAGGTAATTTTTCATGATGCATGTTGCTTGTAGATGATGTAGTACTAGTGGATGAAACTAAGACGGGTTAATCATAAGTTAGAATTATGGAGAACTGCATTGTAATCTAACGGTTTTTAGGTTAAGACAAAAACAGAATACATGAAATGTAATTTTAAAATAATTAGAAATAGAGAGAAATGTAGGATAAAAATTGAAGTCATGAAGTTCCTAAAAGTAATCATTTTAGATATTTAAGATCGATTATTCATAATAAAGGAAAGATCAAGGATGATGTTATCAATAGGATCAAACAGGTTGGATGAAATGAAGTAGTGCAATTAGGATATTGTGTGATTGTAGAATATTTGTAAAGTTGAAAGGAAAATTTTATGAGATAGCTATAAGACCGGCTATGCTTTATGGTATAAAATATTTGATAGTTCGAAAATTATATATGCATAAGATGATGTGGCTAAAATGAGAATGCTGAGATGAATGTATAGTAATATAAGAGAATATAGAATAAAAAATAAAGTCATTCATAAAAAGGTGAAGGTAGCACCAATTAAAGATAAATTAAGGGAGGGATGACTTAAATGGCTTGAATATTTGCAAACAGAATTTGGGATGCATCAATGTGAAGGAGCGGATACATGTAGAAAAGAAAAGGGATAGAAATGAACCAAAAATTATATGGAAAGAAGTGATAAAGAAAGATTTAATAATTTTGCATCTTATAGAAAATATGATTCTAAACCAAGTAGAATCGCGAAAAAGGATTTATGTAGCTGATGCCAACTAGTTTGAACTTAAGGCTTTATTGTTGTTGTATCATGTGATGTTACAAAAATAGAGAGTGACATCAATTTTTAGGCTTGTGATTGCCTATCTGTAAAAGGTTGGGAGAAGAATAATTCTTTATGATGGATGATTTTAACATTTTCTGCTCACAAAGGTTGGGAGAAGAATGATTCTTTCTCCCATGAAGGATGGGGAATCTCTGAACAAAACAAAAACTTCTTGGTGGACCCTAGTTTTTGGTGAATAACCAATTGAAGTGGTTGGTTGATAAAGTGAAGAAGCTGTGAATCAGGTACCTTGTACAAACTTGGTAGCATTGTAATGGTGGTATAATTTCAAATCAAGGAAAAAAAATCAACCTCTGATCCAAGCTTAGATAACATGAGATGCCTTCATTCGAAAGTAGTGTGCAGAATTGCTAGAACAAATACCCACGCAGAAAGGAGATATCTGAAAACAAATCCCAAAATTATGGCAACCTTATTCTACTATTAATTTGGCAGAAACTTCCTTTTTTGTTGCTACTAAAGCTGACACCCAATCTTCCTCTAATCGAACTACTGTTGCATCACCAGATGGCTTTGAGCTGAACCTCTTCGCTTGGTTCGAGCAGAACTAGTGCTACCATTCCATCCCCGTTGAAATTGTCCTTGTTCTCAATTTTGAGTTAGAGGAAACCAATTATTTAAATGTGTTAGATTCTCTCAAGTGGCATCTTTGATGGGTAAACCAAGTGAGCCAATTTCTGTACAGCAAACTGATTTCCTTTATTGTTCCAGCAGAAACAAAGCAACTCTTATGGCTCAGATTGCAACAATCCTTATGTGAAATGGGTGGCAGTTGAAATGCAACTATAACATGTTCTCTTAAGTCCCACCTTTTTCTTAAGCAACAATATATAAAATACCAGATGTGACCATGACCTCATGTAAGTCCAATTTGTGCATCATCATGCCTTTATGTTGAATCACCTCAAACAGGCTTTTGAATCATGCTGAGATGTCTTGGAACAAACTTCTGAATCATTCATCTCAAAACTGGGTTTGATGATGCAGTTGTAGCTTGAGATACACCCACTTGTTGACCAGAAATTCCTTTTTTGTGCAATGCTTGTCATTTGATTTTGAGCTAGCACCAATCATGTTTCAGATCCTGTAGAATTGTATCCCAATCTCATAATTCTATATCAAGCAACTCCACCTTTGTTGAGCCAGACATGTCAGTTAATGCTGAAATAATGCTTTGAAGGGCATCACTTTTGCTGCTATATTACATCAATTCTGTCCATGAAAGCCATTAGACCTAGTATTTTGGTTGGTGGTCCCTTATAAAAGAACAAAAATAAGTTTGCAAACATCAATTAAGGGCTCATATCTGACCAAACTGTTTTGGGGTATCAAGCATTCCTCGATTTTAATTTTATACCTTGCAACTGAAACATAGTGTTCCCAAAACTTGCGGATATAGGTTTTGTCTCGAGTGCTTGTTATAGGTTATGGATGTGTAAGCTTATTGACAATCATCGTTATATGCTTTTTTCGGTTGGAGGAGGCAACCTACTTATAGAATTCATTGAAATTTCTGCCTAAACTCAGTCTGGCTGGCTGGTGTGGTGGTCGCATTATTATCTCTGGCATACGCCAGAATCTACAATAAAGTCTTTTTACTTTGATTTTCTAAGGAAATGCACATGTGAATTCAAAGTTTCTCCAAAAGGCCTCCCAAAATATCTGACTGAAGCTGCTTCAACAAGATATTTTTAAGCTTGGAACTAGATGGTACTTCAATTCTGTCCTTCCTTATATGAAAACAACCCATTATCTATTGTGAGACTATGCTCCAAAGCCAGATCCTCTCGAAGTGATTTCCAAATTTGTTGCATCTCAGCACCAGTAACCCTCTATTTTGATGTCATTTGAGTATCATGAATTGTGTTTTCATGATTATAGACAGTTTTTTTCTTGTTTGTTAAGATGATGCATCAACTACAAAAGTTTCCCTTTGGTGCAATTATCTTATAATCATACCCAAATAATTTTCCTACTGATTCATATTGCTCCATGTTAGTCATCCTTTGCTCTAGAAAATGTTTGAGGCTTTTGTGATCCATTTGAATTTTTGACCCATAAATATAGAATGCCATTAATTCCTTCAATTATATCCATCATTTCTTTTTTCCAGTAAAGTCAAAACTCAAATAGAGATGGCCTTGCTAAAATAAGGGATCAGTCTACCTTCTTGCTTGAATGCTGCTCATTTTCCTTGACCTGATACATCATATTCAACCATTGAATTTTGTTGGAATCAAGTGGGGTTAACACGAAGGGCAGTAGACATGGGGTATCTCAGCTCCTCAAATTGAGTCAGTTCATCAGACCACACAAAGCTCTTACTAACGTATCAAGGCTGTTGATGCAGTGGTTTTATTCCCATACTTAGGGAATAGGCCTGTCAAATATGAATTTAATGTTATCAAGATCAACAGCTACTTCTTTGCTTGAAATAATATGCCTGAGTATTTACTTCAGTCATTCCAAATAGACATTTTGATTGCTTCGTGTGTAATATTTGTGATTGCAAAACTTCTAGCATCATGCACAAATGGACCATATGATTAAATTAAAACATTTAAAAAGGAAAGGTCACCACAAAGCACCTTATATAAAACCAAAACATCACCAATTTGGAAGGAAGAGGGGGCCTTGATGAGCCCAAATGGCATTACCAAGAACTCTTAGCGACCTTTATGGGTCCTAAATTCTGTTTTGTATGTATCCTTAGCCATCATGCAGATCTGGTGGTACCTAGGCTGCAAATCTAAATTTAAGGAGAATTGTATCTTCTGCGACTTATCCAAAAGCTCATCTACTATTGGAACTGGGATATCCTTGATTGTTATTTTGTTAAACACATGGTAGTCAACAAAAAATTGCTGCCCATCCTTTTTTTACCAACAGCATGAATCAGGATTATTGGCTTTTGTTTGGACAAATGATACCAGCCTTGACCATTTCCTTCACAATCCATTCAATAACTTTTTTGAAAATGTGGCTGGTAATAGCGCCATACGTTGGTTGGCTTTGCCTTTACATCTCAATTTTATGATATAGCATATTGTGGTGGTAATGCATCGCACTTCTCAAATGGTACAGAAATTCTTTCTTTCTTTTTGGGTAATCAAATAATTTGAATAGATGATCGGGTATGGTAGCTTTTGGTTCTGCAATTATCTGCATGGTTTTCTTGTGAGCATCTAGCTGGATTATCCTCTTCATTTGTATGTGCAGATGCAATTTGCACTTCAATAGTAGATTGCCCTTCTAAATGGAATTTACTATCTGCTGCCAAAAGGTTTTAGGTGCTTTCAATCACATAGGATAGGATCCAACTGTTCATGCAATTGGCACCTAAGTTAGACCTGGGTAGTAAACACGTGTCCCACAAACTGATATCTCTGGATGTCTATCTTCCCATCCTTGTAATGTCCAAAGCATGGTAGTTTATTGCCATCTACAACTAAAACTTGCCATGCTGATCATATGGAAATTGAGATCTGTAACTTTGTGGCCAACCTTTTATTTATAGTAACTATCTGTGCTTCCAGTATCTGTCAAGATTGACATTATCCTTGTTATCACTCCAGCGAAGCTCATGGTCTGTGGTGATGTCACTGAAACAATGCATGAAAATGAATTTCTAGTTTCCGTGCTAAGGTTTCATCATTGTCTCCTTTCCTCTATGTGTCTATACCATCTGCACGACAGCATGAAAATCTCCAAAGTTTTGCATTGATCTCCAAGTGAAAATTTCTCGTGCAATTGCAACCGAACCCCTTCTATCGTTAGGCCTGCATCAGCACCAATTCAATTTGTTGATGGAAGGCATTTAACCAGCTATAATTGGTGGGATTGGAGGTTATAATGTACTCAAGGGTTGAGAATCCGAGAACTTTCATATTCTCCGAAGCTTTGCTTCTTACATTCTTGCTAATCCCACTGTTACAATCAATGTATCAGGGCAATATATACATATTTCTACTACAATCTCCTCCTTTAATCTGCTGATGGAGCATTCAATCAGAGTTTTCTGACCAACTTCTTAGGCTATGTTTGACATTCTTGTACCGAACCAACTTCCATGGTTCTGAAAATGCCTTATCAAAGTACTCATATGTTGTGGGGCCAGATCTGACCTAAAGTGCCTTGTCAAACAAGGTCAGTGTCATAATCGATTGAGTTTGCTGATACCATTGGAACCATTGATTGGCCTCACCATCCAAATAAAAGGCAGGCAATTATAATAGTAGTAATCACTCACCTGGCGGTGTTTCTTGGTATCTACTCTATTGCTTGACTCAATGGGCTTACTTGGATATGTTTCATCATAGTGAGGAAAATCCAATCAAGCATAGCAAGTTAGAATTATGTTGTCCTTGCTTCCACCTCCTCCACTTTTGAACTCTGACTTGGTCTGATCTCCTTATGGCTGACCCCTCAACTGTAACTAGAATCTAGTCATTTTGTAGTCAGATGGCTGCTATGGTTTCCGTTAAGTCCTTCAGAATTGTAGTTTCATCTTGCATGTTTATCTCCAACTTCTTAATATGGTCCCTGTTAGGTGCCATTGATTCAGCTCCGATGCTAGACGGTACAAACTCAATAGTTGCGGTATGAGTTCAATTTGACAAGAAAATGTTCTCCAAGTTTGATAAAAGAGTTGCCAACCTAGAAGAGATGATACCTGACATGCATATTGATTACAGAGGAAGGAAAATATGGATTTCTTTTGAGCCAATAAGTTCTAGCACTGGATTCCTTTAGAGCTTTTTGGATTGGCTATCTTTTGCATTAGATGCACATTACTCTGTTACACAAATTATAGGAGGAATGAAATTTTTATGGATAAAAGAGGCGAAGGATAGCTTCTTATTGATGAAGGTGAATAATTTAATAGTTTCAATTCTCAATTCACAAAGTTTTTCAGAGTTTTGTGAGTAAATATTGATGCATTGAGAGCTTCTGTTGTTTGATCGATAGTAAAGTGGGTTAACAAAATTTCTTTTTCAAGAAACCAGAAGATACATTATTGATTAATTTCTCATGCATACTAAATACAGAATGCGAGGTTTTTATGATTATAACATGTTTAAGATTAATGAAAGTTTTTGAGCTTTAAGTGGGCAACTTTCTTTTATCGTTGAAGCTTACAAGGGTTTAATGCTTGACAATAGAATGGACAATTTTCTTGGTTAAAAGACTGCATTACTTGTTATTGCGGCTTGTAAAATCTCTCTCTCTCTCTCTCTCTCTCTCTGCATGTGCGCGCTTCGTATAGAGATGCCACTAAAATAAAATCACTAGGAAAATTCTCCCGCTTGAGGTGGTCAGTCAAAGGGAAAACCATTTATATGATTTAATCGTAGGAGTACTACATTGGAGAATTCTAATTGCTGGTGTGGGAGAGATGATTGGGAGAGTTGTCAGGTTGCTAGAAAGAATTGAGATTCGATCTACTTATACCAGGTATAAAGTAGTTGTAGGGATTTTTTTAAATTAGTTGCTTGGTTTGTCTTACAAATGGAAGTCTTTTCATGGATGCATAACTAATTCAGGCAAAAGATTGGGGGGGTGGGGGGGTCTTTTCACTTTCCATAAAGATTATTTTCATATTTTCTTTTTGTGAAAGATAGCTTTTCTAACATTTTAGTTAGTAAAGAGGCCAATAATTGGATTGGATTAAAGTTAATTCAATTTTGATTAACCATCTAGACACTTGGCTCAATTTGATTTGTTGATTTGATTGATTAATCAAAAATCAACTCTGATACTGAATGAAACATATCCAAACTTGATTCTATGTTGGATATCAGTGTAATGTAAGCATCTGTCTCATGTTAGAAATATTGGTAAAATCATTTGATTTCTTTATGATTTGTCATCGATTGTAAGGTTGGGCTGAACTGGGTTGGCAAGCTAAATATTGGTAAAATGTGACCATAGGTTTGATAGTCTAGATGGAATGAACTCCATGAAACATTTTCAAAGCACTTTGCAAATTCTTGATCTTGTATACAACCATTTTATTTTCATATTTTATTCACTTTTAATATAGTGTCATACAACTCAGTCCTAAATCAGGTGTGGTCTGGATCTTGGTCTGTTTTGATCATAATTGTAATCATCATGCCTCATGACAGCAAAGGCAGAGGCTCCGTAGAGAGCAGCGATGAGATTGGGGCAAATAGGGTCTCGGATTCAGTTTCCTTCCATTTCTGGAAAAAAATTATGGCACTTTATAGTATCATGCACCATTAGATTAAGTTTTTGTGGTAGATCATGCATGCGCATTTTGACTTAAATATTATAAATATGATGTGTAATCATAGTATATAAGATTTGAGAAGTTACTACCAAATTGGGTCAAGCACAACCCAATTCCGATCCAACTAGTAATCTCATGACAGCATTTGGGCCACTCTTGGGTTGTTGGGTAAGAAATATTGACTGTCTGACATAATCGGATTCAAGTTGGGATGGGTCTATCTGGAGATCCAATCCATTGACAGACCTAGCAATGAATTTCTACACTTGATATGGCAGAGGGCATTGCAAATGAATTAGAGGAGACTCTCGAAAGAAGAGGCAGTGAAGCAGCTGGAGGGGACCAGCGAGGACAACATAGTATAATAGAATTAAGATAATTTGCTAGTGTAAGATGTCTTAAGGAATTTTGTGGAACAAATATGTGTTTTAAACATTGGTTGTTGAGAATTATGTCAATTTTCTGAAAGAAAGGACCAGTGTTTACTTTTAATGAGAGAATAGGCCTCAAGCATGTCTTCTGTTCTTTCACTCTAATATTCCTTACCAAGATCAAGTTTCTTTTGCTAGGCATCAACAAATTTAACTGTTTCATTTAGGAAATGGTGTTGTTGTTTGAGCTGTGCAAAAGACATTTTCAGAGCTTGGCTTGTCTACATGCGAATTAGAGTTAGAGTTCCACATATCAAGCCTTTTTCTAGTCCCATGCATCTGGACACAAGGTTACGAATAATGTGTAGTTGCATACAAAAAGTACGAATTGACCTCTTTATTAATTAAATATTTGATAATGATAAAAAGTTGCTTGAGTGTATCTCATAAATAGATCTTTTTTCTTTGGGTGGTTGCGGCGGAAAGGAATTAGATATTTTTGTTTTATTTTTATTTTTTCAGAACACATGATCAATGAATATTCTTCAATCTTTGATATATTGCATTTTTAGAAATTCTTGAGGTGATGAGTTGTCAGAGCTTGTTGGAGCATTGTCAATGACTCATCTTCTTTTTGCAATGAAGCATGGACGTATGCTTTTACCATTGAATATGACAGCCGATGGGCCAATCTATGTGAATGCAAAGCAATTTAACGGTATCCTACGGCGTCGACAGGCTCGTGCTAAGGCAGAGAGAGAGAACAAACTGATCAAAGGCAGAAAGGTATGCATCCACCCACCAATACGTAGATTATTAGATAGCTTTTCTCTTCTTTTCTCAAATCAATCGGAGTTAGAAGGCTATATCTTATTAATATTGTGTAGCCTTGCAGATGAAAATCTGTGTTATAATTTTTCTTTCTAATGTTACTATGGTCCCTTTTTTTTTCCAAATTGCCATCTTTTTTAATATCACTGTTATCTCTTTTTTGGCCAATGGCTAAATTGTTAGACAACCAAGAGAGAACCTTGATGGACTTGTGATATTTTTACAAGTTTTTTCAAAACAGTGATCGATCTCTTTGATGGACTTGTATGATATCCTTGACTTGAGTTTTCATTTCTGCAGCCATACTTGCATGAGTCACGTCACCTACATGCTATGCGCCGTGCAAGAGGCAGTGGTGGTCGCTTTCTTAACACGAAGAAGGAAGGCACAGGACAAGGCGGTAAGATCAATACCAATGTGAGAGATGAGATGCCTCCAGCTCGCACAGTTCGTCCTGCTGCATCTCCAACTTCTGAAGTCCTGCAATCTGATAGCGGGAATATCAACTCAGCAAGCGGCGGCTCAAGCTTATCAGGATCGGAGGTTTCGAGCATGTACACTCAGGAAGATGATCACTTCCAGGTTGATCGTCTTCGTCCATCTGTTTTCCACCCGATGTCTAATATGATGGATGGAGAGCATGGTACCAGCAGGATCCACGCCAAGTGGGCCACAGCAGCAGCTGATGGCTGCTGTGACCTCCTTAAAGTCTGATGAAGGTGGTACTGGGGAGGGGTGGCTGTAAATTGTAGCATTTGCTTCTTTGAGCTCAAGATGTGCACCTGGCTTGAGAGCAATGCTGCACCATATTAAACCCCCTCCAAACATTTCAACCAAATGGAAGAGCTGGCTACCCTTGTATCTTGCTTGTGATGCCAGTTCTGGTTCAGGGATTGTCCCTCCTGTCATTTGGTTGTTTTCGACAGGCAAATCATTCTTGGCTGATGGCTTTCTCATCGCACTGTTGTGATGCTGAAAAGTCTTTGTAAAAATGACAACTGCAGGGTTCATCCGTCTAGGCTAGTACCTGAACAGGAGCCAAAACTCTGGAGTGGTTATGTTTGTAACCATGATATATGGTTGGATAACTGATGGTTTTGGAGTTTGTTTGCTTAGGGTCTGGTGAGCAAGGTCTGAATCCTGGAATAGGTGCCATGTTCTATTTGTCGAAACTAGTTATGTTGTTTGATCTCATTGGCATTGTCCATGGTATGATCATTTACTTTTGGTGTCCTTAAATTTAGCATCTCTTTTTGTTCATGTTTCAATTATGCTGGTTAGCTTAAAGAGGGGTTTTAGTCCCAGGTTTCCTTCTTCACTTCTTCATCATCCAAAAATATTCCAAATTTAACATCAGCACAGCAAACCAAGTGGCTAAGATTGGGTTTTTGTTTTTGGCACTGTTCTGTTGAGTTCATATGTAGATCCTATACCACATTTTCAATACTTAACACTTGAGCTGGTGCAAGCAACCTAAATGCTTGTTTTGGTGGATTGGAAATTATTCCATCCTTGGACTGGTTATTTCTTTTTCAACTGGAAAGCTCAAGGCCCTTAAGCCTGAGCCTTAAGTCTGTGACATGGCCGCCTCAGCCTATTCAAAAAAAAATGACAACCGCCTCAGAGAGTGGCTGTATTTGGTCGCGGAGGGCAAGGAAAACTCATTTGGGTACTGTTGGAGGAGTAGGATTTAGTTGATGGGATAAAGTATGGTAGGATATTTTTGCCATTTGATTGAAAGGTTATTATGTACGAGATGATGACTTGGATTTTATTATGAGGCTGAATTTATGCTCTCATTATTTTGTTGTGTTGAGAAAGTGGTGAATAATTAAAAAAGAAATTGGAGGCTATAAATTTTCCCTTTTTATGTTATAAATTTATATCACTATAATGATAAGAATCGAACTATAAACCTTCTCTCTCTCTCTCTCTTTCTCTCTCTCTCTCTTTCTTCACCTTCTCTATCCTTAAATTCAAAATAAATAAATAAATAAAATAATATATATATATATATTATATAAATAAAATATAATAATCATAATTGCCTCTTATTTAACGTTATTACTGTTAATTATAACCTCTATTGTTGTGCTAAACGAAACATATCTTTCAAAATTCAAGAAATTTACATTAATTTTTCCTCCAGTAAAATTCATATAATATGAAAAATAAATTTCTTTCATCAATTAAATGGTGATCCAAAACATGGCACCATTATTTTTCTATTGTTGTCCATTATTTTCTATTATAATGTCAACAAAATAGTCGCAGTAGCAATGATTATTTTAAAATTAAAAATTAAAATGATATGTTCTAAGATAAATAATGGTCATTATAACCCTTAAAACGGTTAATAAAATTTTCGATGAGGTCCACCATAATAGAATATCAACCATTCCAATCAATATGCATCAATTATGTGTGCATATATATGCCTCCTATTTTCATCGAACTGAACATAGGTTGCCATACTTGATCTAAGTTCGGACCTGGTCCAGCTCATGCCTGCTCTCAATGCTTGGACTCCAACTATAGAAGAAGCCTAATCCTTTAAACAATACAATCTCTTATGGTGGATGCCTTACAAAGAGAAGCTCCAAAATAGAAAGTGAATTTCCATCCAAGATGCCAAAAGTCTTGTATAAATTCTAACATTACATAAAATCATTCTACATTCAATGAGCTGTAGCTTAAAGTTCAAGTTATATGCTAGATCAACAGTGTTCTGTCCAGACGCTCAATGCAACTGATCTCTATATGTGCTAAATGCCCTGAATAAAGGTTACTCAAGCCATGAATTCTTTTCAACCTTTTGAAATGCCATTTTCTTACAAGTATTTAAGATCACCTCAAGGACTTATGGTCCTTGATATCTGAAGGTTCATAAAATGTCAAAAGGTATAATATGCACCTATGTGTATATTTACAAGGAAAACCTCCCGAGCTGAATCTTCTAAAAGGAAGAGGAGGCAACCTTCCTCCCATGAAGAAATTAAGAGGAAATCCTCATTTGAGGATTTTTTTTTTTCAAATTTAGGGAGGCTAAGAAATTGTTTAGAGATATATTTGAAAAATGAAATGTCATATTTGAGAGATGGATCAATGGCTTAGGTCATTATAGGGAACATGGCTTTACCACTTACTTTGAACAACTAGGATGGGTCCTATGCTAAGCATGAACAACTCATACTATCCCAAATGAATCCAAATATTCTTTGCCAATTTGGACATAGATGAAGCCAATTTAAAGCTTTATTCCTATATCAAAGGCAAAGAGATTGTCTTAGACACCACCACCTTATCTTATATCTTAGATATCTTTGAAGGTGGTAATTATATCATTCAGAGTTCTTAGTGGAATACTAAAACTATATCTAAGCTTGAGTAGACCCATATTATACTTGGAGATGCTTTTATTGAGTTTGCTTTTAAGTCATGTGCTCAGAGCCTTCTTGCCACTCCTAGGGTTTTGCATCATATGTTGACCCATAACATTATTCCTAGAGATGGTCATTAAGATCATGTTACTTTTATAGATTTGTATATCCTCACTCATCTAATGTCTCACATCCCATTCAACCTTCCTTATCTCATTATCTAGCACATGATTGATGCCTATAGGAAGAGGACCTTCCTATCCTATGATCTAGCTTTCACTAAGACTTTTTGATACTTTGGCTTGGAGTTGATTGGAGAGGAGGGGAAGAGGTTGAGGTAGCCGTAAGATTTCTATTCCAACTTCACCTTTCGAAGGATGAGGCTTCTGCTGATAGTAGAGGGATACTAAAGGAGGAGCGATGTTACTAACAGTGAAGAAGAGTTTGACTCTGATGGAGACAATGATAAGCCTACCCAAGCATCCTAGCAAGACATCCCTTCGACTTTTGGTTCTTCATCAGCACTGACCACAACTACACTAAGCTTAGATGATATCTTTGAGCTGCGGTAAGATGTTTAAACAATTCGCTAGAATGTCTAGTCATTGCGTCAAGATGTCTCGGATATTGTTGCACTCCTTGACACTGTATTGGACCTTCTTCGACGACATCCTTGAGTTTCTTTTTGATGTCATGATCTTATGTCTTTGATGTTGTATTTTGGATGTATAATTTTTTTCCGTATGAGGACTCATCTTGCATTTTGATTTTGTGTTTTGTTCTTGTATTTTGGATATATGACTCATGTTGTATCATGGGATGTATGACTCTTGTTCTGATGGCTATCATTTCTTCATGACGTGTGATAACTCTTGACATATATAAATATATAACTTTTGCTTTTGGGATATGTTTCCATGATTTTTTTTTTTTTTTTGTCTTTCATTTGATGATGCCAAAAAAGGGAGTAAGATATATGAGTTTGTGGATTTTTATGGAGTTTAACATTGAAAATCTAGATTTCTATTGAATTTTTAATATTTTACTGGTACTCTAATTTTTTATGTTATTTTATGATGGATTTTAATATGTTCGTTTGATATGGCATATCTTTGAATTAGAAGCCTCATTTTAATTTATAACACCTAGGTACAAAGAAAGCAAGGATTAAGAGGGAGCTAAGCACAAAAATTCAGTACTTAATACTTGCACTAAAATTATTTCATAAATCTGTTTAGTATCAAGAAAAATTTTGTTAACTCATCCCATACTATGTTTTTTAATTGCTAATTAATAGTTTGTCATCATCAAAAAAGGAAAGATTGTTGAGCCTTAGGTTCAATAATATATATTTTGATGATAACAAAGCATTGATTAAGTTGCTAGTAGCTTACCTGAGTTGTGATGATTTAAACAGATGCGCATGTCCGATCGAATTGAATTGAGAAAACTCCATTTGGAATATATTTAGTCCTTTAAAAACTCAAATCTTACCCTAGCATGCAAGTCAGAAAAGGTGTAACAAAAAATTCAAAGATCATCCGATGTGTTGAAGTCCAAAGGAAAGAGGTCGTATTGTAATTTTATTTTTTTCTAATGACTATACATACAACTTAGTAGGAAATTGATATAAATTTAAGTTGGCTCTTTTTAATCTTACTTAAATTTTTTAATAGATCTATATTTGATTACCAATTACTAAATTTTAACTATAAAGCAATAGTTAGATATTTAACTTAAATACAACCATAATAGACTCAATCTCATTTTGAACCTCAATATTTTTATTTGAACTCAGATCTATTTAACCTGAACCAACTTGAATGATCCATTAGGTGTAAAATTCTTTCCATAAACTTGATCTGATCAGCAATAGATTGAGTTCGGATCTAAATCATGACCCAACCATGAAATTAGGTCAGATAAGGATCAAGAATGACTCAAATTGGCCCGACCCATTTATAGTCCTAGTGAAGACTAAGTCCTATGAAAAATAGATGATCCTTGACAAACTATTTTCTAAAGTAAAATGAATGTGTAAAAATAATAATAATAATATTAATAATGAAAACTAATGATTGATTGTGAGCACTATTTGAAATATCCATGCCACAAAATCTTAAAAATTATTGATAAATTGTGATATAGAATAAGACTACTTTCAACCCAGGGAAAACAAAACAAACTATTATATTGTAGATTGTATGGCATTTGGGTTGTTAGAAGCATCTAACAATCAAGACTACAGCATACTTTTGGCTATCAAACTCACTCAAGATTTATTATGATCCTCTAACTTTTAGTTTTTATAATTTAACTCCTCATGTTTTAATAAAATTATATTTTTAATATTTTATTAAATAAATTAGTTAAAATTGATGAAATAATTGATGTATCATCCTAATACAAATGCATAGGCTTATTAACAAGTTAGCATGTCAGCTATTTTATAAATTCTAATTGACCCATGTAGTGCGATACCATACTAAATTGTAACATTAAAAGGTTTATTGATTAAAATAAATTTTGAGTAAAAGTTTGAGGATTAAGGCTATATTATTTTGCCTATAGTAATTAATAAAAGAAAATCTTATATAAGTTGGAAAATGATATATACCTTAGAAAAGATTAAAAAAAGAAGCATGAATGGGTCTGGAAGCCGGACAAAGATGCTTTGCGCGAAGGACTTCCAACAAGCCTGGAAATTTCGTCGAAGCTCAACCTTCGGCGACCGGCCCATTTTATATAATTAGTGTGGGTTCGTAAGGCTTCAGAATTTCAGAAACCCTAAACCCCCCGGTCGGTGCTCCCCTCGCCCCCACCAAACTCCGAGGCCCAAGCCATGTCCTCCTCTCCTCCCTCCCCCTCCGGGGCGCCCGCCGAGTCGCAAACCGTAGGTCAGACCACCGACTCCCTCTCTCCTCCGCCGCCTCCCTCACCGTCCGATCAAGGCGACGACTCCGACCGGCTGGGCTCCGCCGCCGCCAGCGGAGATGGGGAGAAGAACGGAGGAGAAGGAGAGGCCGGCGAGGGCGGAGAAGAGGAGGAGGAGGAGGAGGAGGAGGCGGAGTGCGGGTTCTGCTTGTTTATGAAGGGAGGGGGGTGCAAGGATCCGTTCATCGCGTGGGAGAAGTGCGTGGAGGAGGCCGACAGGACCGGCGAGAACGTCGTCGAAAAGTGCTTCGAGGTCACCTCCCTCCTCAAGAAGTGCATGGACGCCCATGCCGACTACTACGCCCTCATCCTCGAAGCCGAGCAGGCCGTGGTCGACTCCTTGGCCACCGCCGACCGTGCCCCCGACCCTGAGAAATAGGTGGTCATTCGCATTCTCCCTCTCTATCTCCCTCTTTTTGAACTCATACATCCTTTGATATTGGATTCTTGGATCGTCGATCCTGAGCTCAGACTTTGAGAAGTAATGGAATAATTGGAAGTTGAAGTAGCTTTCTTCATCTGTAAAACTGAAAAATTTTTGAAATGATTCATACACATTCTGATTCCAGTTCGAGCGTTTCTTGATTTAATTCTTGATCTTGATCAGCTTTCATCTATGGTGCAATGGATGTGAAACATTTTAATGCGATTGTGTTCAGGTTCTTGTTCTTTATTTTGTTTCATTGTGCTGTGAATGCAGCAGTTTGTAGTTTAGATACATAATTATTTGCTGGATTCAGTTTGTGATGCATGCTTTAAAAGAGAAAAGAAAAGAAAATATCTTGGTGCTGATATAATGAAATGGAATTATGGATAACAAAATCAGCACCATAAGAAGGTTTGTGATGTCATGAAGAGTGGAACAAACAAATCTAAAGAATTTTATGGCATTCTTCCCTTCGATAAACTCCAATTAGAAGAGCGCTGTGTGCAACTTATTGTATAGCATATCACTTTCTAATATTAATTTTAACCACAATTTGGTATGAACAGTTTAGTCAAGAGTGTTTTGTGATTTGCTGGCTAGCTTAATGCTTAGCCCCTCGTTTTCAATTCTAAAAATAAACAGAACAAACTGAATCTTGGTCTACATTTTTCATTTCATAGGTGGCTATGACTAATTTGGGTCTGATATCAGCAATGTCATTTCTATGGCATAATCAGTTAATTATTTATTTATTTTTCTTCTGGCATGATGAATGCTAATATATACTTGTAGTTTAGCTTTACGTTTTCATTGAGCTTTTCAGTTTGGATAGAATAATATGATTGGCAAGGTTACTCTGGTGACCAGCTGGTCGTTATTTTTGTTGAAATCTTTCAGTGATCAGTTTGCTATTCTGTTGGTGATGTGAACTCCCATCTTTAATGTGTGAGCTCTGTTCTGATACCAGCAAAAATTATCTAAATAACATGATTAATTTAAACTCGTTAAATTTTTCTTGATCCTTGATTACGCGACCTGACCTATCATGGGAAGCTCTTACAAAGATGATTTCAATGGTGTTGATGTTCCATGGTTTCCTCTGCAAATCAAGTTTGGACCACATTTGGCATGCCAACCTGTTGTCTGCAACTACTATGGATAGCCAACAGATCAGACTGACAATCCATTATCCTTTTGGAATCTGATTGAACAAAGTAAAAGGTTTTTTTTTTTTTATTTTTATCATTGAGAATGAAAACAAGCTCAATTTCCTTTTCTTGCTGCCGAATGTTGATCTATGTTTACAACTTATAATATAAATACCCTGAGGCAAATGGTATACAGCCTTTATTTATGAATCATGACTTTCCTGGTAAAATAAACAAATTTCTTGACCTCCAATCTCTCTCTCTCTCTCTCTCTCTCTCTCTCTCTCACGCATTCGCTCGTTCGGTCGCGCACTCATGCAACATCAGACTTCCCTTGCAAGACCCTTCTCTCATGTAGAAACATGGTTACCTCTATGAAGTGATTATAGTTCAGGTATTGCGCACAAATTTCTTCAATTTATCCATCTTGCATGTCTTAGATAACAGTTTAATCAGAATGGCAAACAATCTGCTCTTTTCAACCCCGTCCCATATGCAGTGACTGGGCATGGACCCATCATCACATTTTGATGATATTAGACTTTCATCCAGATTACTAGTACAGGCACCTGACATTTCCTGGCAGGAGATAGATAAAATGTAATTTGCCATGAGCAATGTTTATTTGTAATATGTCTTAAGGTCACACATGTAATTGCATGATATTGTTGAGGAGTATACAGTAATAGAAAATTTTGCCAAAATGACTGCAATTTAGATATATTAGTTCTTTTTACTTTTTGTCGTTCTATTAAGTTATGTTACATAAGAATGATTAATTATTCAAACAGTTTGAAAGGCTAGAAGGCTTTGTGCATTACTTGCTGCAATGCAGTAATTTTGAATCTTAGAATTATTTGATGGTTATCATGGTCTACAATCCTAGACCAGCAAATTGCCAAAGCTCAGTTACAGAAACACTTTATTGTTTTTTATTGGTAACATCTTCTTTCTTTCTTAAGTTACTGCTTATAATAATTGCTTAATAAAATAATGTTTGGTAGATATACCTCTCAGATATGGTATTTGATAATATTCTATATTTGATAATATTCCTTGAACTTTGTAGTGAATCTTTCTTTCAGTTTGAGGCTCAGCATCAATGAAAGTTACTCACTTCAGCCATCTGTTTTGGCATGAAATGCTTGTATGAACTGGATCAAGTGGAAATCAAAGGCTAGAAACTGGATTTGTGCATTATAATATATATGATGAAAATGTGGCCTTCAATCATTTTATTAAATAAAGTTCATTCTCTCTTAACTTTAATTGTTAAAATGATAGACTATGGAAACTGTGTCGCCTGGAATTGTCTTGCCACTAGTCATACTGGGAAAAAAAAATAACATGATTGAAAAGCAAGAATCTTGGGAAGGTCCACATAACAGGTACTGAAAATTGTACATTAATGTGTTATGATTCTTGTCTCCTAGTGACATAGGCTCCCAATATGTTCTTTTTCCCTCATTCACCATCCAAAACAAAGTAGTACGGTCAAAATCAATCGGTATGGGATGGTTTTGTTAGGTTCAAAACAATTTGGCTCATATACTAAACCAAACCTTAATATTGTACCGATATGCATTATGCTCGATGCAGTGTGATACATGTCACTTGTGACCAATCTTGATCTTGGTCACTTACATTAATTTAAATTCTTATTTTGAATTTAAGAATAATTTCTATTCATGGTATGTCATTGAAATGGATGACTTGATTTCTTTTTTGATATGACTCTTTCATGGATGCTCCAAAATTCCCCACAATTAGAATTCCTCTAGATGTATGAGATATATGCTTTTAATGATAATTTTTGGCATCTAAGGAAATGCAGTGATTTTAAAGAGTATTTCTATACCTTGTATCACTTTTGGTTTAGAAGATCTAAAAATTTTGGCAGAATAACTTTATACAGTCCAAGTCATAGGAACGTTAGTAGATAATGGCTCGCAGAATTTGGGATGTGTATCTTGGCATCACTGATTGCCAAGCAATGTTTGATCTCCCACGAATTGTTAAAATTTTGTTTTTTTGCTTGAGGTTTACATTTTAGTTGATTTGGATGAATATCAGCTTTATAAGCAGATTATATTCATCATGGTTTTAAATTTATGAACACTTAAATCTTGTTATTCATGTATCTTGTGTAATTTCATGTATCAGAACTTTTTTATTTGGTTAAAAGTTTTAAAATTGTTTAAAGAAAAGAAAACAAGATGGCCTAATCTGTTCTTGTTTTCTGACTTTTTGTATGTCACTGGATTACTAAATATCAGTAGAATAGTTGATTGTTAAAGTAGGCTTTTGACCATGCAAGACCCTAGTTGTGCCATGCACAATTTTAATGGTACGGTTGAATAAATTTCTATTGTTATGCATATTATACTCTTGTCCTCCGCATGAGATTCATTGTAGCATACTTTTCAATTGAAACTCCGAGCACCTTTATGGTTGAGCAATTTAGTATTGAAGAGAAATAAGGCAACCATAGAAATATGATTATGAAAATTTAGTAGCTTATGCTTTGTCAGTAGTACAAGATAGTTTATTTTGGTAAGTCTCTTTTGATAGCCAAGTTTAAGCACCGCTTAGACTTGATTAGCATATGCGGCACGTGAGATGTGTGGAGAAGGTGGAGAGAAATTTCAGCTATATTTCATCACTTATGAATTCAAGCTTGGATGGAGACTTATTAGTATTTGTCTTGAAATTTATAAGCTTAAGAAGAAAAGGTTTTCTATATCCAAGTAGGACTTCAGTCCTGATTTGTGTAGGCTTAGAATTCAAAAGATAAAAAAGTTCATATAAAATACTACATATTTCTCTTCTATATAAGCACATATAGTTCTACCTCTAAATATGAATTTCGGTTAACTTGGAGAGTTATTGTGAGAGAAAATGATACTATTGGGTGTATATGGGTCTAAGAATATGAAAGAGAGTCTCTGATAGGGAATGGATCCTAATAATTTCAGTTTTTGTAATCTTTATAGTTCTTTGGTAAAGAATAGTATTTGTAAACACCTGTTCTTTTTTTTATCATTAGTTCTTTTTTATTGTAAAATTCTTTGCTCTTTTTCATCTGTTAACATAGAGCAGTGGATCGAATCACATAACTCTTATGTGTTTGCTCTCTTGTTTTGGTTTTACTCTCTTATCTTTCTTATTGATCTTTTGTCCCCTATACGCCTTTGTTATATAAAGTAGTATCGGTGCTTCTACTGTCATAATACAAAATACAAACTTTTTGTTTATTAATCCATGTCTAAATATTCATTGATATACACGCATATCCTTGTAGGTACAGACAAGTAAGAGAACCAGTATATTTTATTATATTTATAAAATTAGCTTTTGATATGATTCTCATTTCTCTAGTTTTTGTTTTACCAAGAAAGCAGCTTTTGATAGGTTAAGTTGTAGGAAAAATTTTGAGACTTTGACTTTTACTATAATAGTTTGTGCAGAGAAAAAATAAATAAATAAATTCTTGAGGAAGCTTGTATGCTTAATATGTTATTGAAGAAGAAGAAGAAGAAGAAGAAGAAGCAACACTGTGGTAGTAATTTTACTAAATGTATACTTCTGCTGAGCTTAATGCAGCATGCCAAACACTCCGTTTAGAAGGCGATTCTGCGACGGTTGTGGGGTGGATAAATGGAGATATTGAATGTTTGCATCCTCTCTCATGAAGCTTAGGTCAGTGATTTCCTTGCTATCAAATTTTTTCTATCAGCGTATCTTTAGGGAGGGAAATCAAGTAGCATGTCGTGTTCTCTTTTTGTTTCGAGAAACAACTATCTTGCCGATCTATGGAGGATTTTTGAGGCTGATGTGAGGAGTATTTCTTATATGCGATTATAGGTTCCTTCCTCTCTACTACTAAAAACCTTCTACAGTCAAGTCTAGACAGAAAGGCGAATGGTTCAAAAAGAGTGGGTTATCCACATGCATGCTTCCAGCCTGGCATGGCTTGTACTCACGACATGCTAACATGGCATGAATGGCCCGGCTAAGGCTACGTATGCAAATATAATAAATATAAGTATCAAATAGGACTATGCTACCATGGCTGGCCGTGTTGGCATGATCCACGTTGTTAGGGTGCCCGGCATGGCCCCGGGCTCATGGCCTAGCCAGACTAGCTTGTGCTCTTTGGACCTGATAAATTAGATTTTTTTTTTTATTTTTAATTAATTTTATAAAAAATTAAATGTATTAAATTAAATATGAATAACAATACTTTTAAAATGAATAAGAACATCTCGAAACTAACAGCTTATAGATTGTTACAGAAGGCAAAAAAAAAAAAAATGTAAAAATAAACAAATGAAACGAGTCAAACTTATTAAGAGTTATGTCAATGCATGAGGCGGCTAACATTACTCATCCTAGTACGGTTAATGTAGCAATTGTACCATATCTGGCATGAAAGCATCTACAGATCCATTGATCAACTAGAGTTCACTGGTCGATAAAGTAATGAATGCAATTATATCAATTCTTCAAACGTGGAACAAAACATTTTAAAGAAAAACTTAAACTACGATCATTAAACTTTTTAATTAAAAATCAAAAAGTAATTTAATATTATTTTAGATTGACGCACGCACCAACCACATTAAAATAAAGGTATGCTACTCCAAATCCAGCTTGGTAAGGAGAGAGAGAGAGAGAGAGAGGTTTGAGAAGGGAAAAATAGAAACAGAGAGATTTCTTTAAAAAAGAAAAAAAAAAAGAAAAAAGGGTCCGGATGAAGCCTAAGGTAGCTTAGGCATCTTTCTAATTGCCGATTCTCATGACTTTTAGCAGCCCTGTCAATTGTAAGACATGACTTCAAGCATTACCACAAGTGAGGTGAGAAAATATTATCAATTTTTAATAAAAATAATATTATTCTCGGATGATCTAGACGTAACTCAACGGTCCCCTGCTGAGGACTGAGCTAGCTTGGGTTCGGTCCGTGAGCTTACCTCTCACGACTTCAGTGATGACTCCACTCCTCTTCAGGATAAGACACCGTATCCAGAGGAGCCGCAGGGCGGTATAGCGTAGTCGGCAGCCGCTCCACCTTCCTCCGACCATGGCCGCCGCTACGGTCCGCTCTCTCCTCCATGGCATCCCCTCCCTCCCCTCCCGCTCTCCTGCCGTCGCCGCTGTCCTCCCCGATACCAAACTTATCCCCGTGAAACGACCCCTCAGAGCCCTCCTCCGCCTCCCACTCCTCTCCCAGCACTGCCTCCTCCGCGGCGCCACCGCCGCCGCCTCCGCCTCTGCGGCGTACGACGACACTGACGGCGACGGACCGGACGACGGTGAGGAAGTGGAGGAAAGCGAAGAGGAAGGGGAGCAGCAGCCGCCGCCCGCCACCAAGTCAGCGTCGCCTCGGGACGCGGCGCGGCTGTACGTCGGCAACCTCCCCTTCTCCATGACCTCAGCTCAGCTCGCCGAGGTTTTCGGCCAGGCCGGCACCGTCGAGATCGTCGAGGTCCAATCCCCATCCATCCTCTACCCCTGTTTTATGATTCATTTGAGACTGTTTTTGATCTAATTTTAGATGACAAGATCAAAGAGAATTTGTAACCTACCAGGTAGTTTATGATCGCGTGACCGACCGGAGCCGAGGCTTCGCCTTCGTCACCATGGGCAGCGTCGAGGAAGCCAACGAGGCAATCCGGATGTTCGACGGATCTGTGAGTCTTCTCTCGGCATTTCTTTAATTCCTATGAGGTGTTTGTGAAATTGATTTCTTGGATGGCAGCAAGTGGGGGGCAGGACAGTGAAGGTGAACTTCCCTGAGGTGCCGAGAGGAGGGGAGAGGGAGGTGATGGGGCCGAGGATGACGAGCCGGGGGTTCATCGACAGCCCTCACAAGATCTATGCGGGAAATCTTGGGTGGAGCGTCACCTCCGTGGCTCTTAGGAATGCGTTTGCTGCACAGCCGGGCATGCTCGGCGCCAAGGTCATCTTCGAGCGCGACACCGGGAGGTCCAGGGGGTTTGGCTTCGTGACCTTCGCATCCGCCGAGGAGGCCGAGGCTGCCATGGAAGCCATGAACGGAGTGGTACAGATCTCCTCTCTTCTTCTATCTGTGGTAATTCACGTTCTGTGATTGGGTGTCATCGTCTAATGAAGGAATTTGAATGCGTTGTGGTGATGTAGGAGGTTGAAGGGCGGCCTCTGCGATTGAGCCCGGCAGCGGGGAGGCCAGCCGCCAGTCCTTCGCAGGATGCTCGAGTAGAGGCCGATTCCGATGGAGCTCCATCAGCCTCTTTGGAGGAGCCTGCGAAGGAAAGCTCGGTGCGGTCGAGTGTTAGCTACTGAAGAATGGTTGCATGAGTGGTCGTTTTGGAGGTGATATCATGATAATTTATTATGTCTTGGAGGTGATATCATATTCTAAGGGATCGAGATGTTGGAACTTGACTAAGAAAATGTTCTTTTGACTTTTTAATCTTAGTTAATCTTGTGTAATGTGAGATGAGCATCGAGCCTGATCAGTTTTGGTTTTGGTTTTGGTTTTCGTTAGTTGGACTCGGAAAGTCTAATTTAAATGAAGCTCCCTACGATCAATAAAAACGTTGCCTTTCCTTTATCTTTTTCTTTTTTCTTTTTCTTTTTCTTTTTCTTTTTTTTTTTTTTTTTTTTTTTTTCTGCTTGGATGTGGGATTGGCTTGTCTTGGATTAGTCATATTAGTTAGTGATATTTTTTTAGATCCAATGATGTCATTGAGCAATAATGAAAAGTTAATGATGATGAGATCGAGAAACGAAGAGGAATGTGAAATCAATAGCAGTCCATGTAAGTAAAGAAAGAGCGAGTGAAAGAAAAAAAAATTTTGAAATATATTTGAATAGATGATTCTCTGATGCTTAAATCGTTAAAAAGATTTTGGTAGAATCAACTCAAAAAGATGTTTCGAATCTCTAAGGTTTCTTAAAGATATAAAAAAGGGAGACAACGGATTACTTATCAATTGAGCCAAACTTTTCTTTTAATACATTAATACAAGGTATCCTAGCTAGTAAGTGAAGGATTCTTCGACAGTTGGAATCCTTTTCCACTATGGACTTTTTAAAATCCATTTCATCTACAACTAAGTGCTCGTTTGATTGAGAGGAGAATAGGATTATAAAGTTTTTCATCCTTATTTTCTAATGTTTGGTTGAAAGGTGGAAAAAAAATGGGATAGTGAGGCTCATATATTTTTTCCTTCACTATGAAAAATCTTTGCCCATCAAGAAGGTGGTATTTTAACTTTTCCAATTTCATAAAAAAATTTGCTAATACCAAAAGTTCCAAATTACCCTTCTGACTTTATTTTATTTCCTTATCTATTATATTTATATTATATTACTATAATATATATAATATAATATGATATATTATATTATATTATATTATATTATAATAGGATATACCATCTTTCTTAAAAAAAGAAGTTTCATGGAGAACTATTCTAAAGTTTTTAGGAAATTTTTCTCTTTGAAATATTATTCGAGGAGCCGCAAGTGGTGGTATCTTAGATTGAGGAAGGATTACACTATTTTTACTAATCTCTCCATCTCCATTCATGGCTGGAAGAGAAAATTCTTATTTGCCTCATTGGATGGACTAAATAGCCTCCTCGGTATATGGAGACAACCTCTCGAAGGTCAAAGTGAAGTCCCTTTATTTAATGACAAAGTAAGGGATATTTATTGATCTAATCGGGCAGTCAGAGGTCGAGCTCTACAAACTTCTAAAAAAGTTAAGGCTTATCAAGTATGGCCTAGCTTTTTCTAGAGGTCGAGCTCTGCAAACTTCTAAAAAAGTTGAGGCTTATCAAGTATGGCCTAGCTTTTTCTATGTCTAAGGAGGGCTCATTGTTTGAGAAAACTCTAGAATCTGATAAGGTATAAAATAATTAGTCGATAGTCTTTTTTCTTTTCATTATATTTATGGCATCCTTGCAAGTTATCTCTTCTTTTCTCTTTTCTCTTTAGCAAAAAATGGACCAACATCATTTTAACATAGCCAAAGTCAAAGAGTATGCTATATAGCAGTAACAATAAAGGAAGAAGTCAGTCAATATATTCATCGACGAGCCTAACCCTGCACTAAAGAGGCCTACCACTTCGACTTCTAGTCTGATGGTAGCTTATCTAATGGTGGCTCGTCCAGTGGTGGCTCATCTAGTGATGCTAAGTGCTGCCCATCTAGTGGTAGTTGCTTCTACCACCACTTCTACTTTTCGAATAAATAGAGGTATGAGTAGGGACTAGAAATAATGGCCAACTAAGGCCATGGAGTGGAGGTCAGCTTTCGAGGTGTTGTTGATGCCCTCCCCTCTTCTGATGAGTCTTGGTGAGGCCTCACTCTAATAAGATGGGGTACATCCCTAGATGAGGCATCAATACTACTGATTTTGCTTAGGAAGGCAATGTGGCTCCATGCATTAGCTTCGAAATCATCATTTTAAAAGATCGAGCAATTTTGGAAGACCTCAATGATCCTAAGTTGATTAAAGAAATTTTTATTCATGGAGTCTTAGTAAGTGATCTTCTAGCCTTTCTTCCTTTAATATTTATTGATGGCCTATTGTTGTGCAGGTCATAGAAGCCACACAAATTACAGTCGAGAAGTATGGCTGAGTTTCCAATGACTTTCATGAGGTGATAAGTCTTATGGAAGATATGAAGAACATGAAGGCCTTTTACACTGAGGCTGAGAAAGTCAAGATGACCTCAGAGCATAAAGTCAAAAGAAGCTCAAGGGTAGGGTAAGGCTGATGGTTGAGGCTACACTTTGGGCTAATATGACTGAGTTAAGAGCCAACATTGCTAAGGAGCAAGCAACTTGAGCTAAGCAGTAGGTAGCTAAGGCAATCAATGACTTCAAGGTGCCAATTGAGTATGAGGATGCCCTAGCAATGTACGTAATTGAGGCTTTCTATAAGGGTTGGAAGGACACCAAGAAAGAGATCTTCGCTAAGTATCCTGATCTCAACATCTCCTTCATAAACATTGATGATGAGGAAGAGGAAGGAGAGGTAAGAAAATGTGCATCTTTGATGGTTGGTGATAATGGTATACTCATCGAAAGAATTAGTGAGAGAGCTATAGTCACCGATATGGTGACTCGACATTGCAGATAATGGCGTCCTCCAGGATGGAGCAAAGGGGTAGAACGCCGAAGTTACCAATGCCAAGGTTGCTGGTCATCATCCAAAAATGAGATAATCTTGCATGTCCTCTATTTCTTTGACACCTAACCCTCTACTCAAGATTATTGAGCATATAATTTCTAACCAACGAGCTCCCATCTCTAATAGCCAATCCACCAAGGATGACATTTATTACATTAGTTGTAGGTCAATTGTTATCTTGGTTCTTCTGCACTTCTCTTCAGCATCGACTTCTTGACCTCCTAGAGGGACTTGCATTATCTTAGACAAATTTTCTAAGATAACCCATTCGAATGAGGCACTCAATCTTTTCAATTGTCTGCATTATTCAATATCATGATCATGATCCTTATAGAAGTAGCAGTACTTATTTATGTCTCTTTTTTTCAAATTTTCTTTCATTTTTTTGGCCATTGGAGATTAGGTTTGTCCTTAATCTCTATCAAGATTTCTGACTTGAGATGTTCAGTAGAGTGTATCTTTCCTTATGCGAAAATAGGCTTCTCAACTTCTATAATGTTACTTTGCACTTTTTCCACTTGTTATCACTACCTTTTGCTCTTCTTAATCAAAGCACTTCATATCTAAGGAGACAATTGCCTTGTGCTTTCTCTTAAAAGCTTCTTTGGCTTTTATGTACTTTTTTACTCTACTCAGAAGCTTTCACCATATCCTTATGCCTTTCGCTTAGCAAAATACTGAAGGGTGAGCTGAACAATCCTTACATGAGGGCAGCAATTATAATAAATTGCTATAAGTCTTGCAAAGGCTAGATATAGTCATGCAAAGGCTCACCTTTTTATTATTTCAACAACATTAAGATCATGCCCTTTTTTTTTTCTGTCTGATGCTGTTGAAGAAGTAACCAAGGAACTATCGATTGGGTTCCTTAAATAAGGTAATCAACCTTGACTTGATGCTAGAGTACTAAGTTCAAGCTACTTTCTTAAGAGTAATTATGAATACTCTACATATGATGTCATCTAGACTGCATCTAAAGCTCTTTGGGCCATCATCAATATCTTATAAGCCTCCAGAAGGACCTTAGGATTGTTCAAACCATCATATTGCTCTAAAGCATCTTAAACTTTGAAGGTGATAGCTTTTCCATAATCTCCTCTATAAAGGAATGATCCATATCCAGCTTAATATTGTTATGGAAATTTGTCTTCTTCTGTACCTCCTTTATCAGTACACCAAAGCTGTTCGTTTATATCATGAAGCTATTTTCTTAAGACATAATTTCCAACAAGCGTGGTGAGGACCTAAATCTATTGTTATAGTTTCTTAAACTGAACAGTCATAGCTACTGAAGGAGGTGGAGTTAGTGATCTAGTTTGAATAGTATAACTATTTCTAATAAAGGCCTTTTTGTTAGTCTTAAATGTCATAGCATCTACTTCACGTTCCATAAACAGCACCAAATTAATGGTATCTAAGACTGGTGACATCTTAGAGTAGCTACAAAGAGTTGATGATGATAAAATTGAGAAATGAAGAAAACCATAAGATCAATAGCAATGCCTATGAGATAGCGGAAGAGTAAAGGCCCTAGAATCTATCTTAGGGCAGGATCTTTCAACATTCAAGTCACCAAAGAGTTATTGATGATGGCAACTCAAAGAGACAATCCAAGACATTGAAATTTCTCAAAGATGTCAAAGAGAGAGAGAGAAGAAATCCTCTTGTGCGCTTATCAATTAGGTCCAACTTGTGCCTTTTATAAATCGATATGTGTATAAACTTGTGCCTCTTAGCGAAGGATTTTAAGGCAACTAAAATTTTTTTTATTGTACCTTAGATTTCTTAAAATTTGAGTTAAATATGCATTAACCTATTTAGTGCAGACTCATTAAAGCGAGATGGACTTGATTGCCACATGTCCTCTTTCTAGAGGTGAATAAAATCTACTTCTTCGCCTAGCATGAATATATAAACAAACACTTTGAATGATACGAACTCAATTCCGTTGTGTATTACGCGTGACATCACCTGCAAACTCCTAGAGAAGTTTCCGATTGCAATGCAACCTGAAATTGGCATCAAATTTGCTTAATCAATGGGATCACTAAATTTTTCCCGTCTACTTTTTAACAGGTCTATTTCTAAGAGTCTTGTTCTGGTTACCCTACATGACTCTTCAACGATGCAGTCATTAGCATTTAACAACAGGATTCCTGACAAAATATACTCCAAAGAAATTCGCAGATTGCTTCATATCTGCAATGCAGCCGCAAAGTACTGAGATAGAAAGTTATATATACGTGCAGTCTCAACGTGCTTTGAAGTATAATAAGAAAAAAAAAAAAGAAAAGGTATAGCTCAAACATTTAAAAAAAAGAACAAGAAAACAGAAAAGAAAAGGAAAACCATGAAGAAACTTCAATTTTAAAATTAGTCATTCCACATATGACAACAACAAATAACATCATCTCTCTTCTGCCATCATGATGGATACAACAAACAACAAAGAACTACCATTGGTGTTATCATTGTTGTTGTTCATTCCTGATATGACTTTTTTGGTGACCATCATAATGGAACCACATCTCTCCTCTGCCAAATACATAAATCACATGTTCTTCACGGGATGTTAAGACCACTTTCTAGAAGAGAATCCGCAGCTGTATCCAAGTCATGGGGAAAAAAGACCCTGCAAAGATGAATGTTTGATCAAACTTGCAGAACGCCGTATTAGTAGCTGAACTTAAACAATCAAAAGGATTTTAAAATTTGACAATAGATAAGGGCTCCCAGAAAACAAGAAGTTATTTTGAATATCAGATAAGAAGTCATTCCTCCTACAAATAAATAAATAAATCTTAATACAGATGGCAGTTTTTTAGGCATTCCACACCCATTGGTAATTTCTGTGCTTCCAAAACTGGAGAGACTGGAAATTATCAGAGAAAAATATAATAAAAAACCTTCCACACACACACACACACACACACACACACACAAAAAGAGAAAAAGAAAACAACAGATACTCAAAGCATTGAGCTTATGGTAGTTAGAGAACAGCAGGATAGCTGTTCATGTTACGATCATAATATGTAATAGAGCTGGCAGACATAATTGGATGTTCTAATGGAATTCGCTCAGACCTCTACATAACCTGAATAGAGAAAACTAAGGGCAAAACAACAAAGGACATTTTTTTCAAGAAAAAAGGAATAGGAGGAAACACACAAAACACTATCAGGAAAAGGAAAACTTTATATGCAGGTACCATCCAGTCCATTATCTCTGATCAATAAGAAGCATACATAAGATAAAGGTTCTCATGATCTTACTGAAATTACCTGCAAGTATTATGGTATAACGTTTTGCTCAGGTGTTCTACATCACCAATACCTTTACAGCCAGCCACCACCTCAAGGACTTGCCTGGGAAAAATGGCATAATCATATTTGCAATCAAATATATAAAGAATAAAGGAAACTTTTCCCAAATAAAATCTCCAAGTCTATCATATGCTTTTCCATTTATAAAAGTGAGTGCCTGTGCAAGTGCAGACCACACAACGATGCTAACTGAACAGAGTTTCGTAGATTGACATAAAATTATATCTAGACATAAAAGGCCCGTGAAACCAGAGTTATTAATGCAAAATGAAAGGAATTGAACAAGGTTCAGGATTTTACCAAGGTAAGATGTGTTGTCAATTATTCAATTTACTGACCATCATAGCCTTTGTAAACTAAAATGTCAAATTTAAAAAGATGATTCTGCAGTTTTTTTTTTTTTTTTCAAAAGGAGTTATTCTAACTTATTAAGAAAGCCAGCATACAGTAGAAGAAAATGGAGTTCCCATGTCCATGCAGGATACATAACCTTGTTAAACAAGTTCTCATATTCATCTGAAAACATTCTAATGTGGACTATTTTGTATGCACTTTGATACAAATATCAATCAACTCATTCAAAGCAAGTTCCAGTACAAATTCTCTCTCAATCAACTTATTATCATAGTTTTGTTTTCATTTATTGGCATCCCAATTTGGCCATTACAAAGCAAAAAAAAAAGGGTATTCGACAACAGTATGGGTGTTAGCAAATAAAATTGAATTCAAATTGGCTTTACAATGACATTTACAAATCAAAGGATTTTTTTTTTTTTTTTGGGTAGAGATGGCAATCGTCTAAATTGTTTAGGGGATCTCCTGTTTTTACTTAATCAATTTTTTCATTAGATTTTTCTATGCAAGTCTTCCTTATCCTAAAACTGCATGAAATCAGACAATAGCTGAAATTTAGAAAGATGGGAGCCTACATCTCAAGTAGGAACGTGGACATTATAATGTTAACCATGATGATTTTGCAAAGCTATGTTTTTCCAATGACCAAGTCATCAAATGCTAGTAAGTTTCTGCATAAATGAGATATGGTTGGCATTCCTGTTACCTGAGCCATCAGTTTCACTAATGATTGATAATACTCAACAAAACATGAATGGTACATGATAAGTTCAGTAGAAAGTGGAGTTGTGCCTTACTTTCTTACCAATTTAGCTTATTTAAACAAAGTTACTATTTCATTGTGTAATGTGTCAAGTATGGCCAAGTATCATATCATATTATCTGAAAAGTTGATGGAATTCTCTGCATCAAAACAAAATCTAAACTTGGATAAAATGAAGATAGAACTTTCTCTTTGACAAATAAAAATATGCATATCACAGATTACAACTATGGATGACTAATTATATTTGATATTGATTAAAATGCAAGAGAGGGGCCCTTTTTATATTATTTTAGCGTTCATGATCACTTGGACTAATGTACGTTCTACTAAGTCCCTCATGCATGTCTACTATGAAGGTATTAATCAAGGACTACACAATCGGTGCCGGGAACTATGCTGATACATATCTGGTATGATGTATGGTTGGTACCATTCAGTAGGCACCCCATACTGAGATAGACTTCCAGCACTTTTTTCTCACTCCTGATCAGGGTACTATCTAAACCTAAGTGGTACAGAGCAATTCCACTCAGTTTTGACCGATATAAATCAGTTCAACATATATGCCAAACCAAACCTTGATATCATATGAGTACCTTACCAATACAATACAGTATAGTCAGCATAGGATGGCACAAGTTAGTAGGGCAAACATTATTGATATATGTAACTCCATCTGCTTAAATAATTTACAGCTTTTGATAACTATATGCAACCAACAGCTATTAGCTTAGATTGCCAGTATTTTCCTCTCCAAGTGAGAGGTTTAAGGTTCAAACCTAAATGATGGAGAATAACCATGATTGCATTTAAGATCTTCACTGAAAAAGAAAAGTTTACTTTAAGGAAAATACTTTCAACCTCAAAAAAAAAAAAAAAAAAAAAAAATTATATCAGTTGCTTCCATAATTCTATTGTAAAACATTGCCATATTATGGATATGTTTTTTACAATTTGACGCAAACTGGCTAAAATGTGCCTAAATTTAAGAATAAATGTTACATCAAACCACATGAAATAAAACTAATGCATTCAATACCCAAGAGTGCCATTTTGGTTTTTGTTTGCCAATTAACATTGCCACTATAGTGCAATGTGTGCAATTCGATAAAATTTATCAGTAGCATTACATGTACCTAAGATGGCATGTTCAAAGATTGATTCATCATCAGGCTGGCAAGAGGAGAGAGAAGATGGGTAGGGAAATAAGTCATATCCTTTTCTAAGAAAGGTGTTGGGAAGGAGAAAATTTCTTCCTCATGCTCAAAACCTTCCCATCAGCACATCATACTATCTCCCTGAGTAGAGTCTTCCCATTTACCCTCACAACAAGAAAACGAAAGGAAAATGAAAAAGAGGACTCTTTTCTCTCCTCAGCTGTCAGACTGCCACATTAACATCTTCTATTTTCAAATTTTTGGTTTGCTCAGATGGATCTGGCTTTCCATCCATCACCCTAGACTCATTAACTGTTTGTCATACTTCTCCCATGCTGCACCCAGCATCCATTAGATTCCCTTCCTTTCCCACTCCATGCATTAAACAGCCCCAAAACATATTTACTGCAGGCATCAAAATCCATTTTTTCATGGTAGTACTTGACATTGTAACATACCCAAAGACTATGCCTCACCCTCACAAGCTAGCCACACACCAGGTCATTCCTACATGACAGGAAATGGGCACAAGCCAGGTGACATCTTCCTTGATCCTTTAAAAGGAAAAAGGAGAAAAAGGAAAGAAGAAAAAAAACATGGTCAACAAAACCCAAGTTTCTATGATACAAACTCTCTTTCATCATGGTATGAGTACGTCCAATGCTCATTGGAACATCCAATGCAGCACTGGTCAAACATCATGAGTTGAGATGCATGAATGTGAATGCATAATGCATCGACATTCGTGCCCTAATAATTTCATGTGTCCATGTATCTCCTAATTTCTTTGGCATGTGATATCTTGCTGGACTGCATTGGACCTAACGTCCGATTGTCCACATATCAGTCATCAGGATGTGTAAGACATGCAATGCATTAACAGCCAGGTCCATTCAATGAGCATGCAGCAATGCAACTTACACATCTTGGTGCATGATATGAGAATTGCACTGCACCAGTCCATCAGCAGAGTATCAGACCTAACCGGGTCTCTCACTTCCACACCTTAGTTGCTTTGACATGGTATTAATGTACCACCAATCCCTCTCTTCATTCATGAGAGGCAGTCATACTAAGGAGTAATTTATGATGAATGACTCTGATTCTAAGGATTTGCAGGACCTATTTAAAACTACTTTAAGCTATCAAAAGCAAAGCAGCTAATAAGCAGACACAATGCCGCAAAATGCAAAACAGTTGTCGATCCAAGCAGATAAAATATGTGATGGATGGCTATGATTCCATAACCTAATAAAAATGCTTGGGAATATGTCTTCTTTGTCATGTTACTGGTTCAACAAAGGTGAATTCAATGGTTGACTGCGATTCCACAATCAATAAAATTTGGGTTTTTATCTTATTTTCATTACAGTAAACAGTCATTATCTATATTAATAATCTTAATTATTGCCAGATACTTGTTGATGGATGGCAAATGGCCCTATCAAATTAAACATACCATGCATATCCATGTAAAAACAGGTAATTGAAAGGATCCAGACTATATAGGTGTCATCTGGCCATTACGTATGTTTGTGTGTAAAACATGATTAGAAGATTCATAATACAAAAATCTTACCTTACTTCTAATCAAGTCATGCCATCTAACACTTCGGATTCTCTTGCTTGACTATTTCTTTTAAACATCTTAGCACCTTTATTCAATTATGAACATATACAATTTATATTATAAATACATATGGCTCATGTAAACAGCGCATGAGATTTGGAAAGGTGATAGAGGAGTGGGGTTGAGGGTAAGGAAGGTTGGGTTGGCAGGAGAAGAGTGGAAAGATGATGCTGGGAGGAACACAATGGAGCAAGCTAATGTGGTTAGCTTGGTTTGAATTGTTAACTTTGCATTGAAACTAATCAAATTGTTTCAAATCTTGATGTCATGGAGTGCTTAAATCATGCCTAAACTTGAAATAAAGAACAGAAGCTATATCTTGAAAATGAAACCTATATCTAAAATTAATGCTAAATATAGTAATTAAAAATTTTAAGAACCATCATTATAGATATATAGGAATCAAGGTATGCCGAACCATACTGAACTGCCCGGTACAGGAAGTACCGAACCATACTAGTATGGTCTTGAAATGGCATGAGGCTGGTACAATCCTGAACCATCCTGTACCAACCTCGTACCATGAAGAACCACCCCATACCATATTGAGCAGCCCGATTCGGCTCAGTATGGGGCAATTTATGGGTTGAAACATTTTAGTTCACCTAACCAGTATGTTGTTGTTTCAGTATAGGGTGACCGGTATGCTGTTAGTTCAATCCAGTACGTCCCGTACCAAACTGTACCAGTCTAATACCAAAACGGTACTGATTCTTGATATGGTGAACTTTGATAGAGATTAACTCTCCAAGCCAGCAAGTTATCAAACAAATATTCGATATTATACAATCGTGTTTGAAAAAATAATATCAACAAAATGAAATAATAAAACCATATTTTTTTTAAATTACTGAAAATAACTTTTAATTGCCTGTTAACTTTCAATACATGATGAAACCTTTCTTAGGATAACAAGAATTATTGCATGGGAAGGGTATAATGTGTGCATGTATTATGTAAGCATGTAACTATCTATGTATGTACAAGTTATATGCATGCATGCATGCATCCATGTATGTATGTATTGTATGTACAAGTAACATTGGACTTAATTTTGCAGAACCATCAAAGAGTGGCCCCTAATTTTCTCCTGAACCCAATTTAGATCATATAAGACCAAAATAGGATTAACTTGATTTCTTGTATATCCATATGTACATCAGAGTTCAAGAATTAGATGATTCCCATTTATATATTTAGTTGAGAATATTCCCAATAGAATATTAGCATTTGTTAGTTACGCAAATCAAGTTTCCTACAGATATAGGTACCAAAAACATGATCACTCAAATGTTCATATCATCAAATCAATGGTCATGGTCATGATTTAATCATGAGGCAACCTGCTGAACTTCATCTTGACTAATCATTTCATTGCACCGATAAAAGAACTTCATATCTAGAAAGTCAAGACATTACACAGAGAAAAGGATTCTAAGATCATGCAGTAAACATAAAATGGCATCGTATATAAAGATCATAATAACAAAAAAAAGATAAAAACTTAAGGGGGTTTTGGAAGCTTTATTACACTGATTTTCTTGCAATTTTTAAAGTGCTAATACCAAATTTGAATAGGTAGCCTCCAATCTAATTTGTGGTGTACAGCTTTTGTCCCAGGTGAGGTCATATATTAGACATATTTTGGTGATATAAATTGCTTTACAAGAGGAAGAAGGAAGACAAACAAATTCTTCTTAGTCAGTTGTACCAGATCAGAACATAAAGAAGATTCAAAAACATAAAGAAGATTCAAAATTCTAACTGAAATTAAGTTATTTGACTTTTCTTCTTTTACTTCCATTTTCAACAGAATCTGGAAAATCCAAGATGACCTAACTTTTTCTGAAGGCTTGGAAGATCATCCAGATCCTCTTTTTCAAATATGAGCGTTAACAAAATCAGAATTTTTGTTATACACCTTAATTTGTATCAAATGACAATTGAAACAACTCAATAGCTGATGTCATCAAATTCACTTAATTATGGCACATACAAAAACTTTACTAATAATTTTGTGCAACCCCGTTGACAAGCAAGAGCCAATTAAGTGGCATATGACATGCTGCTTCCATGTTACATTGAGAGGGCTAAAAGGATTGATGAGCACTTTCTCTATTGATCTATAAATTTTCTTGGACAACCAGGCGTGTAACACAACACTTAGGTTAAATACATTGCCTCTAAATTTACATCAAGTATTTTCAAAATTTAGAAAGTTTTCCTGAAGCAGCATATCAGGCAAGCCAAGCAACAAAACCAGAGATGTCATTTCTTGGCTAATGTCGATTTGTTTAGCATTGTTGGTAAGGGTGAAAGCCATTGGAGGCATTACGTAACTTGTGAGTCATCCATGGTAGAATCATAAGTGTCTCCCAGAACAAATACGGAGATACTCATCCATAAAAACTAAGTATTTAGATGTAATAGCTAGATGCCAAAGAGATTACACAACTAAAATTCAGGTAAGAGGCTTCCTTTAACCCTATCTGTTCTTCAGTTAACATATATGATTCTCCTTTATCATTACAAGCGTTGGCAAAAGAAGGAATAACAAAATGGCATTAACCAAATTCCTATATCTGATAATAATGAGTTCAAGTCAATGAATCAAAGATACAAATATGCATAGATAACTTCTTAGCATGCAACTGCCATGTATTCATTGGTTGATAAAGTCATATCATGACAATCTGAGTAACAAAATTGCACCAGGGATTTCTGACTGCTGAAAATAGATGAACAGATGAGGCACAGTCAGAAGATTAAAAGCTCATAGAGTAAAGATTGAGACAAGTTTTGGTTACCTAACTAAACAAGGCTCATTGCGATCTTTAACAGTTGAGTCGGGCTCATACTTCTCTTTTTTCTTAGAAGGCCAAACTGATTTTACAAATTTTATGCCAGCATGAGTATTCTTGATTCCACAGTATGGTGAGTCTGTCTCTATCATCATCCTCTCAATTGGAATGCCTCTCAAAACATCAAGATTCTCATTTGTCTTCAAAGAGCACCCATTAATACCTATTCAGTAAAAGAAATAGGAATTAAAAAAACCTTTGGGTTTGCAATCATTGGAATTTGGAACAAAAAATTACCTTCTGATTTGGACTGTTTTCTGTTGCATACTATATGCTTCATGCATATTGAATGAAAGAAAGATAACATGCAGTTCCCAATTCCACATACAGTATAATAAGTAGAACAAATGAAAAAGGGCGATTTCTCAATCACAATAGAGTGACCAACTAGTCAAAAATGGTGCACAATCGAAGCAAACTGTTCCAATCAAAGGAAAATGAAAATGCATCAAAGTGAAATTGCCATTATGTAAAACATGGCCTTACAAGATGGTCTCCACTTGACAATTTGCATAATTATTTGACAATGTGACAAAACTTAAAGTCATTCTCATATGTAAGGCACAGATATAGAGCTCAAAGTGATCACCTATAAACAGATTATCAAATGATAGGACTTTGTCACGATCTTCTGCACTACCAGTAAATGAATGAGCAACCCCAGCACTGAGCCTGTTGAACAAACACACTGATTTTTCAAAGCACAGTACAGTGATGTAGCTTGGACACACACACTACAGACATGAGTGTGCAGACATGCACCTATCTTACCTAGACACACAAAAATATATATATATATATAATAATAATAATAATAATAGTAATAATATACAAAAGAGTAAAGACCTATTTTACTTCAACCAAAACTAATGAACTTTCAATTAAATTGATGAGTTTTCATCTTCCACAAAAATATATAGATGGTAGCTATTTACGAGACAAAGAATAAGAAGAAATTACTGAAGGTAAAGGGTAAAAACAGTATGCCTGGGTAGAGTTTACTTTTGTCATTTGCCTTTTGTGTATGTTTCTGCAAAGGCAGTCTGATTTAGCATCCTGTAACTGTTCCACTATTTTTGATGCTGTTTTGTATACTGAGGTCATCTTGATCTTGGAGAGTTCTCTGTAAGTTTGAGAAAGCAGTTTTTTCGTATCATTGCTTTGTGATTTTTAGTTTAGAAACTCATCTGGGGATGGTATGATCATTGTTTCATTCTATAAAGGTTAAAATTTTGCCCCAGTACCTGCTGCCTGTTTGTATCACTCGGTTGAAGGCAGAGGGGGTTGAAATGGTAGAACCCACCATCCCTAATTAGAAACAATTTTTTTTAAAAAAACCTGCTAATTATGCCATTCAATAAGCTGATGAGAGTTCCCTAAACCTCATCTAGCATTCAAGTTCTTGATCAATGAGTTTCTGACTCATGGCAAACCAGGTCACGTTAACATTATAGGCAAGGCTTGTCTAAGACTTGGCAGTCACTTCTTTGGATTTGAAATGAATATGATATTTGTATTTCCTAAATTATGCAGAACTTGAAGAAGTTGTGAGTGTTACAAAACTTGAAACGATTTGGTAAAGCTTGTCCAAGACCTGGCTCAGTCATTATTTTACAACTCATGCTTGCCAACAGATCATGCACATGTTTGCAGGAAAAGCTTGCCCAGGACATCGCCTAGTCACTTTACTTGGATTTTAAAATCATATGATGTTCCTAAAATAAATGGAACTGGAAGTTGTGAGCAATACAAAAACAAAAACCATTAGGTTTTGCAGTCTGAGTGATTACCTGTGCTTATTTTGAGCTAAAATGTTACAGAAGTCTTCGGCAGCAGCACGCATGTGCAGAAACATGGGTAGTTTCACAGCATCTGCCAATTCGAATTGCTTTTTAAAGTACCTAAATGAAATACATTACAAATATTAAAAATACTATCATATAGTCAAGGTCAGCAACATTAAAATGGATGTTGTGTATCATAGATAGGGCCAAGACCACGAGTGAGTATGTATGAGTGTGTGTTGCATGTGTGTGTGCATCCATATGTGAAGGCATGTACTACACCCTTCAATCTCAGCAGCAAGTCTAGTATAATTGAAACCATGAAAAAGCTCTAGATCCTGGTTGAAACAATATTTACAATTTCTTATGCAGAAGAGGACAACTGAGTGCATGTTTATAATAACTAATCACTTCTGCAAGCTTCACATCCTTGCTAGAATATTGACCTGCACTGCACTGCCCAGACAATGCTTTAGATACTTAACGACTAATTTTTAGCTGCCTCCAGTTTTATCAAGTTCAATCTTTCCAGACATACTTACCCTGCTAGTCCATTTTAATTTGAAAATGCTTTCTAAGTATCTGGAGCATTTATATTCAACATTTTGCATTGTTTTTTAGTGTACAAATGTGTTATATTGGATACCTGGGCCATATGTGTGCCAAAATGGCATGTATATGAGGAGAGAGAAAGTGAGAGAGGAAATTTATGGAATTATAAAATGAGTTTTCAACATACTTCTTCTGTGTTTCAGCAGGGCAAAAATGAAGCCTGTCATAATCCAATCCACATTCACCAACTGCCACCACCTACATCAAAATTGGATTTTACAGGTTGAGACCAATTTGAAGATACTTTATGTTGAGTGATGCATATATTATTAGAAAAAAACAAAAGAAAATTCTCATAATTCATTATTCAGGAATTAGTAATGAAAGCAAAAATGATCTTACATTTAGAAAATAGAGGTTTGAGCTGGCTTTGTTTTATGTACTTACTCAAATGCCAACAAATGCCACCAACTACCCTTTTTTCCCAATATGTAGCATCAAGCTTCCTATCCTTCAATATGATGTTTTGTTAACCTATATAATCTACTTACTTTAAGGTCATGTTTAAGATGCATCTAGAAAACCTGGTGCTCAAATAGCCGCAGTCCACTCAGATTCTCTTAATTTTCTATTGTCCATAACTCCATATGGTAACTGTCTGTGAACTTCTCTCAAATTTTCAGAAAATATCTTTGATATGTAACATCAAAATGTTCTTGAAGAGAAGAACAGACGAGAGACTTTTCGAGAAAGCCAGTAAATAATCAAGATGAACCCTTTGAGTATCTCCTTTCACTAACTTCAATTTTCCAATAGAGTTTGCTTGAGAAGGAGCAGAATTTCCTCAGTCCCCAAAAACAACAGCATATGATTCTAATAGGTGTTAGAACATCAATTACAATGAATCATAAAGCCAGAGCCTACCTTCCCTCTCTGAATTCCCTCCTTGGCCAATGACACAAGCGCCTGAAAGTGCTTCTCAGGATCACCACTCTCTTCAAATTCCTAAAAAACAGTAAAAGGAACAAAAGACTCAATCTAGCATCAGCTAAAGCGCACAGTCTATCACCATCTAGCGACCAGCTATTGGAGACTAATCACCTTGCATCTAGTGGGATGCACACCGACTGTACAGAAGAGCCGTCCTGCACGAAATAGCAGGGAAACAAAATAGTAAAATGAATCACCTTATCTGGGACATTAAATCGAACAACTCATACGCTCTCCGGCAGCTAAATCGATAGCAAACAAACCGTCGGTCTCTGCGATGGCGAGGGCCTCCTTCGATTCCTCCAGCGAACCCCCAGTGACCTTTTATTCAAAAAAAAAAAAAAAAAACACCGAGATTAATAAGCTCGAATACAAAAGAAGCAGTATAATTGAGAGGAAAGAAGGAGCTCACGATGATGCGGTCGACGCCGGCGCTCCACGCCCTGGCCAGGACGGCTGGGATGTCAGCCACGTGACATTGCTTGCCATTGTATATCCCCTTGAACATATTATCTGCAGCGATTTCGGGCTCTACCTTTAGATTTTGTTAGCTCTGGTGAATGGAAACGGAGAGAAAAAAACAAAAAGAAAGAGAGAAGAAAGCTATGGATAACTCACCTGTGAAGTTGACTGCAATGTCTGCTCCTCAGCGATTTGAAAAGAAATGGGAATGAGTGAGATTAAGAGAAAACAACGAGGAAAAGAACGAGGGGAGAGAAGGGAGATGGAAGCAATGACTTGCCTATCATTCTGACGGTGGAAGACATCGCCGAGGCGAATGGTGAATATTTGGGCGTGTCGAGTTGATAAGAAGAGCAGGGGAGAGAGAGAGGAGAGAGGCGTTTGACGGGGCCTTCTCACCGGTGGTTTCGAAGTAACGTTGTCTCCGACCTTCTAAACTCGCACGGGGAAATAACGTTGCAAATTTGATCGCCACAGCAGTTATGTTTCACTGCATTAGAGTGCGGTCAAACCAGCACGAGTCATGAGTCTTAAAAATAAAAAATATATAAAAAAAAAATTTAAAATAATTTTAAAAAATAAAAAAATAAAAAAATAATTAAATTAAAAATTTAATTGCATTCAAATATAATCAATTTAATCTCAATAATATTGTTAAGATTAAGATTAAAACTTAACTTTATTTAGAATAACCATAACAAAAGAAATGGTTCTAATGTTCTTTCCGTAGGTAGGTCGTGTGTCTTCAAAGAAAGCATTATATAATTATTTTTTTATTCTTTTAAAAATAAATATATCATTGTGGAACTAGAAAGTATCATAGGTTTTTAAGCCACACTATTAAATACTTATGTACTCTCTCAATTTTTTACCAATTTATTATTTTTGTTGAGTTTATTTTTGCATTCTCTTCTGCATGGTAGATTTTATGAAGATCTTCTGAATTTTAAAGCAAGCATTTATGGATCCTGTGGATATCAACAACGAGTCAGTGGAGTCCACTAAATTATGGCCTCCTTTAAAGATTCTCAGTGGATTTAAGATGTCAAAATTGGGTTTTGTGATGATGCTATTTTATTATTTTTTTAAAAAAATGAATAAATCAGAACAATTGATATGGTAAAGAATTTTTTAGCCATTTAACTCTTATGATTAGATAAATCGATAGAAGCACAAATCTTCTTCCATGCTCCAAGGCTACCCCTTGTCCTAATCAAAGTCATCATCTCTTTTGCTACTACCATCTCCTCTGCTTATTTTGAAGTTCTATCATCTCATCTGTTTTCCTAGCAGAGTTGTTGTTTCCTCCATTTTTCCACCATAATAATAGAGTGCAGATCCTTCGCTTTGAGGGAATCGTCGTCTCCTCCACCTCTTTACTGCACCGCAATCTCATTATGGTAGCAGCCTTTCCATTGGAGCCATTGTTTCTTCCGCTTCGTCATTACGCTATGGCTCCATCGTTGTAGCAGCCTTCGTAAGAGCAGGCAGCCCCACCATAGCAGCACCCATTGTATGCCGTAGCACTTTTTTTTTAACCATATTACCAATGAAATTTAACTTTTTTTAGCACACCAACAACACACATAACTAGTTGGAACTAGTTGTTAGTAAATATATCTGCATCCTTTAAAATAAAATCAGATAATTGATATTTTTAATATTTAAAAAAAAAGAATACCATCGTAAAACCCATAAAAAATAGTTACATTAATAAGGTAAAGCTGCCGGTTATACCTTCCTTTTAGTTCTCATTTTAATGAGCATTTCAGTTAACTTTTAGTTTTTCTTTCATATTCTACTTTCATTAGTTTAAAGCTCTTACTAGAACCTCCTTTCTTTCACAAAAATATGTTGCAAACCCCTTGATTAACCTCTCTAAAAATCTTCTAAAATCATCTATGAAGCAATCCAATATTCAAAAACCCTAGAATCCTCACCACCTCCCCTATTGCCCCTCTTTCAAAGAAGGCCTTAGTTATAGATTCCTTGTCTAACAAGCATACAAAGTTGAGGGGAGATTTGTCAATATTTGTTGAATGGTGTTCATAATCTACTATCTCAAGAAAAGTTTAGGGTATATTCTACTTAGCAATTCCCTGGATGGCTATCCTACCTTGAGTTTTGCATTTTTGATGTAGGTAAAAAGCCTTATAAAAATTCTTAGTGTAAATAAGATCAAAGTAGGATAGCATAAATCACAAACTAGAAGTAAACTTTTAACTAAATGCATTTTAAGATCAACTAGAAGCAAAATTATGAAGCAAAGAATTAGAAAATATCTAAAAACTAGATGCTAAACTATAATTGTGGGATAATTAGGAAGCCTTGTACCTCTTCTAGCTAGACTTTTAGCCTCATATTTCTTGTCTTTATAAGATTTTGATAGAAAGATGTCAACCTTTCATTAGTATCCTCTCCTAAATATGATTTGTTGAGCAACCTCACAACATACAAGCATTAAAAAAAAACTCTATAAAAAAAGTTTTGTGGCTATTTTTGTGATGAAAAGGATGCATGGGGTTATTTATAGACTCTATGGCCATTTCAATAAAGGAAACAAATGAGTGTTCCTTGGAACTCAACTAAAACCTAAAAGGGAAGTCCTAGCACAATTGACCTAAAAAATCTCACCTTAAGGGCTTCTAGAAATAGGATTTAGTTTTGATGGTAAAAAGTATAGATGGTAAGAAGCATAGTATCGACCAAGTGGTCATAATTTATCTTAGAATCACTGAGCTTTAGACAAATAGTATAGCATTATAGGATGCATTTGGATAGTAACTAAGGTGTGATTAGAATTCTTTAGCAAAATTGATTTGGAGACTACTTATTAATGATGGCTAATCCTTCATTAGTTCAATTGGTCCCAAGTTGGCTTAGATTTGATCTCTTCAAATAATAGAGAGATCGTTGTCCATATGTTCTAATGGTGGGTAAGTCATCTTCTGTATAACCTGATCCTAGTTTGGGATGAGGTTAATTTGGACTAGTTTTAATGATAAGGTATATGATTATTAGATGCTTCTAATGATGAATAGTTTGCCATTAGTTAGTTCTGATGTTAAACTTACTAGTCATTGGATGACTTGTAGGGTACTTTGGTTGATTTGAGCCAATTATACCCTTTCAAGGCTTATAAAAGGGGAGATGATCTCTTTTATGATGTTGTTAGCCAATGATTTTCTTATTTCTTTTTTCATCTTTGGCTCGCATTAGTTTTTGGCTTAGTTGAAAATTTTGACCCCAAAAAATACAATGCATCATACTCATTATAAGTATCTAACCATTCACTATCAATAGTTTGCAAAATATTAAGAGAAATGATTATTCATGAGTCCCATTTATAAAATTAAATATGTATTTTTATTTTTATTTTTAATTTTTAAAAATTTTAAAAATAATCTAAAAGATAGTAGATAATAGAAGTTAAACTCAAGTAACAAGTCAAAATATAGTCCTTGAACCCATTTAATTTAGCCTAACACAAATATACAAAAGCAATTGCATAAAGATACCTTAGAGGAAAATGTTTTGTCGAGATTTTGTTTCATAATTCTAATTTTATGTAACTTATAATGTCAAAATTTTAAACATAAGAAATTATATTTATTGGTTGCATTTATCTAAAAATTCTTTTTTACATGAATAAAGTGAAATTTAGTATGGAGTATGTTATACTTAGATAAAAATGGCAAAATAGAATTATTTTAATCAATAAAATTGATAAAGTATTTAAAAACACATAATATTGATTTTTTGGCAACTTTTATTTCTATTATATATCTAATGTAATTAATTACGTCTCAATTGAGTATTTAGACTTACATGATATTAATTACCATTTTTATCTTGAATTTTAAGTTTTTTTGAATCATAATTGTAGATATCATATAATTCATTCATTAATGTATATAAATGAAAGAAAACTAATGATAAAATATATAAAATCCTAAATCATTTATTTTTGATTGATAAATCATGAATTGAAAAGAATAATATAAACATTTCATTATACGATCAATCTTTATAATCCATCTAACTTTTTTTTGCTTCGAACACATGCTGTATGGTAGCCTGCCATTTGTTTGTATAAGTTCATATGGAAATGATCTTATTTGAGGTTGACGATATATTCAATATGGTTCTCCTTTTTTTCCTTTTTTTGACAATTTTGTTTTCATTTCACAACTAAAAATGTACATAATTTTTATATTCAGGGATCACTAGATTTGTAATATGATAATTTGTTTGCATAAGTTGCTTTGCTAATGGTCTTATTGTGATTGTAAGAATCAATGCATAAGTCTATATATATATATATATATATATATATATATATATATATACACACACACTGATAAGAATCATTTAAATTTTATATGTGAATGAGTGATTCATGGAGTCTAATTTCACAATCATAAACATTATTTATATACATCAAAGGATGGCTTGAATGTTACAAGACTATAATATCATAAAGGATATTGTATTATATGACCTACTTCATTAATATCATTATGTGATGCATAAATGGTTATGGCTATGATTGTAAAATTGAACTTCATTTAATTTTCTAGAGATCCGAGCATTGCATAAAGAGCTTAGGCTAAAATTTACTTTTAGTTTTTAAAAACATTCCATCAATTAAAATTAACGAAATAGCTGATGTATTACCATGATGCGAACATAAGGACTAGTTGATAGGATAACACATTAGCTATTCCATCAATTTTAATAAACTTTACGTAATAGGATATTGAAAAATATAATATTTTTAAAACATGAGGGACTAAACTGTAATAATTGAAAGTTTGAGGTTCAAAATAAATTTTGAACAAAAGTTTGAAGACCAAATGTATATTTTTGCTAAAAGTTTATTATAATCAAACACCGACAAAGTAGGTAGGTCATCACGCACAGCAATGACTTAAATAAATATCTTAAATGTGTTATTAAATATTTTAATTATTTATAAAGTAGCAAGTATAGCACACGGCCACCCTCTATATGCCAACCGTATTGTACTAACCTCCATCCCGGAATATAATTAGTTGTTTACCTGGTCTCCTTTAAAAAAAATAATTCCAAAAGCCATCTCTCAAGAATGGAGCATTCCGTTCCTCAAAAGCCAAATAGGGCCATGACGAATATAAAAAGCTATCAGCAAACCCGGTCCTACTTGACTTACAGCAAAGCACTCCAAATGACAGCTCCCAGGTAGCGTCAAGCGAATCCATCCACAAACCCCACTGATCCATTTTTATTAAACAAATAGTAGGTCCAAGGATGGCAGAGGTCAAGCAGGAGCATGTCAGAGCAAGGCCTGGGTTAAAGGTAGAAGGTAAAATTATACTTCTAAACCTCGCACTTTTGCTCAAAATAAACGTCAAATTATCATTTAAATTTTATTTTTAATTTTTAATTTTTAATTACTATAATTTAATTTTTTATATTTTTTTAAAATATTACTTAATTTCTTTACATAAGATCATTTAAAATTGATAAAATAACTAACGTATTATCATGATGTTTCGTTATAAATTAAAAATTAATTTAAACTTTCATTCAGAATTTATTTTAATTTTTAAACTTCCGATTCTTTTAGTTTAGTCTCGATTTTTTTTTTTTTTTATATAAGATTATTCGAAATGAATGAAATAACTGATGTGACTATCTTACCATATAAGATAAATGATAGTTCATATGATCATCTAACGAAAGTCAGTAATGTATTATTTTTTTTAAAAAATAAAATATTAAATTATAATGCTGAAAGTTTGATGACGATAAAAAAGAATTTTGAATGAAATTTTATGAATTAAAATGTATATTTTAGCTAAGCTAAAATTACTTGTTTCCCGCCTTGTAAAGCTGCAACACCATCTGACCTCAGTTATACCATAAAGTTGGGAACCAACAACGAGGAAACATCATGTTTCGTTTCAAGACACGTAATTATTATATAACCTCCCCATTGACCCATCCCATGAATATTAAAACATAAAGTCGAACTTCATTATATGTTTGATAGTGTTAATAATACCATGGGACCTATTCAAACATTAGGAGAAGGGAAGGCCACTGCGTTGAATGATAACGTATAAATTATTCTGAGACCTTTTTTACCTCCCTAAGCCCTCAGTTCAAACCCCTCTGCTGAGGTTTTTCGTCAAAGCGGAGTCCCATTGGCCCTCTTATACTCTTCTCTCTCTCTCTCTCTCTCTCAACCGGGATCCGATGGTAGGAAACCGGTAACCCCGTGAGCCAAGGCGCCGGTTCCCGGCTCAGCCGGTAAAGATCGTGGGGCCCACCTGCCGTTGCGCCGTCGCCTGCGCCATCAGCACCGGCCCCTGCCGGTCAGAAAAGCGATCATCCAGCGACGGTCGAGCCTCGACGCCTGGGATCAGACCGCCCCCCGTCCACCAAACGGGGAACCCCTCGTCTCCTCTCTCTCTCTCTCTCTCTTTGAGATTTTCTCCCGTTTATTCGTCGACGGAAAGAAAGAATGAGGGAAAGCTGAGGCCATAAATAGCATAAAAAAACTAGATAGAAAGAAAAAGAAGGAAAATATTTAAAAATAAACAGGGGAGGGGAGACGGGCCGGGCTTTAGGTTATCTTTCTCGTTCTCTTCTCTCCTTGTCTCTCTCCGTTTTTTTTTTTTTTGTTTTCTTCTTCTTCTCTGTTCGCTTTCCTAATTGATTTCTTCTCTTCCTTGGATTTTATTCTCATTTCCATTTCTATCTCGTTTCCTCTCCCCTCCTCTGCTGTTGCTGTCGCGAGCGACGTGGGATTCGTTCACGGAAGACGAGAGAGATCGAGGAGAAATAAAAAGGGGGAAAAAATAAATAAAGGGGATCTGTGTCTCATAATTCGCTCCTCGTTTCCGATCCGACACGCTGCCGGTAGGGCGGAGAGATTGGATCGATTCGGGCCCACGCCGCGGCGGCTGAGATGAATTACGGCCGATTTTATCTCTAAATCGGGCGGTAGGGCTCCGCGATGTCGAATGCTCCGCCCACATCGCGCCGGTAGGCCGCCGCGAAACCCCCTCTCCGATCCCCACCGCCGACCATGGACGTGGACGCATCCATGTCGACGGAATCCGACCACGAACCGGCCGCCGCCAACCACCATGACGGCCCGACAGAGTCCTCCGCCTCCTCGTCGGGGGTCCCGGCGACGGTTCCACTGCAAGGGCTGGCGTCGCAGCAGCAGCAGCAGCAGCAGCCCGCCGCAGCCGCCGGGCCCCGTCCCGCGCCGACCTACTCTGTGGTGAACGCGATCATCGAGAAGAAGGAGGACGGGCCGGGGTGCCGGTGCGGGCACACGCTCACCGCCGTGGCTGCTGTTGGAGAAGAGGGCACACCCGGGTACATCGGGCCGAGGCTCATTCTCTTCGGTGGCGCGACCGCCCTTGAGGGCAATTCTGCCGCCCCACCCTCCACTGCCGGGAGCGCTGGCATCCGTATGCTCTCCTTATCTAACCCTCCAATTTTTCTCTTTTTCTGAAACCCTAATTATAGTCCTCTATCATAATGATTCAAAGAAGATATTTTGCCATTCTTGCCTTGATATATTGCTGTGAAGATGGAATTCCGAGGAATTTCTGCTAAGTATTCATCAAAAAAAACTATGGAGGAGTGAGATAGGAGAAAATAAAGTGGTATTGGACTAAAAATTAGGTCTTTTGTGTATGTAATTGCGCTGCTGTGTTTATGGGTTTGAGAATTTCTACTCTTGTAAGCTGTTCTGTCGTGCAACTGTTGTTTTTTCTGTGATTCAGGTCTTGCAGGTGCAACTGCTGACGTCCATTGTTACGATGTGTTGTCAAATAAATGGACAAGGTAATTTGTTGAAACATAGAGCACCATTTATCATGAGCTTATACTTGATGCTTGTTTACATTGATACATGACAAATGATATAAATCTTGTCTGGCAGGATGTGACTTTATTTTCAAATATAGTTTCTTTTACATCATGTTCTTGGGTTTTATTCAATTGGAAGTTACTTCAGTTAGCAAAACAAAAACTATAAGGACTGAACTAACATCTTCTGCACTGTGTTAACGAATGATGGGGTTAAACATTTAGCATCCACTTCTGCATTGTGATGATACTGCTATCATATGTTTTCAGGCTGACGCCACTTGGAGAACCCCCGTCGCCAAGGGCTGCACATGTTGCGACTGCTGTGGGTACCATGGTGGTAATTCAGGTACTTGCATAGCTAATAACCTTGGAAAGATTGGTTCTTTAGGTTACATTTTATTACCCAAATTGAAATTTTTTGGATCCCTTAGATGAAAACTTCTTTTAGCTGATTCTTTCTTCATGATGCAATCAGGGTGGAATTGGCCCTGCTGGTTTGTCTGCGGAGGATCTTCATGTTTTGGACTTAACACAACAGCGGCCACGGTGGCATAGGTTATGATAATATCTAAGCTACCGTATTGCGTATTACTATATTATCACTATATTAATATGTGCTGAGATAGTTATATATGGATGCAGGGTTGTTGTCCAAGGACCTGGCCCTGGACCACGTTATGGACATGTGATGGCTTTGGTGGGGCAAAGGTTTCTATTAGCTATTGGTGGAAATGATGGTGAGCTTTTTCCTTTTTCTACTTTTTTATTCATATTCATGAACATGTCAATGTTACCAGCAAAACTTTGATGTTTTTCAGCTTTTCCTACCATTGTAATTGAGTTTATGGAGTTTAAACTATTCCTTCAGGGAAGCGTCCTTTGGCTGATGTTTGGGCCCTAGACACTGCTGCCAAACCATACGAATGGAGGAAGTTGGAACCGGAAGGTGAAGGCCCTCCTCCATGCATGTGAGTATTCTTAGCATTATTTTTTTTCCCTCTCCAATAAGATAAATGTCTTTTCGTGTCATTTAGTTTCATGATCCTACAGTTATTTCATGTAATAAATTATTGTGTTCTTTTACTCTATGTGCATGACCTCTTGTTGTTAATGCTGTACTGCCAGCATGACGACACAAACTTTCTACCTTTCTGCTATCTCTAGCCATGTCTTCTCTTAATTGTCAAACAAATCAGTGTTGCTTGTTTAAGGTCTTTCCAGAGTTTTATTATTTAAGGAATGCATGTCTTTGCAAAATTTTATTTCTGATTTAATCTGTTATTCAAAATATTGATGGTTTTGTCGGGATTCTTAAAGCTACATGTTGGATGTATTTATTAGCTTATTGAGCAAATTATATATGTGGGCCCAGCTATGTTCTCTGGTGGTGTGATCAATGTTGTTAATATGGTATCTGGATTGTAGATTATAAGGGGGTTGGATTGGATTCACCACCGATTGTAAGATTTTTCTTTTTTATTTCTTTCAAAAATTTTAAAATATAAAAGAAATATAAAAATTAAAATATGAGTCAACTATAAGATAGATTAATTAAGAATAAAATGCTTGATTAAGAATAACAAGCTATTCATGTAATAAGTCTAGTTTTCACTATTTTAAATCTGTATTGTAGCATGTCTAATGAACTAATAAATCATAAGCCATTTCTAATTATTCAAGAACCCTATATACCTGACCAACTGATTTAAATTCTATGCAGAGTAGTTTAGAACAAATAATTAAATTCTAATCAATGGTTAAAACTGACAAATGTTTACCTCTTGCTTTTAACTCCACAAACTCCAAAGTCCTCTTTTTTTTCACTTACATTTTAGGTACCAGAAACCTACCTGGCTTGCTAATTTTGTGCAATTAGGATTATTAGTGATAAGTAATTCCTAGTTTTTTCTTGTGATTTAATATGTAGATAACATGATCAAGTTGGATTTTATGACCCAAGGGATTATATGGCCCATAATGTGGAAGTAGATCATATGACGAAGTCAATATCTCTTGGAAAGTATTGTCTTCAACCAAGTGTAATGGAGGAAAAGGTTTCTTGTAGTTGAGTTTGAGATTAAGATTTAGTTGAGTTGAGTTATGTAGATCTAAATTTTATGATCCTAAAAGATCCTGTTTTGTAGGATGTGAACTTGACTATATAAGGCTATTTTGGTCCGGTCATAGGATCCAGATCATTTAACACGAGATTTTAATAATAACAGTTCTGATGCCTTTTTGGTATAGTGTCATGTTTAGTATTTTTCTTTTTTTTTCAAAAAAATTAATTAACATTTCAAAAGGTAATCTTACCATTATGGTTCTTATACTGTTTTTCCTAGTTTGGGACTGATTTGGTGCTTTCTTTTTTTTTTTTTTTTTTAACATCCAGTTTCTTTTGGAAAGTATTCCCTGCATCTATCGATGATTTTAATAAAACAGAGCAAAAATATTGTGGGCTTTGCCTTTTTTTTTTTTTAATTTAAAGTTTCGGTTAGTTCATGGCATGCATCTTGTCTCTATGTTCTTTTTTTTTTTTTTTTTTTTTTTTTTTTTTTTTTTGGGGGGGGGGGGGGGGTGGGGGGCTCTATATCTAGTGGTAGCTTTTCTTGTGAACTGTAAAAACTTGTCCCACCATGTTTAGAAATAGAACTTTTGTTATATATGTTTCATGGTAGTTCATTTTCTGTTCTTGGTTTCCACTATTCTTATCAATCATTGACGGTCATGATTTCATTTATTAGAGCTGTTATTTGACCCCCTATGTACATCATTAAATGTTTGTCTAGAATGTCAATCAATGTGTAATTCTCTTTTGGCTTTTTACTTGTGCTATCATTCTTGTAGAGCATTTTGAATTATTGATGCACCTTTTGTTTATTTTCTTTTTTACGATAACTTTTCGAAATTTCGGATGTCTTAATTGTTGCAAAATTTTGATACTCTAGGAAGATATTTTGGACTAATTTTTTTTTGGGATGGGGACGAATGTTTTAAGAATGCTTTCATTTCTTGCCACTAGGGGCTTTTAGTTTATTCATTAGTGACAACCCTTTCAAGTTTGACTTTGGCACCATGCAGTCAAAACGCACTTCTTTCCCTAACAAGTACGGTTTTTCTATCCTTGAACAATTACCAAAAGAGGTCCAGTAAAAATATGCTCCTAGGATTCCATTTCCATCTTTCTTTGTGATGTCTGAAACATCTAATATTATTCTGTTGCAGTAGAGAATGAGAACAGTAATATTTTCACATTTTCTAATTATGCACGAAGATTAAAACTAGGATGGCCGGGTCTTTCCTTGTGTACTGATTGTTTTGTATATTGTTTAATACCAAATTTTGGTTGCAAACCAAACCTATTTGTTTTACTTGTTCCCCTTATCCAAAAGATGAATACACTTCTCACTTTTGCTTTATTCTTCAACATGGTTAATATTGTATTTAGCTCCTTCACTTCTGTTGCGTGGTGACTGGGTAAAACTCTTTGAGCTTGTGGAGCCCTTCATTTGTTAGGGAAACTTATTACTTTTTTTTTCTTAATCCTAGAGCAATTTGTTGACACATGCCACTTCAATCCTCATTTGGCGGGCTTCAATCCAGCAGTACTTCACTCTGATTTTAAGCATGTGTTTGACATTGTTGTACTTTTCTGAAAGTTATTTTCAGGAAGCATTTTCATTTAAAGTGCTGAAAGTTTACTTTTTTTCCCCCCCTCCATATTTGGCTTTTTGCGATCACATTATAGAATTTCCTTTTGTGGGTTGAAAATTAAGGAACATACTCATGAGAGGAGATGCTAGGAGCATGTTTTCCTAACTTCTCGTAAAACTCACTTTTTGACTTAAAACTCTTTTTGTAGAAATGCTTCTCAAATGATGCTACCAACTACTCAGTTTTGTGAAAAAGCACTTTGTTTACTATAGAAATCTGAAAAGGACTTTTCTTGGGCAACACAAGATGTGCCCCTTAGTTGGAGGCGTAGTGACAATGTTTAATTGAAGACACTCTCCTTGCTGCTGGCGGTTGCCATTTGAGTATGACAGTGCCTAAGCTGAGCTTTGTGCTGGTTTGGAAGGTCTCATCTTTGCCGTTATTGAACCTGGGGCTTTGCGTGTCTTGATGGAAAGTGACTCTGAAGTAGTTGTTTCTTGGATCTCCATGCTTCCATCTGCTTTCACTGATGCTCTCTCCTTAACATTGGACATCCTTCAGCTAGGCACTCTGCTTGATTATTCCAAGGCTAGCCATATCTACCATGAAAGCAACAACACAGCAGATTGGATGGCCGAGCATGTTGCTGATCACTTTGTTCACCATTGCTGGATCCCCCCACCCCCTTCCTCTTCCTCAACCTCTGAAGGATTTTCTTCCGTTTGATTTTAGAGGATATCTTTATGCTCATGTTTTTTGAGATTTCTGGTTTACCCCAAAAGAATACACTACAAATGAACTTAGGGCTATGGTTTGGATCTATATGGAAACACTCAAACTAAAATTTTACCTGAGAACTAGATTAAAATAAAAAAATAACTGACAAGATAGATTTAGAAAGGATAGAAGCATGAACCTGGGTTTTGGAAAGAAACCTTAGAATCAAGGTCGAATTTGAAGCATAAAGGGAAGTAACAAGTTTAGAAGTAAAAGAAGAAAGAAGAAAAGCGGAATATGATCATTTAGATCACGTATGGAAAATAAGTCATGTAATTGAGACGGAAATTGAAATATAAAGGGAAATAACAAGTATGGACATAAATGAAGAAAGAAGAAAAGAGGAGGATGATGGATCTTAAAACTAAGGCCAAAGCTAAATTTGAGCCAGATTTTGGCAGATATTAGCCTGGCTGGAAGCATGAGCTGATAAATGGTATACACAGTATATGTACGGTATGTGTTTATATATGCTACAGATAAAATCTTTGATAACAAATCCTGGCCAAGTGGATTTGTTACTTAAAACCCATTGCATTCCTAATTGCTTTCTTTTGTCCTCTCTTTCTTTCCTACCATCCTCCCAATTTCTCTTCCTCGTGTCCCTTTCTCTTTCTTTTCTAGTTTCTGTGTCTTATGTCCTTCCCTCTGCTTCCTTTCCCTTCCTCTGCTCCCCTTCTCCCTCTCCTTGCTCTTGTCTCCTTTTTGATGGCAGGACCTCTTGGTCTTTGAGGTACTAAAACATCTGAGGGATGCCAAATATCTTCAATGTTTCATGCATCTGCATGACCACTGTTCCTATAGTGACGCTGTAAGTTGCAGCAATCTTGATGGCCTTGGTGAGTTGCTCCACCCTTCCTCTTTCTTTGAGCTTTCACCCCTTTCTTGTTTTCATCCTTAAAATTTGATTAGACTTATTTACATATCCAACTTGATGACCGACCCACAGATTAAAGTCTTCCACTTAGTTTACCATGAAAAGAAATTCCGAACATTTCAGTGGACTGCGGCATTACAATCATTCATCTAATATTCTACCTGCTTGAATTGATCATGCAAAACATGTGCTGGGATCACTATCATTAATTAAATATTCCTCTTGTATACAATTATTTCTTTAGTTCATTGGTTTATATCCATCCATTATATAGTCTCTTGGAATTCCTGCATGTGTAGTTGGTGGTCCAGTAGATAATTATGGTGTTTGAGCTGGACCTTCGATATGGTGCTTTCCTTTTATGATTCATGAAAGAAGCCACAAATAAGGTGTAAAAGATTATCTTTGTCTATATCGCGCCATCCTGCTTGCTGCACCCAAAACAACAAAAATTGAAAAAAAGGATTAAAAATATCTAATGGTCACATACCTTTGTCTGCTATAATCATTACCATGGATAATGAGATGAGATGAACACTGAAGAAGAGACCTAAAGAAAGTGGATAAAACCAGCTGCCTAGCGGGACAAGGACGTGCAATCGAACCAATATAAGGGGCTGCTTGGACTTCTGTAATTAAAGTTGTTCTGCATTTTGAATTACAGTGTAGTTCATCTTACCTGTTTGGACTGTTGTAATTTAATTACGTGTTATAAGTCAAATTACACTTGGAATGTAAGTGGGACTTGAAAATATGCAAGTCAACTTGCAACTAAATTGGATGTAGGTCGGCCCATGAGGAATCAACTCAGTTTTGAATATTATTATTATAATATATTATAATACGTTATGATATAATATAATAATTATAATGTTGTATAGAAATATTATTATAATTATATTATAATTATGTAGTGAAAAATAAGATAATATAATAATATTTTAATGGTATTATATTATTATCATTATTATATTATAATATTCATAGTATTATAGTATAATATTACTGTATAATATATTATAATAATTTATAAGTTAAGAATAATTTATAACAATAATTTTAGATAATACAAATAGCTCTGCCAAATGGGACCTTATAGCTACAACCTTCCAATCAATATTAGTTTAGTTACCATGCAGTTTAGTTACATATAACTCAGCTATTTTGTAACTTGAGCTGCATTGCAAGTTCACTTGTAGGACTCCAAATGGCCCGTAAGCGAAAGTGAAAAAGTGATCTTCCTCTTCTGCTTCTACTAGCTGTAGATAATTTGGATTTGTTTATCTTGTTTTCTATGATGGTACGATGCAACTGTTTGTAAATATTAACTTGATCATGGCACGGTTGTTACTTTTGAAATTGAATAACCTGTTGTCAACACTAGTCTTAACGGTGCAAATTGAGCTAATAAATGATAGTGATGCTTTTATGAAATGAACATGATTCGATGCCATACTTGACTATATTAGGCAGTTTGCTAACTGTTAATTCATTTCATGTTTCAAAACTTGCAATAACTTTTTTTTCAACAAGTTTTATTTCTTTAGATTGTTGATGTTTTAATTTGTGGTTATTGAGGTTCTTTAATGTGCTTAGTTGTCCTAATAGAACTCATTACTTGGTGCCTGTTTTTAGGTATGCAACTGCAAGTGCACGGTCAGATGGTCTTCTTCTGCTTTGTGGAGGGAGGGATGCAAACAGTGTGGTGAGTCAAAAAGTTGCTTTAGGGAATGATAAATTATCAAAAGGTGTTCTTTACCAATAGTGTAAAAACCACAAATGACATTGATAACCATTATTGTTAATAACATGTTGTGGTATATTTCAATATTAATCTGCATATTTTGACTGTTCAGGAGTTTGGATTATACTAGTGTTGCGTGGCTTTTCAGGATAGTGTAACGAGTCCCTTAGAATATTGGATATTCTCATGGATCTGATTTTCTACCCTTTCTTTAACATTCTACATTCCAAGCTATAGCTTTAACTAATAACCTAACTTATTGCTTTATAAGATCCATGTGCTGTTCTTCTACATATTCTTCTTTTTGTATATATGACTCCTAGAATGTTGTTTCTTGCTTATTGAGAGTCAACAAATGAAGCACTAGATTTCCTGTTTATGTGTGGAGAGTTTATTGGTGGATTGTGTTACCTTTAAAGATAACTTGATGCATGTCTATAGATAACTTGATGCACATCTATTATTTCGGTTGTAAATATGGAATTGTTTTATGTCGTTAGGACCTGATGACCTTCTCCCTTTGAGACCTGAGGATGTGAGAGGGCCCTAAAGGGGCAATTTCAGATTCCATCTTTTCTGCTTATTTATTCAGATTACTGGGAAATAAGGTTATTAAACATATGAAAGTTGTCCATAATGATGAGTACTTCCCGTTTGATCCTAGCTTATAGCCATACACAGCATGAGGATGAAGTGGCGTAACAATGATTTGCATGGGGCATCTGAGTCTAGCCTTTCCTTGCGTTTTACAAAGTATCTTCATTTTGCTTGGTGGAGGGCTTTTGTGTTGGTGTTATGTGGATTATATTGCTCTGGCACAGGTAGTGAAGGTCTATGTTGGGCATTGGAGGGTGTTATTTCTCTAGAACCCCTCAAAAAAAGAATCAATCACGTAATTATGAGCACTTGGTTATACTAAATATATGTATATTCATACTTGATACATCCACAATCACTAATCAGAGTGAAGCATATTTATAGCGCTTAGAAAATCATCGTCATCATCATCAAGGGACAAATCATATATTACTCTTCCAGAAATCTTTTTAATTGATAATTGAATTTGTGAAAACCCATTATTAATTATTGCAAAATATGACAATCAAAATTGAAAAAGAAGTATGCTTTTTAGGCTCAATAATGCCATCAAATTAGAGGCCTTATTTGTCAAATAGGGCCATCCACGTTTGATTATTTTGTTCCTTTTGTTTCTTTTTTGTTTATATTGTAGTTTCGAGGGTTTAGGGGGCTAGAGGTAATCAAGTAGCATTTTTGCTGCAAATTAAAGAAAGATGAATGTGTACAGGTGGAAGTTGGCTGAGTGAGAGGTAAATCTTCCAGTTGGCAAGGCTTCACGTTACAAAATGTAATAGTTGAATAATTCTCTGTTTGGGTACTGAGTTAACAGCCTTGAAGCATGTATGATGTACTGGTGTACACTGTCCTGTATCAAGTGTGCTGTATCATACTGATACTGAACCGAGACTTGGTACGGAGAACATATCGAGACTTGATAGGTTGAACTGACCTGTATACCGACACTATACAAATGTGGTACTGGTATAGGGTCTGTTATTAAGATTGTGAACCTTGCCTTGAAGTTCTGCATTTGTGGTAGATCTCATTGGATGTTGTCATTTGAAGAAACATGATAAGCAATGAAAGCAATCATGCAGTGTTTATTTGTTGGCCACACACCTCCATCATGTCAATGAATACCTGTAAATAAGCCTTGCTGATTATTTGCAGAAGATCTGTATCCATTATTATACATTGTGGTGGATAAATATATTTACTGATATTTGTGAATGACTATGTTGACTAAATATTATCCTTATCAGTTCCACTCTTAAAAAATTATGGATACTGATTCCCATGATTTTCCTTTTTAACTTGTTTATGCAGCCTCTATCAAGTGCTTATGGTCTTGCAAAGCATAGGGATGGACGTTGGGAGTGGGCTATTGCTCCTGGTGTCTCTCCATCCCCTAGATACCAACATGCAGCTGTAAGACTCATATCTGCTGTTACATTTCTGTCAATACTTTTTATACATCATGTTCCATTTAGTTACTGTCTGCATCATGTTGTTGTAGGTTTTTGTCAATGCACGGCTTCATGTATCTGGAGGGGCTCTTGGTGGTGGGCGCATGGTAGAAGACTCTTCAAGCATTGCAGGTAGTTTTTAATGTTTGAGGTTCTATTGCAAATAGGCAGTTAGATTGGCCAACCCAGGACCCAAGGTTCTGGGTTCCATTCTTGTGGTGCCTTTACGAAAATCTGGGCTTGGCTGATTACGGTGTGGGTGGCTCTACCTCCCTTTCTCTCAAAAACAATAGACCAACATGAGAGTTAGATTTTTATGTTAACTTGGTGTGGCTATTGTGTTATATTATTCATTAGTGAGAACTCTGAGATGTTCTAATGGCTGCCTTGTGGTTTGAGCTGTATGATTTTTGTTCCCAGTGTTAAAGTTACGTTCATTAGTTCTTATTACATGAATAAGAAGAGGCTACTGATCTTATCTGTGCTGGTTTAACATATATGTCTTGGCAATTAGTATACAATCCTCAATTAATGATTATGGAGATCGAACCTTGACTTTTATCAGGATCTAGTACCATATCCTATTCAGATGGATTTTATACTTATCAGCAAACAAGATATTAAACCTCTCTTTCATATTGTATAGAGGTGGAGTGATGGCATAAAATAAGAAAAATTTCTTTTTTGTGAAGATGGAAACTCAGTCATCCCAAAAGGAAATATCATTTTCTCAATAATTAAGAGCTTCATTATTTAGTTCAAATTTTAGTTATCCAAATAAGCTCTATTAATAGGAGTTTAGGAAATTGAATTTGAGTTGTGGTTGAGTTATAGATGTAAATCGAAAGAAAACGATATATGAAGAATTAGTTCTTGCATTATTGATGTTGAAGGAACTCAGGCTATTTTCTTAGGAATGATTATGAGATTGGTAAAAGGTATGGCCCTACATCGAGCTGAATGGAGAAAAAGGATTCATATAGTTGATCTCAATTTGTTTGGGATTAAAACTTAGTTGTTGTTGTTGTTGTTATTGTGCAGTGTGAGATTGGCACTTGTAAAAATTAGCAGAAGATTCTTCTTGAAGATGGTTGTTGTAGGTGAAATAGGTTTCATTTGTTGGTTGAATAGAAATATGATGTTTCTATCAAAATAGATAGAAAGCAGGGTTGATGTAAGCTTAGAAAAATAGCTGGAAACTGTTTTTGCCTCCTTAATATTGAAGTTGGTTTCTCAGAATTGGGTGTCCGCTTGCTTGTTAAAAGATGTTTTGTATCTAGGGAATGCCCGGTGGACATCAAAATTTAGTCTGTAAGGTACTGACAATATTTGCAAGCCAATTGATTTGAGAACTTAGAATATATTAGGAATATCAGTAAAAACAAATGGCATGGTAAATTGGTATATAAACCAAAAAATTATTGGTGCTAGAGGGGCTAAAAGAAATAAATACGCAAACAAGTAAAATATACACCGGTCCAATTCTTTCATTGATTTTTTTTTTTAAAAAAAAGCTAGAAATGTGAATGGTCTATCGTAGTTGCTAAATTTTAAGTTATAAGAAACAGCAATTCGATTTCAAAAATTTGCAAGGCTTATGGTTAATTTAGTGCGTTGTCTTTTGTTGGACTCTTGAAAGACGGTCACAGTGATTAGACCTTTAGAAATCAAAATTGAAGTCTTTTCCCATTATATCAAGATGTGATATCATGAATTATAGGTATTCTATAATTAATTTCTATTGTTTCTGGTGCTTGGTTTTGAGTTTTTTTAATTAAACTTGAGCTTTTCTTTTGAACTTTTGTTTTGTTTATTATGATGGAGCCTTGGTATATGTGGACAGTATTCTCATGAACTTCTATTTTCTTTTTATAGCTGTTCACTTGTTTCTTATAAATTAAGAGTGAGTAAATATAATCAATTCCACAAATTTCTATATCCCCCACTCATTTATTTCAAGCAGGGGTTGATTTTTCTTTTTTTCTTTTTAATTTCCTGTGATGGCTAGTGACACTGAACCATAAGGAGTGGAGTGGTTTATTAGAAGTGGTGGTTAAACTATCTTATGATGGTTCACAGTGACAGGTGAGAATATGTGTGAAGTAGGAAGCCGGATTAAAAACATAGTAAAGTTTTACTTGCAAAGAAATTTGCTTTGGAGCTAGCTGGTGGAATTTTTTTTTTGGGAAAAATAACTAGTGTACGTTGGATCATCGGAGATGCTAGAATAAAACTGGTGTTCTAATCCCTTCCAAGGTATCTGAGCATTTCCTTATAGTAGACTACTATAATCTAAAATATTCCTTAATAGCAAATCAGTAGAAAATATCATTATAACACTGAACAAACTTGGCAATATTCTGCAGACTCAACTGTGGAGGCTGTTAAAAATTTTTGCATGGTCTGAAATTGGTTTATCCCTTCGTTTTGAGTAGTCAGGTGAGGGTTGGTGGAAATCATGGAGAAGCTTACCTTTTAGAATTTGTTAGAGTTAGGGTTCTGTCACCTTTGATATTGGTAGTTCACACCTTTCAATGATTCTGATCTGCACAGCATTAGAATAGAGGATAGAGGATTCAGATTTTTATTTTATTTTATTTTATTTATTTGATAATGTGAATAGGACAAAGAAAGGCCAGGCTGAATGATGATATCTGATTCGAATTATCAAATCTGTTTACTTTTCATAGAGAAGAATCTAATTTATAAATTATTGTTTGCACAAACTTATTATAGGACTCCTAAAGCTTTCCATGTTGATCCTTGGACACATGTTGGAAACATTATCTCTTTTGATAGACAGCCGTCGGCGCAAAAATCCATATTTAATTGTAGCAATTATCCCAATATCAGGAAATAAATGCATGCCTCTTTTAAAGTGTTAGCATAGATCATAGATGACATATGTGGAAGTGAATTAAGCTGTACTTATTCCACAATGTTGTTATATATGGGGATGTGAACTGAATAATTTGTTCGAGAAGGATGATGGCATGGTTAATTGAAACCAAGAATTATAAATTGTTTAATTTAATAGCATCTAGTTTAATTGTAGCTGTGGTGGAAAAGGCTGCCAATGAAATGGGCTTAGAGCAGCTGCTCTTAGTTCAAGTCCTCAAGAATTGCTGAACAAGGTGCATGCTGGACCTAAAACTAAATCTAAGCATCTGGGCAGCTTTGAGAATTTTCATCTATGCATGCATACATTTACACAGAGATAGAGATGGGGAGGAGAGGGAGAAAGGGAGAGTTTTTGTGGCTAATGGTTGTCTGAACATGGCCAAAGGCCTGATTTTCTGTGGCTTGAACTCGATCTAAGCTAGACCTCCTTCAATAGGCATTGAACCTTCATGGTGTTTAAGAATTCTAGAAGAATTTAAAATACATGAGGTCATGTAGGTTCTTAAAAATGTGAGATCATTGATACTACATGGTTTTTTCATCTCCAGAATATTTATTTACCTCATGAGGTAACTAGGTTTTTGTAGGGATTATTTTACCGAAGTTACTGGTCTCTTCCATGACAATGAAGGATTAGGATTCCACAAAAATTGAGGTATTGGGTTGATGGAATACTGTCATCAGCTTTGTGTTTGCATTTTTTTTTTTTTCAAATATAACTTGGAATGATTACCCTATGAACTGATGCTTTAGATCTCTTAATTAAATTTTAAGCAAAGAAAGGAAGCCCTTGAACAACTTTTTCTTAATTAAAATCAAGGTTGGTGGAACCAAACCAAACCAATCAGAAATCAGTTTGAAAACTGCATTAGGTTCAGTTCTACCTGTGAACCAGTGCTGACCGATCCGAATTGTATTGAACTGTCCGGTTCGAATTGGTTCGGGTGTGAGATGGGTTGGGTGGATGCATTTTCTTGTGAGCTCACTAAAAAAGAGAGGTGGCTGAGAACTTCTCGTGAGCTCTCATTCTCTCTCCTCTTTCTTCTTTCGTTTCTATTTATTTAAGAATAAATAAGGGAAATACTCTCATTTTGAATTCAACAAAAATATCAAAAAAATCAAATTTCTTAAGAATAAAAAGTTTACTCTTCCTTTCAAGAATAAATTCGAAGAATTTCAAGAAATTTTGATTTAGTAAATATCAAGTTAGGGTACTTTCACTCCAGATAAAAATTTTAGAAAATCAATTTAACTTAGAAATAATAAGAAAACAAAATACCAAGAAAATTTATCTTGAGAAAAATTATCTTAATATACAATTTGTAAGGCGTTGTTCTACATTCAGTCTAACTTGCAAGGTTTCTAAACTTAGAATCATTATAACAGTGAACCTCACGCTGACCTATGGTACTTTGATCCACGGTTCATCAAAATAATAAAATTAAACTTGCCATAAAATTCTATTGTCACGTTATAATCTGGACCCTAAGGAATATATTTTAACTTTAGAATTTTATGACAAATTTAATTTTATTGTTTTAATGAGCTATGACTGTGATTCTATCTAAGTCCGAAAGTCCGAAAACCCTATAAGTTTAATCAAGTATTGATGAAATCCTTACAAATTATATTTTAAGATAATTTTTTTGATATTTTATTTTCTTATTATTTTTAAATTAAATTGATTTTTTGGGATTTTTATACAGAGTGAAAGTACTTTAACTTGATATTTGCTAAACCATACTTTATTAAAATGCTTCGAATTTGTTGTTGAGAGGAAAAGTTGGGTTTTCATTCTTAAGGTATTTAATTTTTTTGATATTTTTGTTGCATTCAAAGGAGTATTTTCTTTATTTCCATAAGAAATCTGAAGTAAAAGAAAAGGAAAGATGAAAGATGAGAGGATGACATTTACGTAGGGATGGAAAAATTGGACATGATACGGAAGCATGAATCTGCTATGAAATAAGTTGGTTTGGGTTGACCTTAAGTGGATTTGTGTTATAATCGTATTGTGTCACGTGCTAACCTGCCAACCTGAAAATGACATGGTTAAGACCCGTTTAATTAATGATATTTTTTGCCTTCTCATTTATTTTTTCTTTTATACAAAGAGTACTTAACAAGTAATTATGAAAAAGGAGGTTATTTTTGTTTTATTCAATGGGTCATGTCTATTTGTGTTAAGTGAGTGTTAAGTGAGTCGTGTTACGTTAGTCTAACATGTTCTGTTTATTAAATGAGTTATTCGTGTCATGTTGTTACCTATTTAATAATCGAGTCGTATTCATGTTTAGATTTTTGATATAATTAATTAATCGTGTTGTGTTCGTGTTTGACTTATATAGTGTTATACCTTAACTTAAATATGACATGAATACATTATGGTAACATGAATTGCCACCTCTATATTTAAATGATTTTGAATGGAAATAAAGGAAAGGAGAGGATGTAAGCTCACATAACATGTAGCACAACCCCTTACCCAAAATCAAATCGAACTGGCTTGAAGCAGAGCGAACCAGGTGGTTTGGCACGGTTCAAACTGGTTCGCGCCAGTTTGGGGCCCGTCCTGAACCGATAGGGCAAAATGTACCGATTTTTGGTTGGTTCAGTTTGATTTGGGCCAAACCGGCCGATTTGATATGATACATCTTACCTTGGAGTTGAGAGAGGTACTAGTATTGGTACCTTGGAGGTATTGTACAATATGGCTAACAAAGAGCAGTGTGGATTGGTTGAAATTAATATCAAAAACAAAGTTTTAAATCCATTGTGAGGGGGGCATTTTGGTTTTTCTATAGAATGGAATGCGTTACTGTCCCGTTCCGGCCCGACACTTAGGATGGGGCATGTCTCTAGACATGCTGATTGAGACACTGCGATGATGACGGGATGGTTCCATCCCAATACTTGAGACGGTAACTCATCCTAGTGGCCAATGGAATGTCTTGCTGGAATTTGAAATCATGATCAGAGATACTTCAGTCAGTAAGATATTTTCTTGTTTGTGAAATACTTCCATGGCAGTTTACTACCAGATGTTGAAATTGTTTATGGCAGTGCAGTCAGAGATCTGTTTGTTGCTGCTGTATTTTATGGTGTCATGAACGAGGTAGGTACTCCATAGAAACTGATTCGTTCAAACTTTTGCTGTGCTTTTACATTGACTCTAAATGAATCTGCCAATCAGGCATGGTAAGTGAATCAGTTATGTAGATCAATTATATAATTTACATGGTGGTTCCCGATAAGTGAAGTTGGCAATTTATTTTTTATTATGTTCCATTCTTCCTCTTATTTTGCCTTTTGGATGATGAATTTATTTATAGAAATCGCACAATGTTTTGTTGTTCTTGTTTGGTTTAGTATTGGATACTGCTGCTGGGGTCTGGTGTGATACAAAATCTGTAGTCACAAGTCCCAGGACGGGGAGATACAGTGCAGATGCAGCTGGTGGAGATGCTTCTGTTGAGCTAACACGACGTTGTCGGCATGCAGCTTCTGCAGTGGGTGATCTGATTTTTATTTATGGAGGGTTGCGTGGTGGTAAGAATTAACTCATTTATTTGTAACAAAACTTGTTTTCTTGATATCGAAGACATTGAAGCTGATTTGTGTCCTAGCATTTGTCATGCACAGTTGGAGCGTCTATCTCAATCACATGTGCTAGTTGATTATTATGTTTAATAAAATGTCTATGAAAGTTTTGCTAAGTATTAAATGCACACTATGATGTATCATTTTATTAATTTTACACTCATGATCCTATTGATGGTGACTGCCATCATGGTACCTTACAGCATGAAGTTGCCTTTTAGTAGGACCACCTCCATTGGTAGATCACCTGCTGTTATTTTTTAAGATAATGTTACAAGTCATATTCATATTTTATATCATCACCAATTACCTCCACTACTAATAGGACTTTGTTGGAACGTGAAAGTTAAAAAATATTTGTTTTGACTAACAATTTATGCATACCTCACATCACTCATTCTTGTTTCTTTCAACTCCTATGTTGAACAACAATCGACATGGAAAGATTGGTGCCATAGCATTAGAGTTTGTCTTCTGTCACATTTACACAAGATTAATGTTATTGTGTGCTATAGATTGCAGTCACATATTATAATTATGCTTCTCAAGGGTGGAGAGATTGGTTGATAGAACTGGTTTGGCAAGTCCTAGTTTGATCGTTTATGAGTGGGAAAGAGAAAAAAGCTGAGATAGTGAGGGAATGGAAGATTGAGTTGACATGTGAGAGAGAAAGTTATGGCTGGTTTTGCTAATAAGTGGTATGGAAAAGAGAGGTTGCAAGAATGGAGGGTTTGGTCTTTGCCTTGGACAGTAGATTAGAGTTGGTACTGCAAAGGTTAAGGTTGTTTTTAGGTTAGGTTATATAGTTAAATGCATGTACTTAACCAATGCAACCTGACCTACTAGTGGGTCCTTGTTGCTTGATTCATCCCCACTGACAGACTTTTTGACTGCAACTTAATCCATCTAGCAACTTTTGTATCCCTTTACTTGATCTGTCTAAGCAGCTGCATTTGATTTAAATGGTTTCATCAAATGTTTACATGATCTCAATGGCTGGAATTTTGAAGCGTGAAACCTGCTTCGGAATCTCTCTGGCTTCAGATCTTGCTTCTGCGCCTAGAAAGTATCATAAAATTTGAATGATGTTCCTAACTTCTTCATTCAAGTTTGCACCTATGCTTGTTTGTGCTAAGGGTAACTAACTACCATATAAATAAAACCTACCAATATTAATGTATTTGCCTACTAACATGATGTTCTTGAGAATTTTAAGCCAGTTCTGTTTTAGTTTAGTATCATGAACATGTAGTAGTTTGTCTAATGCTCCTCTTCCCTTAAAGTTATATAGTTGTCTCCATGGTTGTTCCTCGACACTGCTCTTTCGGTTTTATGCCTAACTCCTATGAATGCTGCAATTTCAATTTGACCTGCATTTTAGTGGTTTTCTTCAGATAAAAATTTGTCATTATCTTGGGGGAAGATTTTGAAATGTTCTTTAGTGGGGTTCAATAAGACATGGCTCCACCAAATTCTTTAGGAAGTAGGAGAGAGAAGAGCAGGTGAGGAAGGAAGGGATAAAATGATCTTTTAAGATCAAAATAAGGGTATAGAAGATACTTCCTGTATATGTATCCTGTATTTTCTTCATTCTTTTTTTTTAAGAAATATATTTGTGTAATGTCACCATGGTATTATTAGTTTTCTAGATGAAGTTTATATGTTAGCAGCAACTGTCATTGGAGCAAGTGGATAATGATGGAATAACTTTTAATATTATAAAAACTCATGCTTTTGTTATTCTAGAAATGTATCCGTTATCTTTGATGCTAACTGTATAAGTTGATGGCTTGATGTTAACCAGCATAAGTTGATTGTTTTGGTTATTAAATGGATAGTGATTTCTGCTGCAGGTGTGCTTCTTGATGACCTGCTTGTTGCTGAAGATCTGGCTGCTGCTGAAACAACAAGTGCAGCTTCCCATGCTGCAGCAGCTGCAGCTACATCCAATGTACCAGTAGGTAGATCACCTGGAACACCTGGAAGATACACATACGCTGATGAAAGATCAAGGCAAACAATTCCAGAAGCTGTTCCTGATGGTGCAGTTGTGCTGGGCACTCCAGTTGCCCCTCCTGTAAATGGGGATATGTACACTGATATAAGCACTGAAAATGCCATGCTGCAAGGACCCAGGTATATCATGAGGATATGGGGAGGTCTTATGACTGCTCTGGCTTTGCTTTAGCTTATTGTGGCAACATTTTGAGTTTTGAATCAAAATTAGCCAATTCCTTTGTTTTTTTTAAAAAAAATTTAAGTAGAAATTACTAGAATTTATTGGAATACGTGACTTAGGATTGGTTTATATGTAGGAAACTGAGCAAAGGTGTAGAATATCTGGTTGAAGCCTCAACTGCAGAGGCTGAGGCAATTAGCGCTGCTCTGGCTGCTGCTAAAGCCCGGCAAATTAATGGTGAAGCAGAGCAATTGCCTGACGTGGATCATAGTTCAGAGGCTAATCCATGTGGAAAACAAATCTCAAGTTTGATAAAAGTTCCTGATCCTTCCCTGCCCAACAATTCTGCACCACCTGGGGTTCGGCTACATCACAGGGCGGTCAGTATGAAAGTGTCAACATGTTTTCAGCTCTGTTTGTATTTTATTTCATGTCACATGATTGATTTACAAGATACCAAATTACATCCCGCGTCTAGTTTAAAGCGTAATCAGTAACTTCATGTTGTGAAAAATCCAGCTTTACAACTTGAAAACAAATGAGCTGCTTCTGTTTTTTTGGACCTTGAAAATAACATTTTTTTATTATGCAGGTGGTTGTAGCTGCAGAGACAGGAGGTGCTCTAGGTGGTATGGTTAGGCAGCTTTCCATTGATCAGTTTGAAAATGAGGGGAGGAGAGTCAGCTATGGTACCCCTGAGAGTGCAACTGCAGCTAGGAAATTACTAGATCGGCAGATGTCTATCAATAGTGTGCCTAAAAAGGTAGACTTTATTGTTGTAGCTAAAGAGAACTCTACCCTGTAGATTGAGTGCATGCAGTTAAATTTTTGCATTTTGGATTAGAAAAAGAAAGCCATACTTTAGTTGATTCTGTATTTTTTAGTCAATATTGGCAGGCAAATATGATATGAAATGCAGTGGAAGAAAATGTTAAAATACAATATATTCTGCCTCTTTTCTTCTTCCTGCAACACTAAGATGAAGTGAATTAAATTGTTGTGGTCGGTAAAGAGTGATGCACTATTGTGAATTAGTGAACTAAACTTAAAATCCAAGTGTGTGTTTATCTGTCTGTATTTTTTTAAATATTCTTCAATATCTAGGTTTTCCAACTTGATTTTTCATCTCATATTTGATGCGCCTTTCTACCAATCCAGGTTATTGCACATCTTTTAAAACCACGTGGTTGGAAGCCTCCTGTACGCAGGCAGTTCTTTTTGGATTGCAATGAAATTGCAGATCTTTGTGACAGTGCTGAAAGAGTATTTTCAAGCGAGCCAAGTGTTTTGCAAATTAAAGCTCCTGTTAAGATCTTTGGTGATTTACATGGTCAGTTTGGGGACCTTATGCGCTTGTTTGATGAGTATGGCGCTCCTTCGACAGCAGGGGACATAGCGTATGTCTTCATAGCATAATTAATGGTTCTATGCTTGTTTTAATGTTGCTATATCCCAATGACATGGTAACTTAGATGTTGCTCTGTCCTATATTTCAGTGGATGGTTCCTGGTGGATTTTAATCACTTTGCTGGATTTCTAATATAGGTTGATTTTCCAGAATTATCTGATCATTTATTTTATAATTTCTATTATTTGATATGAAATGTGATGACGCTTTCATCTTTTGTGTCTAACATGCTCCACATCTTAAACAAAAAGTACATCAGGTTCTCTGGTTATCCAATAAGTTTATGATCATACTCAAGATGGCATATTGTAATTCAAACAGTTGCATATTTTTCAGCTGGAAGTATCTGTTAACTTGCTTTAGCCGATTTGTTATGCTTGTTATGCTTATTGATGTCTGTTGTTTTCAGTTATATCGATTATCTCTTCTTGGGAGACTATGTTGATCGTGGCCAGCATAGTTTGGAAACTATTACTCTTCTCCTTGCATTGAAGGTATTGCTTTTGCGTGCATGCATATTTTAGCTGCCTTTTTTTTTTGGATTAGTAGATAAGTATCTTGGAAAAAAATTGTTTTCTCATAGATCAAGCTAAACCATTATTGCTTGATGATTGCAGGTTGAATATCCTCATAATGTACATTTAATTCGTGGTAACCATGAGGCAGCAGATATCAATGCTTTATTTGGCTTCCGGATAGAATGCATCGAGCGAATGGTAATATATATATATATATATTTCTTTTCCCATATCAATTGTATCTTGAGCCAATTTGTTGCAATCCATGAATGTACTTCTGGAACTAGGGAGAGCGAGATGGAATTTGGTGTTGGCACCGCATAAATCGGCTTTTTAATTGGCTCCCTTTGGCTGCATTAATCGAGAAGAAGATCATCTGCATGCATGGTGGCATTGGCAGGTCCATTAATCATGTGGAGCAGATTGAGAACCTTCAACGACCAATTACAATGGAGGCAGGATCGGTTGTTCTTATGGATCTGCTTTGGTCAGAATTTCAACTATGTATAATGCTTAAATGTCTTTTCTACAATTTGTCTGATATAATAACATCATACTTTTGCCATTTTCTCTTTCATACAGGTCTGATCCGACAGAAAACGACAGTGTTGAAGGATTAAGACCAAATGCTAGGGGCCCGGGCCTAGTTACTTTTGGGGTTAGTGTTTTTTATTTGGTTACTTTGCTTCTTTACTGTAATATGGGTAGGCACTGTATTTCTAATGCTGCTTGTTACTGCAGCCTGACCGTGTTATGGAGTTCTGCAATAACAATGACTTGCAGTTGATAATACGAGCACATGAGTGCGTGATGGATGGTTTTGAACGTTTTGCTCAGGGACATTTGATTACTCTTTTCTCTGCTACTAATTATTGTGGTAGGGAATCTGTCACTTTTACATGCTAGGCAACTGATATTCTAGTTATTTTTCTTCTGCTGATATTTTCTATGGTGGGTATATAGGCACTGCAAATAATGCAGGGGCGATACTAGTTCTGGGAAGAGACCTTGTGGTCGTTCCAAAACTTATTCATCCTTTACCCCCTGCCATTATTTCACCCGAAGCATCACCAGAGCATCATATCGAGGATACATGGATGCAGGTGCTGCTCTGCTCTTTGTGATAACGTTTCTGTTCTGGAGGTTAGATGCTTTGATTGTCCTATAATCATGACTCCTTGTGAGTTTGATTTTTTATTCTGCTTCTACCAGGAGCTTAATGCCAACAGACCACCAACGCCAACGAGGGGCCGCGCTCAAGTGTCAAACGATCGAAGTTCTCTTGCCTGGATATAGTAATCTATCACATGTTGATATAGTCATCCCTCTTCTATGGTCGGAGGCTCCCCTCCCCTCCTGGTGGGGATCTGGCTGTTTCTCATTTAGACACGGGATCATATGGTGAGATTTAGGAGCCAAACATGGTCGGAAGGGGGTTGGCAGAAGGAGCCACATTGAAATTACAGAGCAGCAGCTGACACCAAGGGTGAAATGTGTGATCGGCATGTAAATCCATAACGCCCTCCAGGTGGTTGGTTCGCTAAGCCAGAGAACTATTTTAATCCAGAGTAGCCTCGGTTCCTCCAAAACTTCACCTGTGTATATTCAACATTGCTGGCAGATAGGTGATTGTATTTGGTCTTCTGTGTAGCCCATGGGAGTGATGAATAGGCTTACTTTACTAGGTATTCTTTCTTATGTTTAGATTCTTCTATGGAGAAGACATGATAGTGTTGTGAAAAGCAATGATGAGTTGTACAACCTATATTGGCAGTCTTGTATAATAGATAATTTACTTAACAGCGTTTTCTCACTGCATTTTCTGTGGTGCTGTGATGTACAACAATGCAAGTTTTGAGTGGATAGCGGTTACTCGAGTTTTGCTGAAGAAATTATTTATTCTAAAGGTTGGGGAAGAACCCGTATTGTTGATCTGGCGGAGATCTTCATGTTGGTGATTGATGTATGCTATGCTTTCATTTGCCCTTCTTGTTAAGCTAATAGAGCACCACACGAATTTTTCTTTTATTAACATTTTTATTAGTTTTATGCATAGACATGATTGATGATTCGGTTTATCAATATTATTTTTTTATTGTATGTAAATTGGTTAAGTAATTTTTCTCATTGCAAAAACCTCTATTATTAAGATTAAAAATTTATATTTGCTGTAGGTTTATCTATGTGCCTTGTCTACACGCAAGTAATGTGGTTATTGAGATGTTGATTGATTGTTTGATGGATCGGAATGTGGATACAAGATTGTCCACTATCACATTAGATAATTGTAAATTACAGGGGTTGTTTGTTGAAGGATGGTGCTTTGTTTCATATGCCTTATTGAGTACATATTTTAAACTTAATTGTGCAAGATAGATTGGATGTTGTCAATGTTGGGATTGAAAAAATCCATTATAGTGTGGTGTATTAGAGTACAATATATAAAAGAGTAGAGAAATTTGAAGCAACTAGACAATTGCACTTTCTCTTAACTAAAAAATTGGATCCTAATTGTCTTATTAGATGGAATTCTACTTATTTGATGCTTCAAAATATCTTACCATGAAAGGATGTATTTCATAGATTGGAATAATATGAGCCTCAATATAACTCTTTGCCAAGTGTTGATCAGTAGGAGTTTGCAACAGAAATTTTAGGGATATTGAAATTGTTTTACAATGCTACAGAGTTATTTTCTAACACAAAATATCCTACTGCTAATGTTTATTTCCCCAAAAATTTGCGAGATTAGATTGGCATTGACTTAATGGCTCACTTCTTTTAATGAGATGGTTAGTAAAATAGCATCAAGTACGTTCAATTATGCGAGTTGTTGTGTTCGACCCATGATGTAAAATGGCCTTACTAGAGTATTACGTTTCAAAAGTTTATAAAAGTAAATCTTCAGCCCAAATTAATAAGATTCACCAATTTTGTTATATCTTGGCTAATGACCACTAGTTGAGGATTAGTAGAGAAAGTGGTAATTTCTCTCCTTTACAATCAAACCTCACTAATCTTAGCAGTGATGATGCATTAAGTGATTATGATTTGTTTGTGAAGAAGAAAAAAGGGTCAAATCTATACATGTCAACATTGAGTTCGATCATTATATGGAGGAAGATTGCCATGAACTCAAGAATTTGATATTCTACTTTGGTGAAAATTAAATGGGGTTAAATATCCAACACTATAAGAAATTGCTAGAGATGTATTAGCCATTTCTATCTCTATTATAGCTTCTAAATATGCGTTCAGCACTAGTGGTAAGATGATGAGACCATACCATAGTCGGTTTCATTAGAAGACCTTGGAGGCATTGATGTGCACTTAGAATTAGTTGTAGATGGTAAAGAAGAAAGGTAATTTATAAATATTTTAGTTATTTTGCGTCAATTTGTTCCTCTTATATCTCTTTTGACTTAATTTCATTATTTTTTTGTATAGCTATTTATAGGTAGAGCTACACCAGCATCAAATGGCTATGCTACTATATACGATAACATGGATTTAGATGATATAATTATTAATATTAGCATATGATAAATTGTCTAGTAAATAATATTTTAGATATTCTATGTATTAACTTGGTTTTTATATTTTGTCAAAAAACGAACTATTGATGAGTAGTGGGACTTGTCAAGTGGTAGATGGTTGATGGCTTTTGTTAAATGAATAAAAAAGAATTGTAATTTGAATACGATGGTTGTTATGGTTAGTGAAGTACCATGAAGATTATTTTTTTTAGTTTTATTTTATATTTGTAATTGTAATGTATTGTAATTTAATATGTGGAATTATCATGAAAAATATTTGAACAACTTGCATGCTGATTTAATGTTGTTAGCTCGTGCCTAAATAGTTTGATGATTAGTTTTTCATAGAAATTTTATGTTTGTTATGTGATTTTTAATAGCAAGAACTTTATTTGTATATTTTTTATATGATTAAACTATAATCTTGATAAAAAGAGTGGACAAAGTATGTTTTTAAAGTTAATTTCGAAAAAAGAAAGAAAGAAAAAAAAAATAAAGGCATCGATTCCACTCCTCACGAGTTTAACATTTTTCCTGTTAAAATCGTACGATGCCCTATTGTCACTAGCACATACAATGCCCTATTGTCACTAGCACAGTAAAGCTAGCCAACAAAGGTAAGGAAAAGCTAAATAGGCAACAAGGCAAACATGATGATGGATAGAAGAGTATCTTTATTGGTAATAGAAAAGTTATAAATCTATGCAATCACCATTTAAAGTATAATTAAAAAGGATTATAGGAATATGGAAGGCAATAATAGACACAGCAAGAGTCCACTAGGAAAATTCATTAGAAAAATAATCTATTGAATTACTCTCGCTTAGGACATCTATGTACAAGTATGCAGCGCGACTTGACTTGTCCTGGCAGGGCGACCATACTCGATGCCCGGCTGGGCATGGAATGTGATACGTGGAAAGTCTTGGGCAAAAACCAGCCTGATTGCCTCTTGCTAGACATCTCTCTTCGGTTAAGGATTGGTTTCCCCCTTTTGGCAAGCGGTTTCCAGATTGTTTTTTTTTTTTTTTTTTTGTTGAACATTCCCTAAGAACATAAACGCACTTTTTCTTTTCAAAAGTCCAAAAGACTATATTCAAAACGTATGCATCTGTTTTTCTTTTAATGCAAACAGAGTAACAACTGTTTTTCCCCGTGAAGTGCCACGAGGGATGGAAGCACATCGTTTGAATCTTTCACCCGTCCTTCCTTGAATATCCTTTTTGGACAAATACTACCTACGGGCTAGACTGAAAAGATCAAACGAGTAGAATTCCAAGAGAATCAAATCTCCATGCAGTATGTCACCTAACAGGGAAACAAAAACACCACCACCGCCCAACAGGCCCTAAGCAAATAAGCAAACCTTTGAGGCAGGTATTTGAGCTGCCCCCTTCATTCACAGAGCTCTCAACAAATGAACCAAAATTCTCAGATATATTAGAATAAGAACCGAAAAATATTATTAAATAACATTGCTTGATTTAAGATCAGAAGCAGTGGATGATAGGTTTTCATTTGACAGTAAGGCCACAAAATATTCCTGCCTGTTCAGGGTAAATCTTCCAAGAGCATCATGGCCCAAAAGAATCTACTTCAATCGTTCATTTACTTTTATATCCTTGGGCTGAAAAAGGAATTGGAAATGAATACAAAAGATAAAACACTAGCAGTTGAAGAAGCATCGAACAGCGACGTAAAACTTCCAACTGTACCAGCTCAAGACATTTCAACTAGGGGACTGCAACAGTACAGTAAGGTAGAAAGGATGTCCTCGACTTGTACCTGAAGACCATCTCTTTACATCATTACCAAGCTCATCCTTAGAAGGCTGTAGCTTCCAATGCAATTCATAATTTGATAAATCGTATGTCCCAGGTGCAAATATGCAGATCCTAAGAGGAACTTCAGCAATACATGCTGGCTCCAGTGTGAGTTGAGTAGAGCTTGCTCCACACCAAACATAGGGAGAGATGCTTTCAGATGATGGCTTCTGCGGACGGCTTCCTTGGACATTGGAGATCAACTTCATTTCATTCACCGAAGATAAATCATGCCATCCTCGTTGATTTCCAGAAGGGTCAGCAGACTGGATAGCATCATTTAATTGGTTTGCTGCTAGCAGGGTATCAGAGGTAGCAAGCCTAACGAACACACTGCTTTCAGAACAATTGTGGATAGTTACACAGACACTAGTTTCACAGAAAGAAGTGGAGAAATCATGATTAATCACTCGGGGCCCATTCATTAGCCACCATATTGGGCTGTTGTTGCTGATACTGGAAACAGAGAGGCAAAAAATCCATCAGAACATATAAGATCCCTGGAAGCTCAAGCACAACCAAGCATTCATCTGGTTTTAGCTCTTGCCTGCAATGACATGCATGATTGGACAACAGTTGTGAGGATGCTTCTGGTACAGGGTCTGGATTACTTTCAAGGACCTTTGAGGTTAGGATGAAGTCAACCATGGTTTGACTTCCCTGACTTCCCTGAATTATGCAAAGTACAATTAATGAAATCCTGTCAAACAGCAAGTTCAAGAGAAGCAAGACTAGGCTAGTATCATTCATTTTAACATGTTGCAATAAAAATAGGTTACTTATATTGGTGATGCAACGAATATCATCTATTGCAAATACAGATTATATGTTACAAGGAATTATTTGGCATATCCTATGCAGTTTCACCGGAGGGAAAAAAAAACTCCTATGCAGATTATATGTTGGGGGACGTCTGCTAAACAGAGCAGACAAATAATACCAGAATATAAACCAACATAAAGATAACATGGTAAGCATCACATTTCAAAAAACATACATCATTCATGAAATTTTTTGTAACATCACTATGCATTTAAGGGAACAAGAGCATTTCGCCTGAAAAATGACCAAATCAAATGGCATTTACAGTAAATATGACCAAAAAAGGATGGTGATACAAATGATAAACATCCAAAGCAGGAGGGGATAGAGAGAACTTTAGAGTGTAATGGTATTTTAAAAGATTTAAAATTATGCAAACTTATAGGCAACATGTAACAAGACTTTGTACAATTTTTCATCAAAAAATAACAGAAAAGGTACTAAGATCCTCATGTAACATTGTACTAGGAACATAACGCATTTGGAAGCACCAAGGTCTGGAGGCCAGGGCTTTGGAGAACCAAGTGTCAAAAAGGGCATCCAAAAACAGGACAAGATTTAATTTCACATTGTTCCTGTTGTTGGAGCATTCCGAAAACTTTTAAGAAAATCAAAGTCTCATCACCCTCAATCAAACAGCATGAAAGAGTGAAAATCTCCAAATGTGTAAACGCCAACCATCAATATGTCAAATTTGCCAGTCCTTATCAGCATTACAGTTTATTCATCTAGCAGTTAAAAATTGTTGAAAAATTATGCAAGAGTTCAAATTGATTCAGTTTCACTAAAGCATGCTGTTTGGCAATGGCCTTTATTTGGGAAACGGAAAAAGAAATTATTAACTAGACCTACACAAATGATAGTGATGGGTATGGATAACTAGCAAATATAATTTAAAAAAGTGGAATCTGTTGAACCTGAACCAACTTCCCCTGGTGATATCTTTCATGGTAGTGAAAATCAACAAAAGGTGATCTGGATATATCAATTAACACATTTTCACTTCCCTGAGAACCCAGTAGTACATCACTTCCTTCAACAGTGAGATTCCTTTCTTTATTTGAATTCCTACAATCCTGAAAAGAAAATAAAATAATGGAGTTTTAAATAGGAAACAACAATATAAGATGTTTTGTGTAGCCCATAACTTTTTATTACAATATCCTGATTAAGATCTTGCAGTGACAACAATAATGCTTGCAAACCTTTAGCTTGAAGAAGCATGATAACGCCTGACCAGCAGACAATGTTTGAGTTGGGCATATAGAAACATGTGCGGGCAGTGTTGATATCTCCCATCGATCGCCAACACATGACAGCTGATTAAGATTGAATGACTCTGAACCTGTTCTGTTTACAATGTCCATGCGCACAAGAAACTCCTGCAACCTCAATGGGCAAGGAGTGATCATGAATGATATATCTAATGATGGCAATACCTGCAAAAGGAAGTAGATATTACCTGAGAATTTGCAGTTGCAAGACTCACATGAAGATCAATAGTAAAATAAAGACTCCCAGAATAATAATGAGCCAGAAAACTTGAGAAATCATTTGTCAGACAATGGGCTTCTGAGATGAGACATGGCTTGCAGAAATCTTTGATCTGGGAAAGAAAGTGGATTCTCATGGAGGCCTTCCCAATTCTACTGGTGGATTCATCAATCTCAAACATAACACTATATGTTATCTTGGGTCATCATGCTATCATAACATATGAAGCAAACTCTTCAGATATGGCAATCGCCTGTAACAGATCTCAAACACATTAATTATGTCCTTAAGATCACACTGATGGAATAGAGGTGAAGGAACCATGAATTTCCCCCTATGTTGCCAAAAACACCATGCGATCGAGTTCAAGAGTTCATTGAGATCAAGTTCATGGATCCTACTTCTCTATTGGCTCTTACTCATGCAACTCCAAAAAGAGCGTTTCTAAAACTTTGTCTTCCTAAATAATCTCTTCAACACGTTTAAGAGATTATGAGGTATTCCCTCATGTTGTTTGCACCATGTTTTATGGTTGAAACTCATCCATATTTTTTGAGATGGGTTGAACACTACTCCAAACCAAGGCTCTTGCCATTCCAATAATAATCAGTAAGGAGCTGTTTGAAGTCAGAGGGATCAAATTTCCATGGTAAGCCTTCATTTATGGGAGAAAAAGATTCTTGAGAATCAAAAATTAACACCCTTTCCTTTGTTAATTTTATATTCCCATAATTGAGTGCAAATGAGTTTTCTATAAAAAAATGCCATACTTTAGATGTAGTAATTACATATGCCGACCAATTTACCCAGGAATTTGTGTAAGAATGCTCACTTCAAACAGTCCCTTAGATTCTACCTTGATAATAGAATCTCATGGGAATTTCGACTTGATTTAAATCACGCATAAGATTTAAAAAGCAAGGTAGAGGGTTTCCAATCAAATTCACAATTGAATTCTGGGTGATTCCCCAAAGCAAGGTATTAATCTGCAAAAGAAAGAATTCGCCATCTGAAAGTTGTATTTCCATTTTGCAAATTCTTCAAGCTTAAATGAAATTACAGAACTAGTCCCTCTTTTTATATAGGCCTATGTTCAACCAATGCTGTATCAGTCGTGGTGCAGAAATCGAACTTTAAATCAAACAATATCAAAAAAATGATAATAATAATAACGAATTCAATCAGTTGAATTTGGAAAGTAAATACAAGGAATGAGACCATATGGTGGCTTGCCATCCAAATGATTCTCCATATTGGGGTTGGCCACTTCTAAATTCACTCGCAGTCTTCCCGTTTTCTCCCTCCCTTTTTCTCCTTCTCAACCTTCCTTTTTCTCCCATCTTTCCTTCTCATTTTTCCTCTTTATTCCTTTTTCATTTTTTCTTCTCTAGAAACTCTTCCTGTCCCTCTATTTCTTCTCCACATGCATCCCTCTATTTCCCCTTCTCTTAAATGGGAGAGTCTACTTTTTGACCAACTGGATTCCCTAAAGGCCTATTATTACCTGCTGACCACTATTTTCTGCAGAAAAAATTTAAGGAAACAGCAAAAATATATATATATACAAAAGAAATCTTTTAGCAGAATATTACACCAAAGCCTATGCCCCAGCTAATGCTAACCCACATAACTTTTGTATTTTTAAAGTAAATGTTTCACATGCAAGATCCTATTATAAAATATTCTTCTTCATTCTGGTAGAGCATTTCATTAAAAATATCTCAAGAAATCAATAGACAATTAATAGCACCTTCCATTACTAATTTTAAGAATATCATCATGGCTAATTAATGCTATTTTATATAAATTAACTTAAAGAGTTTTTAAAAAAAAGCATGCATGCATGCACACACTTTCAAAATATCAAGGGGTCCTTGGGGCACTTTTTTGTTAAACAGTTCAGGCATACAAAGGATGTGATGCTATCATCAGGGCAATAGAGCATACCAAGTTGAAGCATCATATAATCAATCTCTTCCCCCCTTCCTCTTTCATAGCATCATTCCTAAGCCAAAACTCTACAGTTCAGTCAATAGAGTTCTTGAGACTTCTCTAGAGATACTGGTTTACCAACAAATAATAGGCAATATTACTCACAAGCAAACTGCAAACCGGGACAATTAAAAAAAAAAAAAAAAAACCCTTGTTTGCATATCTTAATTAACTTGTAAATTGTTTATTTTTATAGAAGGGACACTACTATGCTAACTTATCCACTCAATAAAGGTATAAAAGTATTATTCTGATCTAGTGATCACTGTTTGTCTTTTTAGTTTTAAGGCTCTATTGGTTTATAAAATCACAATAAAAAGTCAAATAGAATGCAGAATAGATCAACGTTCCCTCGTATTTTCCATACAAAATTTTTATTTTTCTTACGAGGAATATAAATTTTGCAAAACCAAGCTTCAATGAAATCCCTCATCAAGAACTAACACCACAACGTTCCCTTATAATGAAGAGCATGTCATTCTAACAAGCTCATCACTTTCTCCCTCCATTAACGCAGCAACTTTTATCTGCCACCATTCCTGAATGATTTTATGTTTTACAAATCAAATTCAGTATCTACCTATGCTACATACAGTTTTTACTATTTCATCTTGTTACAGGCCAGACCAACACCAGTTGGTATCAAGCTTGTAAGCTGGTTGTTTCAGGCTAGCATCCACTGAAGATCAATACTTAAAAGGTGTCATGTCTTATATTCCACATCAAATTCTCCCCTGTTTCATGCTACTTCATCCCATACAGAGGTGATTTCCCACAGCACATCTCTTGACCAGCTCATTCTGAAGTTTGTTCTAAACCAGATATTCTTCATCTCTCCCAAATTTGGAACAATTATCAAGACATCCTCATCCATACTGCAATCATCTTATGCAGGATAACAATTTGATGCTCAACAATCAAAACTGGTGTTAATTTCCTCCTCTAAAATTTCCTGTTGTGTCTTATTTGGCCACTTTGTTTCTTTTTATGCTGCCTTTTCTTTTATCATTTTGTTACATGGAGCTGGGATAAAGCAGTCATTCTGGCGTTTATTTTATAATTTCATGTTATATGGCCTGATTGTCATAGACGTTTTCTTGCCAAAATGACTTTCCCATACTCTTTTAGTTCAAATCAAATTTAGACTACTTCAAAGAATTCCTTCTTCACTCTGGTTCTGGTCTACACCAGCCTGATCAACTTCACTTAATCAATTAAAAGTAACATAAACATGAGGTCAAGTTCTGAATGCTGGAAGGAAATATTAGCACAAGATTTTCTTATACACACAGATAACTGATTTCCACCACAGAATATTTTGGTTGTTGATTAATTCAATAAAAAGGATTCGACCATTTTCTACCACAGTTATTGATATAATGTGGGAAAGCACTTAGTTTCCGGGACATTTATCAGGGATTCGACCAAACCTGTGTTACTTTTATCTTGTATTCATCTTAATTTCATAAAATGATAATAAACCCAAACAAATACAACACTGGCAAATAATATGACTTAATGTATAATAATAATGAACAACAATTATTTTTCTGCAGTTCTTTGGCTGTACCATAGGTTTATGGAAATATTAACTAGTGTACATTGTCTCACATTTGGTATGTAACATCCCTCTCTTGCTGAGATTATACACTTGTCATATACTAAAAAGTGTAACAGGTGCCAATGGAGCCCCACCTCCTACTTTTACTAACCTGATCTGAATCCACACGTAAGTGCTCAATACATGACATGTGAGCACATTTATTAAGGATTTTGGCTAGCATACAAGCAGATCCAAAAACTTGCATCTAAGATAATAAGTTTTATAAAGCTAACCAAGAATTAAAATACAAGAATGAATCTAATGAAGCCATAATCTAAACTTCATTCTTACCTCCAAATCATAATGCATGCGCAATGTGCGATAAGTCATTTCACTAGAATTTTCGATTTCATAATATACTGATATATATAAGGAAATGCTCCCACAGAGTCCAGCATGAAACCAAAGAGGCCATGTAGATGTTGTTCCCCCTTGAATACTAACATCCTGTCAAATATAATAAACCCACAAACCATTTAAAAAACATCATATTTTTCCAACTAAACTAACATAGAGTACTTTGCATGCCAGTGTCATTCTCTACTCACATTGGGGAATGAGAACAAAAGGCCCTTTGACTTCTCCATGATATTTCCCAGTACATCTTTGCTCACAAAACTTATCTGCTTTTCTAGGCATCGAGGAAAATCTAGGTTTACATCTGCTGAGCTTCCAGGAATCAAGAACCTTGGATCACTGATCATGATTTTCATGTTCTGCAAATCTCAGATATGTTTAAGCAAGTTGAGTTCAAGCATTTACCAGTGGTATAATGCAATAAGTACATTCATACATGTAATCAATACACAAAAGGAAAAATGAAGTTTCATCAGTTAAAGCTGGCGCACTGTCTTTCCTTCAGTCAGTATTTCTCGGACAATATTTATTGTTCCTAAGCTACAGTATTATAAATTTAGAAGAAATTTATGACATAAAAGGAAATAATAGCTGCAAAGCATAAAGTAACATATGATCAAGGGTATCACGGATCAGACCTTCACAGAATATTCTGATTGGTTTCTCAGTTCCAGCATGAGAAGTCGTAAATCACCTGTAAATGCTTTTTTTGGCAGGTGTTGAATACATCCCTCGAGTTTGGGTAGACCCTGAACATGAAGAAATCAGTTGTTATTCTCATCTTCCAACAGGAATCAAAGAAGTAGAGGAAAGGAAGGAACCTTGATCACAATAAAATTCAGGTTCCTGTTCAAGAAATGCCTAGCTCCCTTTCTCCCTTTCTTGTTTTCCTTCTTTGCATCGAACTCAAAGTACTGATAACCAACAACTGAATCTGATAGTGTCCACCTCACTCCAGCTATTTTCAGAATACCCTCCACTCGTGGAGTAACTTTTAGTTGTATCTGAAAGTCAATAGAAAATGAGAAAAATTAGCTGGCATTAGAAAAATAGACCGAAGATTGTCAATGAATGAGATTTTCACAAGTACATGTGAACATTGCCATGTTATGATCTCCATTTGAAAGCCCAAGGAAGTGCTTATACAATCAAATTACACTACTCAACTGAACCATAATGCAAGTAAAGGAACTGTCTTTTATGCCTATCACCATCGTATAAATGTCAAAGTTGAATGGTAACTTTAGGCATGCATGTAAAACAGGGAAACTAGATTGCAATAATGAACCATACAAAAGTGATTGCGACTCTTCATAAGGATCAAAAGCATAAATGCTGGAAACATGTTTCTCAAGCAATTAAATTTTCATCGAAAAATGGATTTTGTTTGGTTACCTAAACTGGAGATATGGATTGGAAAACATTCATAAAATACCCATAAAAACCCCTGTATAAATACAGAGGAGCATATTAAGAAAAACAAAAAATCAAACAGAATCACAGCTAAAAAATTATAATCTAATATTTCCCATAGTTTCTCATGCATTCCTCAAAAAATTCCAACTTATTTTACATCACTGTCTCTTATTTCTGAACTAAGTTTTTCTGGATATTTATTTCCTGCTTCCGTTTCACATATAATTGTTTAAAATGCAGATATTGTTACACTTTATTTAGTTGTATGCCATTTTCTTCTAGACAGATGATCTGTTATGAAAATTCATGAAGAATTTACAAGTTTACAACTTTTATCAGAAGGGACTCCCCAGAACAGAAAATAAGCTTCATTAGCATTTCCCACTTTTTAAGAAGGATAACTCAACTACATAATCATTAGTAACCTACCTGTGTTTAGCCCAGTGCTACTAATACCAACAACAAACAGTGAAGTGAAACCACAAAGATGTAGCTCCCAACTCCTAGATCCCAAATGTAATCTATCAAGAATTTAAAGCTGACATAAGTGGAACACACCACTCCTATTCTGGAAAGACTTCCTTGAAACAATACCTGATATGCCTCATCGTCAAGCAATCACTTGTATAGGATACCTCATTAACATTTATTAACAGGTAAAAATTGGAGAAAATTTGTCTCTGAGAATGGAAGGTAACACTACTACATTTTTCCACTAAAACTTCCATATCCGTAATGCTCTTCTTGTGATTAACTAATAACTTACTGTTTTAATGCTATTAACTAAAGCTAAAAGCCCAGAGTGCATACTTAAAAAATTTTATTAACCACCTCAAGTTTTCCCATAACTAGAATATTTAAATAATATAATTATTTGTTGTATAAAACTATATATCTAAAATATGGATACACTTCTATTTTATGTGTCAGAATAGACTAGGTAGCATATTTGTACATCATGTCATGCATTGACTTGATTGCTACTCATCCATTTTAACAGCCAGACACCAGGAGCTCAGTTCAGAGTAGAGGCTAAAGTACATGATGTATCAATTAACTACAAAACATGGTAGATATAGCATATACAAGCAGGAGATGTCAAGGTTACTAACTGGAAAACCTAGAAACTAAAATCCCTACTCCCTACCATTAATTTTAACCTGGTAAAATATGTAAGATATTATAAACATCCAGGAAAAAGAATATAAGAAAAAAAGTTAAGGATCTTGTTAATCAAATACTTACCCTCTTAGTCTCACCTCCTTTTAAAACAAAATCAAATTTTGATAACATAAAGGAAGAGTCATCGCTATCAGGAAACCTGTGACGGTCAGCCATAACAGCATTTAGTAGTGGCAAAAGCAACATGAACAATGTTAACAAATTTGAATAGGAGACAAACAGAAGGATTTTGACATCAGAAATTATTTCACATAAACAGCAAGTACCTACAACTAGGAGGCTTTCTCAATTCTGAATCCTCCTGACATGTTGTTTCTGATGCACTACTGTCTGCATAATTAATGCAATTTGCTCAATGGGGAAAATTGAAAAATTTAAATCGAAATGAGATAAACTGTAATATGAACATGGGCAAGTGGCATACCAATGTTTGTTGCCTCAGATTTTGCAGAGAGTTCACATATAAGAGAAACACCAGAAACAGCAATTGAAATTTGAAGAGGATTTTTGAACTCAAGATTCAGTTTAATTGCTTCTGCATTGAATATAATTCCAGGATTCAGGAATACATTTGCCAGAAATGCTAAAATATCATAACTGTCAATTTTTCAACTTTTACTACACAATACTATGATGCTATTTAGTATGGACATGGATATGGAATGCAGATATGACATGATATAAATATGCCAACACAACAAATTATGAAATGATAAGATACAACTGGGATATGACAGTAAATAAATAAATAAATAAATAAAGTGCATGTATATGCATCTATGAAGAACAATAGTTTACACAATGACATAGACCTATTTCACACAATAACATAAACATCCGCAAGTTCCATCACTTAGTCATCATTCAAATTCCTAGATGACAATCCATACCCTATTCAGTAACATCAACATAAGAAACTCCCAAAACAGCTATCCATCATTAAAAGGTCAGCATTCATCATCAAGACAAAGTCCTTCCTCATCATTCAAGGTATTTAGAAGTAGCCCTGGTCTACCTTGGGCATACTTGTGCTTCCTACCACTGATGAAAGGAGATTAATGTTGCAATAAGATAAATGTTCCTACCACTGCTTGTGCTAAATTTTCTCCATTTCCTTCACAAAAATGCATTCCTTAGATGTGTGCATGCCAACATCAAAGAAATGAAGGACCAAATAGAAGATATCACAAGCATTAATGATCAATGCGGATTTGGATGAAGTCACCAGTTATCAAGAAAAAAGGTCATCCTGTTGTGTTGTTCTGCAATAAATAATTCATTGTATCAACTGTCAAACATACCTGTTAATTTACAACAGCTAGCCTCATTACATGAATAATGTTGAAAGAAACAGGTAGGTGAAGAAACTGTACAGAATATGATTAAATACAATAATTCAGTTCTACCATATTTTCACTGGACAACAAGCCCTATTTGTCAAATATGGGTTGAGCTTGAGCTTCAACTCTTTCTCATTAGGGGCTAGTAGCTTTATAGTTCCTACCATAGCCACAACCTCTAGACCCAACACATCTAGGTAGGTCTTAAGCTTCAATTCTTTTCTATCTAGGACAAATTCCTCAGGTTTCCCTTTGGTAAGCAATGGGGGTATTTCAGACTCTTAGAAAACAAAGATCATACATCGAGCTTAAAAGAAGATAGTGAATATCCTTCATGGGAATTAAAAACAAGGTTGCCAAATCACAAAACCTATATAATAAGAACAATTTACCCTTTGTTGGAAAAAGGAAAAAGAGTAACACCATCAGACTCCAAAGGCACAATTTAAACTACACATGAATGCATTGACACCATGATTTAATTAAATCAAAGTAAATATCTATGATAAATATGGATCTCTAAATTTTACATGCGGTTGTATAAATTTGTCACTAATGGAGGAACTTCTATGTTCTCAAACCAGCTGCTTTCTTAGGTCTAAGCTAGCTGCAGATGATTGAATATTTTTGGATGATTAGATGGGGAGAATGCTTCCAATGGAGAAAATGTAGTTGCACACTGCAAACTACATGAAGGTCTTGTTCGGTTCAGCCTCCCCCCCCCACCCAAACTATTTGGTTCACACAGGAATTGGAATCGAAATTAGAAGCTTAAATAGGTTGAATTTCAGATATATATATATATATATATTAGAAATACACCAAAAATTGCAAAGGATATCTGCAAATTCAAACTAACCATAACAAAAGTAGGGATGAGCAATGGGTTAGGGTAGCTTGAGAATCGATACCAACCCGATCTAATAGGAATAGATTGGTTTGGCTCCAAGCATTGATAGGGTCAGTTCTAGATTCAAAACCTTAGAACCAACCTCCTTCAAGTCAATTATCAGTTCCAGGAGTTAGTTCCTCGATTCTGACCTAAAATCCGACTTATGGCCAACCCACTATCTTTTTGAACTTACTGGGTGAAACTTAAAAAATTATAAAGTATTCCTAAGGATCCCAACCTAAGTCATCAAAAATACCACATGAATTGTCTATCATCTCTACTAAGAGACTTAAGTGTTGGATTAGCCAACATATAATACATAAATTTTAAAAAAGATCTCAAATAATGCAAAACAAAAAATGATTCTACACTAAAACCAACCTAGAACCAAACCGATCTGATTGGTTCAGCTCTAAGTCAGTTTTAGGGTAGGGTCACTTCAATTTTGGACTCAAAATTTTAGAACCTAGAACTGACCCCATTAGAACCAACCCAATCTTACCCATGCTCACCCCTAAGAAAAAGGGAAAAAATAGTTTTGTCAGAAATACCAGGTGGATCCGATCACAACTTGCTGGAATCCAATGAGAAATCGCCAAAAATATCAGTACAAGGATCAACTCACCTCTACCAATGGTGTTGCTAAAGATTTTTTTTTTTTTTTCAAAGGGTGGAGGAGGCGTCAGTGAGAAGAGAGAGGAGGGTGTCCAGCGAAAAGAGGGTGGAGCGAGAAAGAGGAAGGGAATCGGTTTTTTTCTTTGTGTGTGTGTGTGTGTGTGTTTTGGGTTGGGGGAGGGGGGGTTAATTTCGTAACAAATCTTTTATTTCTTTTGAACAGCTAGAATGGATTTCTAACCTTGGGTAAGGGGTCTAAATTTCAAATCCCCCCAAATATATGATTTTGATTCTAGGTGAAATTGAAATCAAATTCTAATTCCATTGAAACAAACACTTAAAAATGGAATCAGTGTTTTCGATTCCAATTCCAGAGGGCCATTCCCGCAAACCAAACGGACCCAAAATATGGTTCTACAAGGAAGCACTGTGAATATTTTGACTAATTTACTCAAAATAGTTGCTTCTGCTTCTTTTGGCATATTTCAAGATGCATTATTGATGCCATAACAATATTTCCTGGCACACAAGACACCATTACAAGCTACAAACAGCACAAAAATCATAATCTATAATACAAATATCTAAATTTCAATTTCATATTAGTTTCATAAGGATGAAAACATAGAAAAGGAAGAGAAATATGCACACTCTTCTGTAAACCGAACAATTTGCTGCAATTGCCTCATCATATATATGCCAGCTCAACAAAGGATAACAAACTATCGACAACTTTTTCCAAATTGAACAAATTTCATTGCACTTTTACATTATATATAACTTCTCCTATAAAATACACATTCAAAATGTAATGTAATTTAATTCATATAATTGTGCATGAGAAAATAATGTGACCGAGTGTGCACGTTCAATAAAAATGTTACAGCATAGCAAGTTCTTTATCAGAAAGAAAGCAGCAGAATGAAGACTCGAGGCATCCTGATTTAATTCCAGTTCCCAAATGCCTGCACATGGCAGTACTACAACTACCCTCTAAGTTAGCAACCTCGTCTTCAAACACCTAATGTCTATCAGAAACAAAGAAATTGGATACAACTAAGTTAATAGTTTACACGTACTGACACTTTAAACATTTCAAGTAGAAACTTTAATTAAATATTTTTTAACATCCTACCACTGCAAATGCTATGCCGCATTAACAAACTGACCTGTCAGTTAATTGCTAGAGAGAAGTTTGCTGACAATAGCTGTTTCCAGGTGTAATTTCACCACTGCAACTTAGTGGATGTTTGAATATCTAGCATACTACTCAAGGCTGGAATGCCTGGAAATCCCACCTTATGTTACAACAACTACCATGCCAATACAGTGGACATGACTACATGGAGGTTGGGACTTGGGAGCAATTTAAGAAATGGAGAGGTGGGTATTCGAACATCCAAAATAAATTTGGACCCAATAAATCACCTTGTGGAAAGAATAAAGATAGAAGGATGAGATTGGAGATCATGGTCCACATAATGGTCGATGCAGCCTTTCTGCTACAAGCTAAGGGTGTCTTTGGTTTTCGAGAACAATTCTATTTTTCCTTTTCATTTTCATAGAAAATAGAAAACACTTGTAAAAATACGTTTGGTGACTGAAAAAGAAAGTAGTTTTCTGCAAAATACAACTCCAAAATAACAGAAAACTGGAGACAATTTAAAGATGTTTTCACTGTTTGCCATGAAAACAAAGAAAAGAATAGGTTAGAAAACTTGAAACACAGGAGTAAACGTTATTCTTTTTAATTTTTTCACCTATCCTTTTCAAGGCATTGTTTATAACAAAAATAAAAAATCGAAAAAAAAATTTGTTCTCACTTGCTAAATGCATTTTCTAGATGTTAGAAAGCAGAAATTGAAAAATATTTTCAGAAAATAAAGGCAAAAAAATGAAAATAGAAAACATTCTCAAAAACCAAATGCAGCCTAATTTTCAGTTTCAATACATGGTCAGATTCTCCAGCAATGCTTTCCTTGGATGGTGTGCAGACAATCCAAACCTTTGTAGCTAAAACCCTCCAATTAAGGCACCACTCCTGCTTCATAATCTTGCTCATGCACCCACAAAAGATTTGTTAATTTGACACCTGAATCATTTAATTTTTTACTTTCTTGCTATAATTTGTTGACCATCACGAAATGGTTTTCCTTCTTATTTCCACAATCTATGCATTTATGCATATTCTTAGTTCTTAGAGAATCATCAAATAAATAAATACTTTTTGCTTAGATATCTACTCAGATACTTTCTAGGTACCTCTCTCTCTCTCTCTCTCTCTCTCTCTCTCTCTCTCTCACACACACACACACAAGGCCCAATTTCTATACACTCACACACAACTTAGCTTTCACACTTCTAATAAGAAACAAATTGAAGCACTCCATTAAGGTTGAAGCATATTTGTGTAAGTTAGAAGGAACAACATGACAGCCAATAAAACATACCTCCTGCCACGCAAACACAAGAGTCATATTTTTTCAAAAGAGAAGTTTTTGGTTGTGAATCCAGCCAGTTAGATCTAGCAGCTGATATCGAAGGAACCATTTCTTCCTCCAAAGCTTGCCACACACTTTCACTCACTTGGACCTGGTTGAAAGACACGATTCAATATACGAATGAAGAAATGGAGATCTTACCCTATACCACTGATAATAAAGGACAAGTAGTTGAAAGAACTGCATCTTTTATCAAATGAGAAGTTGAAATGTAAATTTTTTATAAAAAACACTTAAGCAGTCAAACTTGTAATTTGTAAGCAATGTCATTCCATTTGTATATATCCAGATAATATATAAAGCTGGCAGTGGGTGTTCTCACAGGACTTACTAAATATTAAACTAGCACTAATATGAATCCATTTGATGTCAGTTCTGATTCCAACTAGTCCTAAAACTGGCCAAATGAAATGCCCTGCTTGATCAAATAATCAAAAGAAATGAGTCTTGGAAGAATAACCTTAAAATCAATGTGCTATCCTCCTCCCATTTACACTGTTAGGTCAGGAAAATTAAAGCCAGGACCATATAGATCAGGTGAGGCTTGCAGATTATGGTAAACTTGATAAGAAAATTTGCTTTCGTATAAAAATTACCAACAACTAATGGCCCACTTGGCATTGCTTTTATTTTCTGTTTTGTTTTCAAACGCCCAAGAATAAAAATGAACTAGACTGAGCGACATGCATGATAAACCCTTCTGCCCTTTTAAATTGTTTGTAAAACCTTTAGAGTTTTTGGAAGCAAAGGTTTCCAAAAAAGAGTGAAACGAAAACAAAAGAATAACAGAGGTTTGATGCAAATGCTATCTTCAAAAACAGTCTCCATTGTTAGTTCACAATTGTGTAGAGAAACAACAACACAAAAGCAATAGCAATTTTAAACAGAGATACCTAGCTGTTTTACTTCAGAATAGTTTCTACTTTCTAGTCTCTTTCATTCTATATTTGTTACAACAGAGATGCCTACTTATTTATTATTTAATTGAAATAGAAATGTTGAATTTGAATGTATGAATAATTTGATCGATTTTATTACCATAAACATCTGATTTTTGTTTGCACTCTGCCAATCTCACTAACAACAAATACAAAATAATGGACAACCATCAGTATCCAATATATATACCGAGAATGAAAAGGTTATAAATAGGAAACAATAGAGAATTTTCCTAGCACTTTCAGAACCAGAATCCCATTAGAGACTTTCCATACCAGTTTCCGCAAATAACTTAGAAATAGACAAACTTTCAAGATCATTGCAATAAGACACACCATAAAATAACAGAACCAGCATTGGTAAGTAATGAACGACAGCAACCATGGCTACCAGATCATCATCTATCACAATGGATGGTATTAAGGGATATTATCAAAATCATCACATGATCTGGACAAGATGACTAGAAGAATTCAAGATCACAAATGGAGAATGTTTAATTTATGAAAAAAGAAGCCTTAATATCCAATGTGACAGATTTTCTACTACCTTCCAGACCAAAACAGCACCTGAGGCCTTAGATTTCAATCAGTGTCTAGCCAGAAAAGGACATTGAGTCATGGACTGAAAAGCATAAAGACAAAAATCATGAAAAAAAATTAAAAACAAACTTTGGTAAAAAAAGAATGACAACCCTTGCACCCCATTAGCATGGGACACGTTAAAGGAACAGTATGCTATAGCGAAGAAGATGAGCACTAGTACCCAAGACCACCATATACAGAGAATATAAATAATTTTTAGAAGGAAACCTCAATATGCAAAGTGAGATGTTCCCCCTCAACTCTAGAATGACAACCTGATTTGAAGTTTGTAGGAAAAAAGGGCAGACATATGGTTTGACAAATATCCATAGGATGGTAGAAAACTACCTGAAACCAAATCTTCTAGTCAAATTTCCAATTCAACAGCATGCAAATACATCCATGAAAATCCATTGGACATGAATAATCAACTTACATCTGCAGATGATGCATAAGTCCGACTATCTTCATATAAAACTTTGAGTGAAGACATGTTGATAACAGGAAGTTGAAGCTTGTATACCTCAAATGTCTTGCCTATGCTCTGAAAACAACAGACTTGTCAACATTACATCAAACTGCTCAAAATGGAATTACCAAAAATTGTAACCGTTACCTGAACAACATGAAAAAATTCACTAAGAAATATAGTTTGTGTTGCCAAAGACTGATGGCTGCAAGCCAGGACCTCCAGCATGTGCTTAATTGCCACATCAAATATTCCAAGAAAAGCGTACCACCTTAATTATATGAAGGAAATGAAATGCCCAGATTAAAAATCTATTATGCAAATATAAAAAACATAAACCTCATATAATACCTTCCAATATTAAAATGAACATGATTAGTGATGTAACTCCAAGCATTTCCTTGGTACACAAAGAGCGCATTTCTGTATGCTCGAATTGCATGTTGTCTCTGCATTCACAAAAAATGAAACTCAGCATGGATAATGCCTTCGCAAGTTTCCAAATGTCAGCCGTAAGTTTGCCTATTCAATAAATATGTTACGACAATGACATACCTGTTCTGAAATATAGTAACGATTACCAGCCAAAATAAGATGAAATCCATATTTGCGTAATAATGGTGGATTGGAAAACAAATAGCAATATGATGCCTGCTCAAGCATGACAGCCGCATGCAAAGAAGGTTCCTGAAACATTATAATCTGTCAGCAGCAGATATAGGAAAAAACTCCTTTTTAAAATTCTCAAATTACCTCATTAGAAATGCGGAAATATACGCTGGCCGCCTCCTTATACTGGCCTCTGGCCTTGAGCATTTCTGCCCACCATAGTCCACATCTTGTTGCATTTCTTTGCCCAGAAGACCCCATTTTCTGCATGGAGAATGGTCAATCAACAGCTAAGTGAAATTGTTGTGCAACAGCACAAAAATTATGGTGATTTCATAAAAGATAGCCTAAGCTGTATGTGCTTAGGATACAGACCTGCTAAACTAAAGGAGAATAAAGACAGGTAGAACTCTTGACAATGAACTAAGAAGTTCATCTAACACATGGTTTTCGCAGATGCAGATATCAGATGGCCTACTGAGAAGTAAACTAACAATCAGAACACAAAAGCAAAGCTTTAAGGAAAAAGGGACCATTAAAAAAAGTCCAAAAAATCTTCACCTTATGTTAGTGTTCAAGCTCCTATATTTGAAGGTAAAGATGCCAAAGTCATATCTATGAGCATTCAATATCTCAAAAGTTCTAATTCAAGTAAATTTTGCCTAGTAGGGTGCTGCACCCTCCCTAATATCTCCCCACCCACTTCCCAACATTACAACCTCTCTAACTATCTCTAATAGGCATATTCAATTTCTACTAAATTTTATCCAAGTTAACCTTAGTTCAATCACAATACATCATTTGAAATTTTATCCTTTTTTGAGTCTCTGAATCATGTAGATCTAAGATGTTTGCATTATCAAATGCAACTGCACATACAAGTTTCTACATCCTAAATTATTTTAAAGTTTTTCATTCTACTTCCAGCTCTCATCAGTTTCACACATAATCCCAACAGAAGCAACTAAATTCTCAAGCTCCAAAACCTTCTAATGCCAAGGATCCAATTTACAATTGAGAGATTATCAACACCGAGTGCCAAAGATGGCCGAACCATACCAAACCGGATGGTTTGAGGTGAACCATACCAAATCGACCTAGAACTGGTATGGTTTGGTGATTTGGTTCGGTACAAGAGACGAACCGCCCCATACCACCCCCAACCGCCACAAATTGCTCTAAACTGACCCTATACCGACCCTGAACCCTGAACCACCCCATATCATGTCCAACTGCCCAATTCAGCTCAGTACAAGACGGTTCATGAGTTAGAGCCTTTCGGTTCATTTGATCAATATGTCCCATACTGAACTAATACCAAATGATACCGAGTCCCAGTACAACAAACCTTACAAACTTCCCAGTTACATTGCTCTTGTAGTCATTGATTTAACATTGACTGTAAATTAGCTTTTCTTTTTTCAAGGCATGAAGATAAAAATCAGCTATTTGAAATGAAATAATCAATGACAAGCAATGATTGACATGAATGAAACTTCACCCAAACAAATAAATTAATAATTTGAATTTAGTACCTGATTAACCACCAGCATCAAACTCTCATGTTGACACGCATATCTCTCAACTAATATTCTTTTGAAATACTCAAAATAGAAAATCCTGATTTTATAGGGGGAAATCACAATGATTATTTGTTATATTCACATAATACATCCTCTTGCTGTAGTTGGCACACCAAATTATTAGAATATAATTAATAAATATAAAGCATATTTTGAGAAATAAGGAGCATATTTACAACATATATATAGCTTTGACCTCAGCTCCTTATGAATTCACGACAATGATGCCCATCGGGTTCACTATGGATATTTTTCTATTAAAAAGAAATTTAATATTTTGGTAAAAAGAATGATGAATATTTCAAGATCGAGATGCACATTTTTATTTTATTATTCGAGGTAGATCAGAAACAAGTTAGAGACTCATTTCCATTTCATCTGCAAACTAAATATGTGCTTGCACATGCACATATCCAAACAAAGAAAGTGGCATCTAAAGCTTATTGTTTTAAGTTAGGAACATCCTTGCTATCATTTAAGCATTCTTTGAGAAGAGCAAAATTGTTTGAGAAGAGCAAACTTAAAATCCTTAAAATTCTTTGAGAAAGCAAAGACACAACTTTGCCAAGACCATCAATGTAATGGCAACTTCCTGCACAGCATAATCATTCAAAAATAAGAAGAATTGCATCTAATTTTAGCAGACATCTCCCCTTTTCCTCCAAAGGGAACTCTTTGTTGGTCAATAAAGTAGTCACTACAACATCCACCCCCCCTCTCCACCTCCACCAAAAAGACTCAGGGAAAAATGTGTTAAACAAACAAGCTTGGCTTGTCATGTACCGAAACCACTTCTAGGGCCAGCATCATATTAGGAGGAGGAAGTAGGTTCCAATTATGTTCTGACATTAGGGTTTAGTCATGCTCCTTCAAACACAAATGCATCCAGTGAAAAAAACAATGTCTCACTATTCAGCATTTAAATCATAAGATCCACTAAATGGACATAAAATTAGAAAATCAACTAAAGATGATAAAATCAAAGCCGAGCTAAATTCTCAGAAACATAAAAAGAGCAAATTATTTGATAGTCTAATACCGAAAAAATTCAGGGAAACACATGAGTGAATAATAACCACAAAAATAATCATTTAAATAGTATTGCACATCCTGTAAGTTTTAAATAACTGGCAGTCTTTAATCTAGAAAGCAATAGTTTTTCCTAAGAAGAGGGCAAAATATACCAAATATGTAGTAAAAGCATTTTCCATGCAATACTCAGACTCCTTTCTTGATTGATCCAACATAAAGTAGGAAAGCCCAGTCATTTCCTGGATGAACAAAGGACATATTAAAAATAGGGTAAGAAAAATGATGATATTTTCCAGCCACAACTGATAATATAGGTAAGAGTGTAACAGATATAGAAAAAGAAAATGTGAAAATCAATTAGGATGGCAAACACCACCTAAGAATTAAGCTCAGAAAAAGATATAAATGCATGCCATGACAATAGTTAAGGTTCACATTTCCAAATTCAACTAAAAACATAAAATACCATACATATACCAGGGTCATTCCTGATGTCTTATAATGTTCAACATTTGCATTAGCAATTTGATATTAAACCCTCAAGCATTTTTTACAACAAATGAAATTCCATGCACTATTCAAAAAGATAAACAAGTAACTAAGAAACCCCATCATCTAGCAAAGATACATTTGCTGTTAATTCACTAAACTAAAGTAAAGATGTTAAGAAGCTAAATTTACAACTCTTCTGCACAATTGGACACCACACACTTTGGTCACCTGTCTGGGTAATACTGAATATAACTATTAATATTGCATGATACTTATGGTACCTATCATGTCAGCGGGAAAGTAGTATCATCCCACCTTGCACATCATGTATCAACTTATTTATCCTACACCAGTCTGGCTTGCACCATCCCAGTAAATTTTTACATGGGACACCATAGAAACAAGTCAGCACAAGCTGATAGTATAATACAAGTAACCAGACATTTCCCACCAAACCATTCAAGACAACCCTTGACTCCTCACTTAATGCACCCAAATCAAGTTGAAGCTTCATCACTTATTAACATATCAACTGTCAGGAAAAAAAGACTTTGATCTCAATGTTCATAAAAATTGTTCTACAACCCTTAACATACCATTCAGCAAAGATTCAACTAACTTTCCAAATTATCATAAATATTCTCTCATCCCCCTAGTTCCCTAGGCAACCTTTTTCAAATGATTGTTGCAAAATCAATTGCCAACCAATGTTTACATAACCAACAATATTGGTATAACATGCTATTTATCAGACCAACCTTGCTTTTGCCAGTTACAGTTACAGTATCAAAAAGGTTCAAGAGTACCAGAAAGGTACTGTGGTAAATACATTTATTGCCCTGTCTAAATGGAAAGATTTGATAGGTAAGAGTTTTTGAGTTATGCCCAGAAGTATGAATCTATTCACAAATGTCATTATACCATCGGCCATTGATGAACTAGTCCCCTCTAATTCCCAAATATAGCAGTGAAAATTAAATATATGCACACTTTCAAGAATAGTTGTTGTCATTTAATCATTTCATTCTACTAAAATGCTCGCTAGATCTCAATCCTTTATTGCATAAGACCTTAAAAAGCTTCACAAATTGTTTTTCTCTTTTGGGCTGGAGATGCAAGCAGGTTAAAAGCAATGATACTGAAAAGTTCATTTGGCAATTTATGTAACTTCAACATTATTTCAAAAACATAACACTTCAAAAAAAAAAAAATCTAGTCAAGTTGCAAATGAGATTTTTCAAGTACAGAACTGCAAAATGAAATCAAACAGAAATATGGAAGAAGGTGAACCTCAATAGTAAAATAATTGACTAGAAACCACAACATCAAGTTTACTCTTTTTTAAAAGAGAAAATAAAGAAGATAGCCAAAAAGATTGCGGTGGAAGGATATATTTCATCAACTAACTAGGAGAATGACAAGAATTTGAAAGGCTACCTGCACGCCTGCATAGCGTTTCCAGGCTTTATCAAGCTTGTAATCAGTAGAAATTAATCGGTAATTTGACAAGGCAAGTTCATAGTCTCGCAACATGAAGGCATAATCACCCAAGACTCTAATTTGAGACTCAGTAGAGTTAAATGTATACCTATCGCAATAGATGTAAAAATATTTTAGAAGCAGCATAAACAGAAATTGGCATATGCAGAAAACAAAATGTAAATTCAACATATGCTTGCAATCTATCTCTTACATAGGACCACTAGGAGCTTCAGGCGTATCTTCTTTTCCTTTTCTCCACCACAAGTTCTTTATTTGGTTTCTAAAGCCCTTCCTAGTTGCGGAAACCTAAAATAGATCCCAATCACATAGAGGTACTAGATATATAAACATGGTAGTATTAATAAAGAAGCATTACCTGCTGATTGAGGATGCGTATTTTTTGCTCCATATGTGGAATAATATGATTAGAAGCAAGATCTTGCATGAACTCCCTTATCTACTTAAAAAAAATCAGTTAAGCATATAAGTTTTCATTATACACACTTACTAGTAAAGGTGCATTTTAAGCAAGTGAACAGTAGAATAGCCACGTAATAGATGCTGAAGCTAACCAAACAAATATCCTAATAAGGCACATCTAAGACACATCATTTTTATGGCCTCAGCAGGAAAATGACCTGAGTCCAACAAATCCTGTAATAATAGAAGTACAATTTTATAAAATTCATGGATGATGGAGTTTAAAATTCATGGAAGTCACATACTTACCCCATTAAGATCATCAATGTCAAGGAAACGAGCAAAATCATGACTAAGTGAGGCATGAGTTTTCTGATGAGAATGAAAACACAAACATACAGCTGCAAATTATTAGTTGTGTTTATCAAAACATATAAAAAGAATTTTCAGTTACTTACTGCCTTTCATAGTGAACTTACATAAGGTGCCCATGAAAAATCTTTCTTATCACTCACACCTTCAGCAGAATTAATGCACAACAACTTGCAGTCATTTGAGCCAAAAGTAGTCCTCATTTCTGCTAAAATGTTGGCCGCTCTTCAAAAAAAATAAAACAGAATTACATAATTGTCATACAAGCATGGAAAATTAACTGCAGTATGCTGAAATAAATAAACAAATAAATAAATTGTGATAGATACAGGATTTAAATGCCAAGGTCTGCAAAATTTTGCTAAGCGCAATGTCAATAAAGAATTGCATTAGGAAAAGAATGATTTCTATTTGTACAAGATAATGCAATAACACAGATCTATTTTTAAAAGAAATGATATTCCTGTGCTTTCATGTTTCCAACATAAATCTCATCCTATCCTTCAATCCAACAAGTCATTGATAAGTGTTACTCAGATAGTTGGTCTTCTGTCAAGCAGTACTACCACAATAGAAACAGTAATCCACCATCAGAAGCACCTTTACAATTGTTTGCACTGTCCCTTGAAGAACCAGTGTTATTCCTCATGAATTAAAACAATTGAACAATCACAAAAATTCCCCATGATAAAAACAACAAATAAGGGTACAGAAGGCATGCATATGGTTGTGGCATGCAGCATGCTCCTTGCTGAACTTGCATTATAATGCCATATCAAAAAGAAAAAAGGGTGTATGTTATTGTTTGGGTACTACTAACAACTTCCTAGCAGACTTTAATGTAAATGACCAACACAATTTTGGGAAGGGGTTAGGCAGTTCCACTGAGAATTACAAGGCAGCGTGTGTGAGCTTGCTATTAAGATTACTCTAACTGAACATCCCAAACCACCAGCTTAGTGGATTGAGGAAACTTGACCCATACTCTTTAACCAACTATCCAAAAAAAAAAAAAAAAAAAGAATCCTTCATTTTATATGGTCAATTAACTTCATCTGTGGACAGTGTCCTCATTTTACTATGACTTGATAGGGAAATATAAATCCAAACAGATTCTGTCTGAAGCAACATTTTTAAAAAGAACATAAGAATTTTTTATTCAGATAAAAGAATATACTTAAAATCATCAAATGATATATCCTTGCTGAAAAATTATCTGCCTGTTGAGTCAACTGTAACCACTTTTCAACCAAACAGAAGATGTTGGCTTATCTTAACAATCAACAAAGAATTCCAACGACAACCATGTCAAATCTGAAGCACCTGAAGCAGCAATTGGTTATGGAATTGTAAGGGGGGAAAAAAAGAAATATATAAATATCTGCTTCAAATATGATTTGGATGTGTAATTGACCTTAGAATTAGTAGCTCAAAAACAGGGCAACTTATAAAATAAAATTATAAAAATGGCATCTGGTAGCCGAGACTGATTTATAACTTGTGAGTCATGTTTGAGAACATGAAAAGGAACACCAGAACTCAAAATCAATCACACCACCATCCATCTATCCCATTATAAACATATTATAAATGAATTATCTCCAATAGCTCATACAAGGCTTGAAAAGAATAGCAGGCTCAATGATGTAGCTGGAGGCAGATAAACTATAATCTATAAGAGGAACGAATATAAATACTTTTCCAGTGTGCCATCTTGGTTATCATGCAGTAACAGATAATGTTTCAATATCTTTGGATCCATGGCGCCATCATTTAGAAGAGAGGGTAACTGATCTGTGTTGAAAAGATCGACAAATCTGTTGACAGGTTGTTCATCTTTTGATGACACGACTAAAAGGCCTGCACATCAATTCACATTCATGTACCATGCAAACAAAGAAGTGAGAATTGACATAAACCTTACAATACCTCAAAATAGAGGATCGCAGTACAGTCATGATACTCTATAACGTATATGCAGCATTATTTAAAAAAAAAAAAAAATCAAAGGCAAGTTTCAAAACTTACATGCCACTGGGTGGTCAAAAGTTTCATGCTCTGAAAATGACAGTGTCCGTATAAACTCTTTATTAAAGGTCTGAATCCATGATGGGCACAAATGTGATTCAGATTCTGCCAAAAAAAAAAAAGAGTCAGCAAATTCCAAACAGGTGAATGTGTTTAGTTGTGTCCACAATTTTCCTGGGTCAATGTTTCTTATAAAAGATTATTCTTGCATTGCATGGCAATAAGTACATCTTAAAATGTCAGCTCAAAGATCATGTATCAATGAACTAAATGCATCTTTCAAGTAAGCAATTTCAAAAGACTGTATCTGAGACATGGATGCAAATCATCATAGCATGGAAACCGTACAATACAGTAAAACCCATATAGCACTATTATTCTAATCAATTAGGATTATAAATCAGAATAACAGACAATGGTTTCTTCAGAAAACTTTCCTACCCAGCACCTTGCAAAAATTGTTTTGTTGCCTAGAAGGTGTATCCCTGCAATTGACCGAGGAGAATTGCCTAAAAGTAAGGTTTGCCATAGTATGAACTGATGCTGTTTTGATACCAGCTCGATATGATATGGGGCGTACCATATCATTTCGGTACTATTTTGGGTCGTTAAAGGCCTGTATCATTTTGAAACAGCGAACTATCCCAGTTCCCCATCGGTTTGGTCTAGCATGCCCCGAACCGAGCAGTTTGGGACTGTCTGGTGTACCATAACATATTTGTGAAGTACGGAATGGAACAAAGTCATAAACACATCTTACATTTATGCTGCACTCAACCTAGCAACTCCTAGCAATTAATGGAATCCTAAGAGGAAAGGGAAAAAAAAGCTCTTGGGTTGGCTTCTGATTGAGGACCCTTGAAAAAAAAAAACAGCGATGCATACTTTTTCTCATAGTTAAAATTCTTGGAACAAATAAACAGTTGCCGATGGATGCTTTTCTAGTGCCTTTAAAAGTTTGTAAAGGCATATATCACAAGCTTATGAACTTACGTATACTTGATAAATTTAATTATACTTACATTGTTCACACCATGGTATCAACTTTTAATCACATCATAGGGGGCGCTATTTTTTGATTTCTTTATATGTTCCAAGAATTTTAACAAGCTTATAAAAGTTGATACGATCATAAAAGTATGGACTGCATTATACAATGGTGTAAAGTACTATTGTGTGATTAAACTTATATGCTGGTGTAAAGTATTACATGTCATTCTTGGAAAAATTGATAAAATGTTGAGAACCATAACTTCCTATTTCTTTTAAGTATTACTAAGCTCAGCATCTACTTCATGTCATGGGATCTCTAAAGGTCCCAAGGCCATTATCACAGTCTTAAATGAGGCCACGTTTTAGTGTTTGATGATTACACCTAGGAGAGATGGATCGTCGCATTCCTTCCATCCAAGAAGGTATACTGGTCAAGGGTGAGATAAGTAGTGTTATTCACATCTCTTTATCTAAAGCAGTGCATCTCTTTGCTATAGAAAGCTTCTTCCATGGATTCAGCAAGCAAATACTCCCTTTTCCAGAGAATGAGGAATGGCATGAAAGAAGCACCCCACGCTAATGAAGTGGAGAAGGCAAACTTCCATTTTGAATTGACTTTGATAAGGTTGAATTAAGCTAAGCAAGGGTGGCATGCACACAGTCGATGAAATAGATCCAACCCAATGTTATCTTGCACTTGCAAGATGGGTCGAAGAAGAAAGCCGAGACATCTACGAACTATATCAACTAAAGGCCCGTTTGGTTTGACGTTGGAATCAGAATCGGAATCAAAATCAAATTCCTTTGGAATTGGAAACGAGATCAACGATTCCCTCTATCTGTTTGGTTCACATTACAATCGGAATTGGAATTAGATTAATTCTCATTCTTGTTGTTTGGTTCATCTAAACTTTGGAATCGAAATCAGTTTAGATTTTCAATTTTATTCCTGACCCAAAAGCTTCAAAATTTAATTGTTTTTAAAATTTTTTAATATATATGCTCAATTCAATATTTATTTTATAAATAAAAAGACCTAAAAATTGGTAAATAAAGGCAGACAACAATAAAACCATAGTCTAATTTGGGAACATGAAGATCATGTATCTATTAATTTTATTTCTCGGCAACAAGCATCATTTATCTAGAATAAGACTTTTCTTCATCGAGCGTTGTTGTCTTCTTGGCTCTTCCTTTCTCCAAGATCTAAGCATCTTAAGCACCAAAAAAGAGAAAAAGAAGAGACCTTGGCATTTTTATCTTGAGGTTGGACTGGGGTTTTATTCTTTTTTTTTTTTTTTATATGCAATTATAATTTTGTTATTTTTTGATATGCAATTATAGTTTTGTTAGATAAGAAGAAAGATACCCGTTGCTTTTTTTGTAGGTAGAAGAAGAGGTCGCAAAAGATGACCTAAATAATTGCGACAGAAAGAAGTGGTGTCGGGTGAAAAAAAGAGATAGGAGGGGCGAGAAAGAAGATGAGAACGTTTACAGTTGAAATGGAAATCATAATCTTGAGGAAGAGTTCGAATTCCTAATCTACCCTAAAAGATAGTTTCCATTCTAGATGAAATTGGAATCGGAATTCGATTCCATCTAAACAAACAGCTAGAATCAGATTAAGTGATTCCGATTTTCATTCCAGAGTTTCATTTTCATGAACCAAACGGGCCATAAATATCAAAATAGCTCTAACTATGGTGTGATTAAATTTACAATGAGCAATCAACTTACATGCAAGTAATAAACACTTATTTTAATCGAACAAGCAAATATATAGTGTGAAGCATCACACAAAGCATTATGTTAGGCATTAAGATGGGAAAATGAAACAATATATTTTATTATATTGAAATAGTCAAATCACATGCAGGATTTATCAATTTGCATATGCAAGAGCAATGACAAGTGTGATAAGCATGGCATGCCATCTGGTGCATACCACCCTGTACCAAACGCACCATTACGTACCAAGTCTCGGTGGAGATACTGAATTTTAGTACGCTGAACTGACCCATGTATCAGATGTACCAACACTATACTAGTCTAATACCAGTACGGGATCCAACACCGAGATGGTGAACTTTGGTGGTTAGCGAAGTAAATTTATTTCCAACTACAGTTGAGCTACACCATGCATAGGTCTCAAATCCTTTCTTCTCTAAAATTGTTACTAGTCAATTGGCTGCAACTTGCAAAGACAAAGCCTCATCATGCATTATAATTTATAGATGATAATAAGATATTATAACTTATAAGTCATATGTGATAGCAAATAAAAAAAAATGCAGTTAACTTCTTATATCCTTCAGAACTTTTAACTAAGTAATTTTTAGAATTGGTTTACGAGTCCTATTTTAAGTAAAATTGGTGTAAAAGAGTTTTATATTAGGCATACATTGGTTAAACAAGTCATGAAATCATTAGGATTTGATTTTTTTAATGCTTTAGCCTTTGAGGTCTCTTCCTATATAGGGCTATGTGCTATTCCTAATTTTGTTTTCTCAAGAAATATTTTGAGGATTAGTTACTTGCATAAGATAATCCCTAGCATGCTTGGAAAGCAAGTCATGTAGAGTATATAAGAGGGTCTATCAAGGTCAAATTAAAAAACATTGCACAGGATTTGTTTTGAATGAATGAAAGGATTTCTTTAGGTCAAGGTTTGGCCTTTCTTAACTTTCTCTCTTTCTATCCCTATCCTCTTCTCTATTTCTTTCTTCTTCTTCTCTTATTACTTCATTTTATTTCTTCCCCACCTTCAACTATTGTCTGTTAATTCTGCACCTGTTCTCCTTCACTGGGTTGTTGGCACTGCAGATTGAATTTCTGCTGGATATTATATCAGATTCATGCTGGAATCAGCTTTAAATTGTTTTAACCCTTTGCTGTCCTACTTGATTGGTATTAGAGCTAAAGGGTCATACTCTATTCTTATAGTTTTTTTCTGGCTCCCTTTCTGTTCTCTTCATTTATTTCCTCTTTCATCATGTTATCAAAATATACTTTCAAAATTGATGATATTCATGACTCACAAGCATGTCAAATATAAGAAGTTCTTTTCACCAGATGGACAATAGGTTGACATCTATCAATAATGATGTGATGTCAATGATTGCTACATGACGAAAACTTGCAATGACTTCAGGCATTGAAAAGCTCTGTAAGGATGAACAATAGATCAATAGTCAAGAGAACAAAGAAGCTAGAGAATCACTTCATGAAGAGCTTACAGTCAAAGCTTCAGTATGAAGAGTATGTGATCAAAGTTTCATCATAAGAGATGCTGCAATTGAAGATTTGTTGATTAAGGAAGATGCAGACAATAATATATCACGTATTTTGAAGGTAGAAAATCACAATTATAAATATTTGTATGAAGAGCACTCATAGTGAAGTCAAGTCACAACCCTAAAGGCAATGACAAAGATCAAGCAATATGAAAATCCATTCTTGATTGATTTGTTGGATTCAGCAAATATTGCCATCAAAAGTATGATCCAAAGCTTGCTGGTTGTTAAGTAATAGATATCAGACCAACGGGTCAACAATTTGAGTGAAAGAAAATTATAAATGGACCTTCATCATCAGATCATGGAGATTCAATATTGGATCAAGCTTATGAGTGACATCAAAAAGACCTCAATCTCAAGATCTGTGCAGCAGAAGCAAACGATGGCAAATAAAAAAGTGTAGTTCATTTTTTTATATTTTTCAGATCTTTTATTTGGGTAGTTTTGAATTGGTTAATATTAGGCATATATTTTAAATGAAACTAGCATAAAAAAGTCTTATATTAGGCATACATTGGGTTGGACAGGTCATGAAATCATTAGGATTTGCTTTTTGAATGTTTTAGACGTCTTTCTCAATAGGTTTATGCACTATTCCGAATTTTTTCAGAAAATAGTTTGGAGACTAGTTACTGGCCTATCAAGTGGTCCGCTTTGCTTGGAAAGTAAGTCATTCAAAGTCTATTAAATGGTCAATTCAGGTTGAATGAAAAAGTATTTTACATGATTTATTTTGATTAAGTGAAAGGATTTCTTTAGGTCAGGGTCTGGCCTTTCTTATCTTTCTCTCTTTCTATCCCTGTTCTCTTCTCTGTTTCTTTCTTCTTCTTCTTCTCCACTTATTATTACTTCATTTTATTTATTCCTTGCTTTCTACTATTTTCTCTTATTTTTGCTGCTATTCTTCTTCACTGGGTTGTTGGCATTGCAGATTGATTTTTTACGGGATACTAAATCAGATCTATACTGCAATAAGTTCTAAACTTTTTTAACCCTTTCCGTCCTACATCAATAATGTTAGATCTGGACAACATAATGAATGTTTTTATGTACAGAGAGTTTGAAAGCAACTTGATTCAATGGATGGTGGGATGCAATTCTGATGAAAACCCAAATTCAGATGAGGTTCCAACTAGATTTGGATGGGGAAAAAAAAATACTCCAAAGTAAAATTCCATTAGTTATTTGATAAAAGAATGGAGAGATAGAAGAAGGCATTTCTAATTCAATGTGCCCCTTCTCAGTCATTCTCTCTCTTCTCTTCAGGACAACCCAGGGACTGACAAGGGATAATTTTAGTATTTTTTTACATAAAAAAATGTTTTCTGAGGGCTTGGTATTTAAAGTTCCTCAAATATTATAACTTGAAGAAAAGTTTGTGGTTTCCTATCTACATATTTTCCTTATTTTCCGAACAAAAGCCTGGTTTCCCCAGATTCTTCCCCTTTTCCCTCTCTACTACTACTACTTTTCCTCTCTGAGGAAGGTTTTTGGTGCAATCTGCTGCAACAGAAGATTTCACATCAGACCTGAATATAAAATCATTCATAAAAATCCCAAAGCTGCCCCAATCTTTGAAGTGGTAACATCAACAACAAAGAGTGCCACCACAAAAATGAACATTCTAAAGATGAGAATGCTGCTGCTAACATGTAGTAAAGCTGGGAAGAATAATGTTAAGTGGCAGAGTACTAAGATGGAATTGCATTGCCACAAAGAACAGAGGAAACCCTACACAGAGAAGGCTTTGGATTTGTGCAAAAGTGTAACATAAGAGCATGAGGAGAGCAACAAAGACTGAAACAGGAGTTACGAAAATTTATTTGGAAAAGCTATGACACCAAAGGATGTAACCTTTGAAATGAAAATTTGGGGAAAGGTGCAAGAAGTTGATCCCCAAAAAAATTGAAGTCACTTCATACTTTGCCTTGTTATTATAATAGACTTAAGTTTATAAAAAACCTCGACTTTCCTATATGGGCTTGGACCAACAGCATCAATACTCAATCTTCTCCATCAGCTCCCATATCAAGTTAGAATTCATTTAACACTTTAACCTGTCATAATAATAGACTTAAATCTGTATAAACCTTCAACTTTTCCTTCTAGTTCCGGACCCAAACTATCATTGCCTCCAATCTTCTCCATGAGCCCTAAAATCAAGTCAAAATCCATTTCGCACTTTGAGTTGTCATAATAATAAAATGAAACTTATATGAACCCTTCACTTTGCCATCTAGGCTTGGACCAAAACAATCATTGCCCTCTTTGCCAAAAAATAAAAAAAAATAAAAAAAAAACCATCAGAAAGAGAAGAGAGTTGTAGTCCAAAAAATATGGTGTATAATTTCTTATATTAACACAATTGCAAGCAAAGTAATCAATAATCTTTTGATTGATTTCTAGCTTGCAGTTATTTTTATATGCTTCAAATTTTTAATGGATTTTAAGAAAATTTGCCCACTATACAGCCCCTTGGCAATCAGCACACTAGAACCTCCTAAATATTGCATTTTGTCATAATATAGAGACCTAAAAACAAATGGTGCATCATCATATGTAAGGATTTATCTCACAAAGTTTCAATCACAAATAAATTTATTGTAATATCATTTTCCCTGAGACCTGACAAATCAAAACTTAAGTGCATGCCAGTGTTCCATATGTGGTGATTTGAGTTGAATTGCAGTGGTGGCTGATCACAGGTTCCCAGTTCAACTGTGAATCAATTGCAGTTCGACCAGCCAGCCCATTTTCCCATACAAATTTCCTAGTAAGTATGCATTGACCTACCCCCACCCAAAAGTGGACCAACTAATCCTTCACCTTCAAGATCTCTCTCTCTCTCTCTCTCTCTCTCTCTCTCTCTCTCTTTCTCTGCCCCCTCCTTCTCGCCTTAATCCACCTACATTTACTCACCAAGGAGGAGGACATTAACCACCTCTCCCACAAGAACTAGCGAGGCCACACTACTCCCATGAGATCTAACTATAAGGTCAACCATACCGACCTGAACCGATCGTACCATATCAATATGATACCGGTATGGTACCAAGTTTCAATTTGGTATGAGCTGAACTAGTCTGAATCAAACTAAATCGTCCCATACTGCCTAGTACTGACCCATACCGCCCAATACTGTGTTATTATAGTTAAAAGTGAGAAAAGAATGAGCTTTATATCTCGATACGAGGTGTGTACTGTATCGAACCAATAATGTATTAATACAGGTCACAGCATTAGTTTTGTGTACCTTGTCCAACTATATTGCTCCTTCCCTCCAACTCTAACAATTTACCAAAGATTGGCATGCTTCAATCTTGCTTTACTCTTACGAAGAAACAATACCTTAAATTTTTATTATTTCGAAAATAAAGCTAGACAGTTGTTCTACAAGGCAATTGAATTGCCTATGTCATTAGGTCAAATGAGTTTTGAATATCTTCATGTTCAATCAAGTTCCTAAACACTGATGCATATGATCATATGAAATCTCATTAAAACTATTACATGGTCAAAAATTGGTTAAATTTCCAAAATAGACCACTACATATATGCCTGCAGTGAGGCAAGCCTTACTAGGACTTTACCTTATTATAGGGCCTAGCTCCTCTCATGTTGTTAATCACTCAGAAAATCTAGGGGCTAGTTAGCTCAAGGTTTCCCACTTACTGTGAACTTCATAAACTAGCCTTCTAAATTGTACCCACTCTCTTTCCAACCATTGGAGCTGAGGTAATAGACCATAGAAAACCTATTCAAAAGGGAATGTCCTAACTTAGGCAAGAACTTTACACAAGTACAAGAATTTATATGGTAGGCCATAAGCATCAGATTTGCAATTCCATGTATTTGGACTTTAAGTTGTTCAAAACAATGCACAAAGCAAGAACTCAATCCATTAAGTGGTCATTCTTTGAGGGGGAGAAAAACGTCATCATTATGAATTATTCCATTATAATTACACCAATAATATATTTTGATTATTACCAGTATTGTCAAAGGCGCACCTTAGGTATGCCCAAGGCGCAAGGCACACTTAAGGCGGGTTAGGTACTTCTTATACCTTAGGCAAGGTGCCTGTAGCTTGGCACAAATAAAATGAAAAAAACATACATTTTTAATTTGATTTGAAATACAAAAAAAGCACACCTTTCTTCGTAAGCTATATCTGTAATTTTTTTAAAAGTTATTATATTTATTAGACTATGTTGACTTTATGATATACCATTTCATATACAATTATTTTTCTTACCCTATAAAACAAACTAAAAATTGGAAGACAAAGAGATGGAACATCAAAAATTATGCTATCATCTGAGAAAGAAAAGAAAAAACATTACAACAACAACAAAACTTTAATCTCAAACTAGTTGGGGTCAGCAAAGAGCAGGAAAAATATTAAGGGACTATATATTTCAGCTAAAATAGATGAGACTTTTCATTGAGCTAATAGACTAAATATATTATTATTATGATTTTTTTAGTATTTTCTATTATATGTAATAAATCTTGTTCATATAAATTATTTTATTTATTTTAAAAATTGCACCTCACTTCACTCAGGCGTGCACCTATACTTTGCACCTTATGCCTAAGCTCCAAGAACCCATTGCGCTTAGATGTGCCAAGTGCTTTTAACAACACTGATTATTACATTCATAAGTTGGTTCCTTTTTTTTTATGGTCAGATGCTTTTTGATTAACTACTTGATCATTTGTAAACATAAAATATCATAATACAAACAAATTGAGGAACTTGAAGGAAAGATATCTGCAAAAAAAAAGTCAGAGCATAAGTGGCAAAAGAGAAGCCGATGGAGCACCTTAAGTAGTGCATCCAACAGGTTAGAGAATAGAGCCTTTTAGAAGTTTGCAAATCAGCATAAGCCTTTTCTAGACTTAGCTTTCGATATGATCTAAAATTTCCTCTTCCACACCCCCCCCCCCCCCCCCCACACACACACAAAAAAGAGAGAGAGAGAGAGAAAGAATGGAGAATGAAACTTCAAGCATTCAACGATTCAAACAGTTGACATAGCAGGAGAAAATCAACTGCTCTATGACACACTTTGTTAAAGGAAAAACAAAACAATATGACACTAAAAGGCTCCAATGAGTCATGACAATGATGAATATGATAATTTCATTATATTCTCAAAGAACATTTGATAGTCCACAACAAGGTCCAATGCAATAAAAAATATAAAAGAAAAGGCCTGTCACGGCATCTAACCAATCATTCCTTTATATTATTCTAATCAAAATTGAACTAAACTCTACTCCAATTTTATCATGGCTCATAAAATATCACTTTACAAGTAGGAGAAGTGATGATGATAGAGCTTTGCAAATCTGCACATTGAAGCTATTTACATGATCCTTTATATTTCTTCACATCCAACTTCCTTATAAAGTCAATTCCATCTCTCTAATCCTATAACTTTCCAAAATTCAGACGTCAGAAGAACAAATCCACTTAAACCCATTCCCTCACCATCCTTAAGATAAAGATTTTGGATATTCTTTGACCTAGCAAATAAAAGGAAAAACCTTCAATACAAGTAATGCGCATGAAGGTTGCACAAAGAAGCTTGAACAATGATAGCTATTTTCCTCGAACAGTAATACCATGCTACTTGATGGATCCACATCAACTTTTTAGCTATATAGTCACAATCGTATTTATTAGTGTTCCCATTTGCCTCTCATCTACATTCTAAGTAAAGAAGTTTATGTAGTGTTAGACATTCACATAGCAAAAATCCAAGCATGTGGTAAATTATTTAAACAAAATAAATGGTTAAAGATGCTAGCAAAGGGGATATCATCTCACTATTAAGTACAGTTTCAAGCTGTGGTGGATCAGAAAGCAAATCAGGGAGTGTTTTTTCACTGGCATCACACACCACCTTCTTCAAATGCTCTTCTGCAGCCTGATTTTAGAAAGTCAAGCCAAAGTCAATTACAGAGGAACACAAACAATCACCTAATCAGCTGTTGCATGTAATTCACCAACAATAAGCTATTGTATCGCATATTCACATATTTTGTTTAACTGATAGGCACAAAAAATTGCTTTCTTCATAGACACAACTGGCAAAGAACACACATTGCTCACACCATAAATAAATGATAAAGTTTTTACAGTAAATGATTATGCTTCATAACCATTTAGGTGATGTAAATCTTTAAGTATAACTCAAAGGAGTGATGTTAAATACAGTAAAATTAGTGTTGCTGTCATGCAACATGTGCAGAATTCAACAACGTATAAATAAACCTATGACATCTTACACTAGAAAATAATCATGTTTCCCTACAAGAAAGGAACTAAAATTAGAATAACCAATAAATTAGTTGGAAAAGACAAATAAAATGTAACAACTCAGTTATAGCTAACATGAGGGAACCAGAATAAGTTTCCGACTTCCAACACACACTCCTAATGATTTAGAAGACTTTTCAAAGAAGAAAACAGTATTAACCTAAAAGGAAATTTGAAATGATAAAATGAGTGGAAAATGTTGTACTCATAAATCCAGGGAAGTCAAATGCTGTTTGCCCTATGCAAGATAGAAGATCAAACAAGAAAAAGGAAGGTACAAATTACACAAGCAGGATTATAAATCCTTCCTTTTAATAGTACCACAACAATTTTTTGCATGTTCAGGGGTATACATTTTTAAAAGAAAACTGCATTTCATTTCAGTCATCCCACTTTAATCCTAAAGCTGCATTTCATTTCAGTCATCCCACTTTAATCCTTTTTGAGACTTCTTGGCCACATATGTTTCTCATTCTTTTTATATAATTCAAAGAATATCCTTGTCCCTCAGAACCAACTGAATCTTCATTTCTGAACCACAATGGCAGCCACCAGTATTTAGGAAATTGTACATATTCAGAAGAAGAGTCATTCACCACTCCCGCTTCAGTTTGTTCTACTTCTTAAACCATAAACTGGAAACTCTTGTCATTCTTAAGAACTCTTCATGTTCTTGCTGCAAATCCTCTGATTGTTCCCACCTTCTCAATGATAAAATTTCCAACTAAAGCTGGGATTCATGTACTTCTGTCCAGCTAAGTACAAGACCTGAATCTTCCAAAACTACCTCTCTAATCCACCACAACATCTGCATGTCAATCAAACCATATTTTGTCCAACTAACAGTATGGGACCTTTACCTGGATATCTGAAAGTGCATCTGCAACCAGTGTAGGAGCTTGTGCTAAATTAGTAAATATGCCTTCTAGCTAAAAATGGAAACAACATGCACTATTCCATAGAAATATAATAATGATAAGGGTTAAAAAAACTGAATGCATATGGGACTTTTTTACTTCAATCAAACGCAAGACTCAATCTCTAATCAGGATATAAAAAACTTTGATAACATCATGCTTAATATAGGTAGTGATTAAAAAATTACCTCATAATTCTGCTCGCATATGTCAGAAGCATAAACCAGACGTAGCTTGAACATTTGTAGCCTATAAGGTTGATCACTTGCAGTACGAACAGGTACTGAAAAAGACATTTGCCACATAATGAGATTGATCTGGTGGCAGAAATCTTGCATAGAATGAGGGGGGAAAGGGTATTTTCCTACCATCAATTTTGTTAAACAGAGAGAATGGGAGAAGCATCTCGACAAATTTTAGTCCATTCTTTTGGCAAGCATCTTCAGCAAGAGGAGTCGAAAAGACCATGACAACAGGAGTTATCTCTTCCAGAAGCAACCTTCCCAAAAATGAATTAACTGGATCCATCTTACTTTCCAAAGGCAGTGACATCAGGCCTTCTCTCAAAACAGATGCCTCTGCTACCTAGTGTCTAAGCAGGAAACAATAATAACCAACTTTTTCATCAGTGTATTGTCATGGTATTGAAAGGTATTTGGCAATAAACTCTTGACATAGATCTGACATTAAGATGAGGCAAAATATAGGCAACATGAATAATATCAATCATGTGGAGAAGCATAAGAAAGTAGTCCTAATACAAAACACAAAAAAATGCATTGTAAGCCCTATAATTCAAGTTATATCACAACAATAAATTCTGAATTAAAATAAGAACAATTTCACCTCTATGCTATTCCTTTAAACTTGGGAGATCATACAATGCTTGAATACCAAGATATGGTGGTACCATTTAGACTTCACAATCAATGTACCATATTTTAGCATGGCATTAGTTCAACTTTGCCAGTAATTAAATTTTTTAAGCTTTATGTAAAAAGAAATTATGTCATGCATTATTTCAGTTCGATATTTTTCCCCTATGCCCGAGACATGATCCAGTAATAGTCAAGTTCAAATATGCAACTAACAGCATGAAAACTTGCACTTAGTCATGCTAAATAAACAGCAGCTACAGATTTCACTAAGTAGCATGACAAATGTTTACAGATATCAGTAAGTAGCATGACAAAAGTTTATCTCCTAAGATTCAGAACACAAAACAGGTGCTATCAAATAACAACCGATTATTAAAGCATCAACAGTGTTTGTAGTACAATGGTTTTCAAAATAACATTCTCCGAAAGCTATTACATGAACAAAGAATGGATGCAGCCTCACGGTACAATAACGTTCGCCGGTATGTACACTCATTAGCGAAAGAAAACCTCTAACGATGGCAGAATTCACCACCTAAACAACATCACAAGTCATTGCAATGCAATCAAACTCTAGATTCAAATTCTTCAATCACTACCTAGTGTCATATTAAACTGATACTTCCAAACAGAGATCTGAGACCCCTCTTGCAGCAAAAAGACCGGGAAGAGATCGATTTATACAAGAAACTAAAACCCTACACCAAATTATGTTTCCCAGTCTCTTTCGCCGAACACAAAACAAACGATTTAGGAATCAAAAGGTGGGAGTAGAGACGAGGAATCATTTAGAAGAGAGAGAGATCAGACCTTATCGGCGGACGTTGTACGGATTTCGCAGTCGTCCACCGGAGCGAAGAAGGAAGGGGACGAGGACGGGTAGACCTGAGATCCGCGTCGCCGAGGCAATGCCTCTCGCTCCGCTAGCACCGGTGGCGGCGAATTATTTATTGGGCTCCTCGAGTCCACGAACTGGGCGAAGCCGGCCTTTAGATGGAACTGGACCCCAATCGGTCGAGCAGTTGGCTTGGGCCGGATTAAAGAAGCCCAATAACCAGATATATATATATATATATATATATATATATATATGTGTATGTATGTATGTATGTATGTATGTATATAATGTATATATATGTATGTATGTATGTATGAAAGCTGTCCTGAGGGGGTACAGGGCTCCGTTGCCACGTGGCTATTCTTAATTATGTCACATTGTTGCTAATATATATTGCCCCATGCATTATACGTGCTCAAAGGTGCATGCATATTTGAGCCATGAATTAAATGCACTTATGGTGGGTGCATTGCACGCGAAGCTGAAGGGGTGCATTGCAGGTGGATTAATGTTATATCTATATGTACGTAGCTTTTATATATGAGGAAGAATAGCCAGTTTTAAATCCAAAGTGGATGCTTTTTGGATGCTACGACGACACGTCGTCACCAAAGCCCTTCCCACGCTTCGAGTAGAAAACAGGCGTTCTTTGGCGTACATGCCAGATGCCCCCTGGTTAAATTAAATTATATTATTAAATTATTTAATTTAATATTCCACTTTTCCCCTGGATCCCAGTACCGTCTCTCTCTCTCTCTCTCTTCAATTCAAAACCATGTTTTCCTCTGGATTTCATTGTTATGATCTTATATATTATATACATAAGATCTAGATCCCACTTCTCTGGTGAAATAATGTATTGAAGCGTGGTTTTCCCCTGGATCCCATCACCGTCTCTCTCTTCAATTCTAAACCGTGGTTTCCCCTTGGAGTTCATCAGGGCAGCTTGCAGAGGGCGCAGCTTTACAAAAAGCTCGAGGCATCCTTGCGGCTCTCTCTCTCTCTCTCTCTCTCTCTCTCTCTCTCTTCGATTCTAAATGAAGAAAGGAAAGAGCAGAGAGAAGAAAATGGCCCTCGCGAATGGCTCTACTCTCTCCGTCACCAACTCGGCAAGGTACGATCCCTCTTCCAACCCCCTCTGTTCTGGATTATGGGCCATCGGATTGCCCGGATCTAGGGATCCGATCGCTCGATTTGGCGGTGGTTCAGGTGGGGCGAATGGTGGGCCAGTTCGCGAACCAGCGGTTGGACTCCTTCGAGGAGAGGAATAGGGTGAAGCTCCACAGCTACAGGGGAGATAACTTCATAGGTTTTAGACTATAAAATGCTCACACGTATCAATATTTTATGATATTATTTTTGCCTTTACATTGATTTTTCTCAGAAAGCCTGAACACTGTTGATATTAGATTTTCAGATTGCGCTTCTTCGTATTGGTATCAAACTAATATAGTATTTATACAAAGTATTAGTTGGTATAAATATGCCATCATTAATGTTACCCATATTGACACTCTATTGTTGCTATATATATTATACTTGATATAACAGAATACTAGATAAATTATTTTTTTAAAAAAATCATACGTTACTTATTAAAATAATTATATATAATTTACTGAAAGTATGACTAGGAATAAAGCTGAATAGAGAAAAAGGATTCATGTAACCGATTTCAACTAGTTTAATATTAAGGTATTGTTGTTATTGTTGTTTTGTTTCGTTAGAATTTACTAAAAATAATTGCATAAAAAAATAATATTAAATTTTCTTGGTTCATATTTGGCATATTAATTTGCAAGATTGATTTATATTCAGGTCCTTTGAATTATATATAAAAATTTGATTGTGAAATTTTTGCCATTATTAAATAAGTTATTTTGTATCATGTATCCATAAACTTGTCTAGGTTCTTTTTTTATTACATTATTAGATCCTTTTGGTTATAATTGTTAGTTATTTATAGGGCATTCAACCTACCATTCTTTTCTCTCTTTTTCAAAATTCAAGGTTTAGTGATAGGTTGCAATTAGGATATGATCATAGTGCGGTATTTTGAATTTAGGTTGACTAACCTCAGCACTATAAATTTGCCATGAAATTCTTTTAAGATCATGGTTTTATAAAATTTGTTAGAACTTACAAGTTCAAATTATTTTGCAAATTTATATATAAATTGCCTTAATATGTGGTAATGGTATTGTTATCAGTGGCTTTGAAATGGACATGCCATAAATTCAAAATATTTTAAGTTAAATAATATTGAGACTTAACTTACTTTTGTTAGAATTGCTTGTATTTAGTATTTAATAGGTTTTTTTTTTTTTTTCATGCTCTAAGGCCTAACCCTAAGTGTGTATGGTGGATTATGATACCTCCCAATACATGCTTATAGGTTGAGGGCATGCTTTATGGTCTTGAAATCACCTTGTTGGCTTTAATCCTTCCTTCTAGAAAAAGCAATTAAAGTCCAATTTGAAAAATATATGAATAATTGAATAGGCAAAAACCATAATAATAAAGGTAATGAAAGTACTTTTCAAAATAAAGCTTGCCTAGTTCCAACAATAGCACCGAGTAGAAATTACATAAATTCTTATACTTGATGAGAGAGCTAAGAGTGAACAAATAGAATTTTTATAAAAAAATTTAACTTCTAATCAACTAAAAGTCATATGAGTAATATAGCCATAACCATAATCATCCATCATTTTTTTAATTGCTTGGAGTTATTTTTATAAATACTCATTCATTAAGTATTTCTATTTTGGACTATCTTTGTATTCTTTCGTACAACTTCCATCCACCTCTTTTTAGGTTTTCTTTCTCGTTTTCTCGCTACCTTTACTATAAATCAATGTATCTTTCCTTAGTAGAGCCTTCGCAAGTCTCACGTTACATATTTCCATACTATTTCAATCAATGTTTTTTTTTATTATTTATTTCATCCTTAATTTATGCAACTTCTATATCCTTTCTAATATATTACTTTCTTATTTTTTCTTTTCCAATTTTATCATGTATTGTTTACATGTCCTTTCTTTATCACCCAACATTCCAATTTGTATATAATTTATTTCAATATTTATATTTTAATTACACTCAACTTGTTCTTCTAATGCTTCTGGGTGTTCCCCTCCTACCATTATTTTATATAATTTTTCTTTAAGTCTCCAAGATATTCATCCATTGCATTGTATTCTACGAGCACCTATTTACTCTATTTAATAAGGTCTAATTCTATTATATATCTTTATCTATCTCCTCATTATTTTATATATTAAATTTTAACTAATAAAAGTAATCACTTTATGTTATCTCTTAGTCATCACTTTTAATTGATGTAATATCTTCATTTTCATTTTCACTAAATTTATATTATTATATTTTGTCTTTCTTCTACTATCTTTAAGCTTTTATCCTCTATTATTTTCCTCCATAAATCATCTTTATATTTAATTTAATTATTTTTATCAATCAATACTATATCATCCATAAATAATATATATTATGATATGTTCTTTAATATTAGTGATAAGTTTATTCGTCATTAATATAAAGGGATATGGACTTAATAATAATTATCAATGCAAGCATAAAGTAACTAGAAATATAGTCCTTATATAACTTCAAACACTTATCAATGTTTTAGAATGTATCTTCAATTATTTAAATGTACTATTTATGTATATCCTTCCTTCTTAAAATTTATCAATTTTTTCTCTTAATACATGGTCATAAAATTTTTTTAGGTCAATAACAACTATATAAGGACTTTTTCCTTTCCTTATATTTTTATATCAATTATCTAAGTAAAAAAGTAGTCTCAATTATTAAACACTTAGACACAAATCTTAAATGATTATGTAAAATAGTTATTATTTTTCTTAACATTTGTTCAATTATCTTTTCTTATAATATCATAATGTGACCCATAAGCTTAATTAAATAATAATTAAAATAATTTTGTACATCACTTTTATTCTTATAGTTAGGTACTTTTTTATTCTTCTCCAATCATTTCATTTTTTTATTTTTTAAATTTTATTAAATAAGTTAGTAAGATAAATTAATCCAATATCTTCCATGGCTTTCTAAATCTCCATAGGTATTTCATCTTGCTTTAATGTCTTATCATTTTGCATTGATTTCAAATTTATCTCAACTTTGCTTTATGAATTATACAAACAAAACTTTGAATCCTCTTTAATTTTACTTCTTTAATTAAGACTACACCCATAAAATCCCCATATAACATTGTTTAAATAATATCCATATCTTTCTTTAATTTCTTTATTTTTTTATAGAGTGTTCTATCATCCTTATCTTAATGTATCCAACTTATTTAATATATTTATTATTTCCTCTCTTTAGTTTGTTTATTTTATAAATTTCATTTTCATATTCTTTTGAGCTCAATATATTATATAAATTATAATAGTAATATTTAGCAATACCTACTAGTATTTTTGCATCTTAAGATTTAGGTCATTCTTATAAAAAAATTTTTGCTTACCATGATTGTAATATTTCAAAAATAGTCTCATGTTGAATGGGAAAGAAATATATTATGTACTTATAATTCAACTTTGCTTGTTATCAATTAATTTTCATTTGAGTTTTTGGATCACGTGATTTTGGCCTATGGACATGAAAAGTTATACAAATAGGAAGTTGATGGATATGAGAATCTTATACTGGATGGAAAAAAAATATGTTATGTGCTTATAATTTGCTACCAATTAACTTTTATTTGAGTTTTTGAGGTATATGATTTTTAGTTTGCTAATGGATTAATTGAGCCATTAATTTAAGTTTTTGGGTTATATGATTTGGGTTCGTTAATAAGTTAGAGGCATATAATTTTAGTCACGAACCTTGAAGCGTTACAATGACTATGCATGGTAACCTTGCCTACCTCCTTTTTGTTACCTCTTTTTTTTCTTCTTTCCTTCTCCTACCTCTCTTTATTTGGCCTTTGTATCATTCGATAGTTTTTTTTCCAATGAAATGGTCGTAATCATGTTACTACTCCCATTAGAACTCCAGCTCCATCGGAACTACAACTCTAACATAAATTCCCTTTCATCTTATAACACAAAAAAAAATTCTAACATAAATGTCTCAAGTAACGTACCAATAATATAATTTTAATAATGAAATATAAGTAAGTTTAATTTTTATTATATATATTTCATCTTATACCTGTGCATTTGGATACGCTCTTCCATTCATATTAATAAATAGTATTTTCTATAGAGTCAGCCGCTGAGCCAAACCTTCTCCGATCGACGAAGCAGGACCAACAAATACCCAGTATTTTTTCTAAATATCAGTTCGGAACTAAAAAAAAAATCTGTTGATGCTTTCGCCGGTGATAAGAGATAGAAGGAGAAATAGGGGGCAGAAAAAAAAAAAAAAAAGAAAAAATCTCTTCACTCTCGACGCGTGCGCGCGTGAAATTTATTGAGACGAGATGACTGCCCGCGCGGCCCTTTTCTCACCTCTCCCTCCATTTTTGTCCTCATCCATAGCGAATCGTTTTAGAACGGAAGCCGTTTCGAAATCGGTAGGCGCTCGGGTCCTTCTCTATCCGCTATCATCTCCTCCGTTAACGAAAACCATGGAGCGCGAACTGGTGCTATTCTCTCCGTCTTATCTCAGTCACGAAATCTTGGACTGGGGAAAGTCTACTCTTAGCTCCAGAACAAGTCGCTGTTGTTAATCTCGGTGTTTTCTGTTAGAGATTAAGGTTTGGTACCGCCAATTTGCTCTTTTTCCTCGTCCGTCGAAGAATTTGTGGGGTCTTGGAAGCCATGGCTGAGAGCCAATGCTTCAAGGTGAGTATTAAAATTATGTTTGCTTAGGTCGAAGAAATTTATCTGATTTCTTGTTCTTTTTATTATTATTATTATTATTCACAACGAACATGTACAAATGAGCACCTCATCATAATGCTATCTGTGCTTTCTAATGCCTGAATGTATGCTGGAAAAACTTTGTAACAGCGTAGTAGGAGTAGAAAAAAAAAAAAAAAAAAAAAAAAAAAACTGCAAAAGATTATGGGCGCAAGATTATGGTTGCTTGACAAAACTTATCCTCAAACAATGACAAGCATAGACAAGCATAGAAACCTGAATTTCGCCTTGCCAATAGAAGTAAATCACATGAGAAGGGGATCTTATGGCTGCATACCAATAGAACAAGATATGAGCTCCAATATATATTTATATATAGTTAAATACCCACCTTGGATCCTTTCTTGAAGACTACTCTGATTATGCACTAAAGCCCTATAGGTTCTTGTCCTTTCCATTAGAGAAGAAAGAGGGAGAGTGAAGAGAGAATAAAGCACTAGAAAGGGGAGGTAGGGGGTTCAGAGGTAGGGGTTCCACCCACTTAATTAGGCTTCTGGAACGTTTAGGTTTGCGTTGCTATTGTCTAGCGCTCAGAGGGTAATGTAATATGTCTGGACCAATATGTTCCACTAGGTTTGAATGAGCTACTTTGTTCCATAAGCTTCTAGTATCAAGGGAATAGGCTGGCTGAACTTGGAATTCTAAGGGCTATAAGATACATGATTTAATTAATGGCTATAAACGGTATCGTTATGTCTCTTGTGGTCTATGCATTCAAGGTTTTAAATCTCGCGGAACGAAGGCATTCTGTTCTGCTCCATCCCCGTCTCCTTTCCCTTCTTTCTTCTATTTCGTTTTACTTTATTTTTTTCTTTCGATTCCTTCTTCTTTCTTTTTTTTTTTTCCTTTCTCTCCTCTTTCCTCTTTATTTCCCTTCATTCTTGCCATTCATTCTTTTTCTTGTTCCTTTTTTTCTTTTTTCATTTTCTTTCCTTCATTTCTTTTCTCCTTTCCTTCTTTCTTTCCTTTCTTCTTTCTTCTTTCAAAGTATCGTTTCCATCTCATTCTTGTTTTCTCATAAGAATTAGATGGGACAGCTAGGATGCTCTTGTCTTGTTGACCTAAAACCTTGCTAGCATCTGAGAAAATAATGCTACAATAAGCTCCCAAAAACCATACTATGTTGCTGTTAATAATTTGTTAACCATTACATATCATGTCCCTAGGGATCAGCTAGCCACTAGAGAAAAAAAAAAAGCAATTTGTAAAACACAAACATGTTGGATATGGTTATTCATTTTTTATTGAAATAAATTTGACAAACTCATTTAGCAAATGGCCCACCCAAGTCCTTACTGTTAGTAAATGTGCACCTCTTAAATCTTAGGTATCCGATGCCATGCTAGACACCTTAGCAAATGACACCTCTTAGATCTTAGGTATCTGTTGCCTTGCTAGACACCTTATGCTAATACAAAATACACCTAATATGCATGCAAAAGAAAAGTACCATCTTATATATGCTTCATTAAGTATTTATGCAAGAATGATGGGCTTGTTAGGATACCATTTCCAACAGATTGCAATGCATCTCATTTCTTAATTTTTACATGATGCAATGGTTAGCTGATTAAAACGACTAGACCTACTTGAGATAGAAGATTACTTCTTGTTATGTGGTGCATATCTGCAACATTGGTTTTGTTATATGCTTCGAAACATATATAATCTTATACTATGATAAACTGAGACCTATCTGTTATATCGAACATTTTCAAAAGAAAAGGTAAATATACAACTTATCTAATAGTCAAGTATATGTATAAGTTTGCTGTACGGACCCATATTGATATGTACCAAGTATACCATATTGGTATAATACTGAAGTTCAATGTAGTATGAATCAAACCGGTACAAAATGTACGAAACCATCCTGTACCATCCGGTATCAATCCTTACCTTTCGATTTTGAGTGATATTATGATTAAGAAGTGAGGAAAATATAGGCATCTTATCTTGATCTGTGGTGTGTATCATACTATACTATACCAAAGCAGTAACATACTATTATAGTTCTCAGTGCTAGTTTTATGGATCTTGACGAAAAATCATTATAAGGATTGGGAGAGGGCTATATCATCAAAGTTGATGGATTTTAAGGTTATTTAGGATGATATTGTAGCAATAGTTTTTTTAATAAAATTAATAAAATTTAAAATTTATGTGGCATGCAGAAGACAAAATAAATATTATATGATGATTTCATGTCTCGTAAATTTTATTATAGCAACCATCAGATATGTCCTGCATGTTGTGCATTTGCTACAATAAGAGTACAACAACCAATTTTGGGAGATTTGCATGGAGACAGACTTGGTTGGCATTTGGCTAGGATAAAATAACCAAATTTGTAGAAGATTTATTATGTTCTGTGTTTGGGTTGGGTTGTAGAGAAGAGCATTAAGCTGGGAGCATTAGTAAACGATCGATGAGAATTTTAGCATATCAAATTGTATAGTAATCTGTGTCACTTCTTTAGTGGCATTAAGCTGTGTAACATTTGTAAACTGTGTATGAGAATTTTATAATATCAAATTGTATATTAATCCTTCTGTGCCACTTTCTCTAGCAACACATTATCTGTGGGCCTCCTCATTTACATCTGGGATAATGATTTCATTTTATTGAGGTGGCTTTATTCTTAAATTGGTTCTTGATCTTCCAAAATCGAAGGTCAAATGGTACCTTCTTCTTTGACAACTTAATCTCCAATAAAATTGAAAATCTCCATGACATTCCTAAGCCTGTGACCTGGCTTCAGAGAGCCTTATGTGAATATGGTTAAAGGAAACTGATTTAGAACATGTAGGCTTTCTCTGTTGTTTGCTGTATTGCATCAGATTTTCTGTGCTGCAGATTTTTCTTACAATGTATTTAGTGTACCATTATTTTGTTCTTAAATTCTAAAGTTGAAACACTCTTTTAGAAATAGCCTCATGTAGTATCCTGAATCTGTGGATATCCACATTTGGTTATTGGTGAATAGCATAACTATCTGGCCTTAAAAAGAAGTAGTTTTTGCTGTCAGTTCCGCTCCTGGGCTATGATGGAGAGACAGTAACCAGGGGATGATGCAACCTTATTTACTAAAGATCTTCTTCATTATTGGTTCTATCCAATTTACCATGCATCCTGTCATTGGTATTTGCTTCATTTGTTTGCCATGCTGCTTGTTAGTTTTTTCCTTGTTCCAATCATGTCAAAAACTTGAAGTTACTGGTAGTTTACTGTTGGTTCTGCAATATTATAAATTCAACTTTTTACAATGGATCTGTTTTGATGCTCAATATATGCTTAATTTAGTAACACATGTAAGCCACCATTCATAGTTGGGATGATACCTATGTTTCAATATTTCTAATCTGCTGCATTTGGTTATTTGCAGGGTGGTGTGCTTAGATATCCCACAAATCCTAAAAAGGCTTATCATCGTGCATTCTCAAGCCATACTAAACATTTCTTTAACATATTTTCTTACCATAAACAACATGCCTCTATTCCATCAGCTGTATCACTTACATGCTGCCCTCTGGCATTTATGCCAAGAAGAAATTTAGAGGGTCGCTACATGCAGTTTGGTCGCACAAGTTTTGGTTGGAGGGGTTCTTACATTTACAACCAGAGAAAGGCATGGTGGCAAAGATTTCAGTCACATGCTGAACTTGATGTTGCTAGTGCTGTTGAAGTAATAAATGATTTAGGATTTGATACTCTTACATTCTTGGCTGTGACTGTTCTCATTGTCCCTGCATTCAAGATCATTAAAGCCAGCCCAGTGAGTATTTTGCTACTACTTATTTACTCATGGACATATGCTATTTTTAGTTGTAACTTGTATCTTGATTACTTGACTTTTAATTAAGAATTATTTTCTCTAATCATGGCCTAATTGGACAGGTTTTAAGATAGTATACGCATCAGTACTCTTTGGTCTGATAGCACATTAAAAATACTGTGTACTTTTGTTCTATTTAGACAATATGTTTATGTGCATTATGTTCCTTTTTCTGAAGATTATCCATGAATTTAAAACCATTTCAATAAGATTTTGCATTTAAATTTGATTCTTTTTTGTCACATTTTTTGTTAATAAATTCTGCAAATGCAATGCACTATATAGATTTACTTAAATAACTCCATTCTCATATGCAGTAGAGTGCAACTTCTGGTTAAACTATAACCATAAGCATCAAACCTTGTTGTGATAACCATAAGCATCAGACCTAATAGCTAGGCCTAGGCCTGACAAGCAGTTTGGGTTGGGTCATATACAGCTCGGGCTAAAAAATTCCAAACTTGAACCTGGCCTGTTTATTGAACATGTTAGGATTTGAAATCTAAGCCTAAAATGTTTAATAAATGGGTAACCTGACCCGACTTGCTTGACCTGTTTGATCAATAGGTCATATTGGTTTGGATTCATAGGTCACCTGTTTAACTATCTAAACAAGAACCTGTAATCAAATATTCAAATTGCTATTTATGCCAACCTGCTGCAAGATATCCCCAGCATGCTCTAAACACACTCTAAACACTAGTAATAAATCAGATTTTCCATCAACAGGTTTTTTGCCATCTTATTCAATCAACAGTCTAAACACTAGTAATAAATCAGATTTTCCATCAACAGATTTTTTGCCATCTTATTCCATCGACAGCATGTGCCTAACAAAACACTAGTAACAAATCAGAATTTATTTCCTAGCTAAGCACAATAGGATGTGCCTAACAAAAAATTGCATTATAATTTGGTTTTGGAGCTGCCATTTCTCAAAAACTATGTACTTTTGGGATCAAACCAAGTATTCTGAACATCATTTGGTTTGCATCAAAGTCATTGTTGGGTATTGGCAATAACTTCTCCTTTGTGAATATTGAATTGGCACCAACAAGGAAACCAAGTGCTTTCTTCGGCATGGAGAATGAGATTCGGCCAGCTGATTGCCATCGTGATATGAGCAGTTGCAATCACCTGAATCATCTCCTATATCTCCAGTCTCTACAGTCCACGGGCTGAAAAAGTTAATGGTTGGTATATATCATTGGAGCTTTTCTTTGGGTGGACATGAGGCCTCAAAACAATCAAGTTCAAGGAAAAGAGGCACAAATATCAGACGTCAACATATAAGCCAAGGGAGTAGGAATTTCATCATTTGGACTCAGCTTTATCTCATTTTGTTGAGAAGAAGAGGCAACCCAATTAGCAACCTAATTGCCCTCCCTATAAATATGAGCAGCCATGAATGGTTATAAGGAATTTTTCAGTTGCAAAATATCCTTCAAGAGAGTGTTAGCTCTTGAAACTGTTAAAGACGGACTATTGATCCAAGCGTGGTCTGCTGTACTAACATGTGCTGCTCCATATTGGATGTACTGTATCATTACTAGTACTGAACTAAGACTCAATAAGAGGGGATTATCGAGTCTAGGTACTCCAAACCGACCCATGTACCTGATGTATCGACTTTGTACCAGTCTGCTGCTGATACGAGGTCTGGTACCGAGATTGTAAACCTTAGATCTAAGAGATGACAGTAATAGAATCACCCTCCAACCACACCTTGGTTGTATTAAACCTATAGATTGCAGTACAAATTCCCAACTAAGTAGCTGATAATTCAACCAGAGGGATTGAGCAATAGGGTAACTTCCTCCCTGCAACATTGACAAGCCTATCAGAAGAATTCTTTATAATAAATCGAGAATTTGCTTCGTTCCTTTTCACAAATTCATCAAAATTAATCTTCAACACACCAAGAGGAGGCGGTCTCCAAGTAACAATGATAGTATTACTTAAAGAATAACAGCTTATGTCGTGGCTACTTCAGTCCATTGCACCTATGTTTAAGGATATATCTAAATGGACATGAAAAAATTCAGCAGTGAAGTGTAAAGCTTGCCTTACCTCATTATTAGGGGTATTAACCTTCAGCACACCAAGAGGAGGGGCCTCCAAATGTCAAAGATAGCATAACTAAAAGAATAACAACTCATGTCATCATGGCTGCCCTAGCCCCTTGCACCTGTGTTTAAGGATTTATTTAAGCAGACAGAAAAATTCAGAAATGAAGTGTAAGGCTTGCCATACCACATAACTAGAGGTATTAACCTTCCTCTCAAACTCTTATCATTAGGAGGCTTCCAGATTAGCCGAGCATGAGTAGCATTAAAGCCTTGATTCTTTTCCAATCTGGCTGTGAGAGAGGAAATCAGAGGTGCAACACAACCCCTGTTAAGGGAAATAAGGATATCCCAACACCACATCACCATGCTACATGTTATTATAACATGATTGTTGTCTTCATTATAGTTTGGGCAGAGTTCATAGAAATGGCCATCATCACTTAGAATTCCCCTTCTTCACAGCACAGATTTGCATGCAATTTTTTGCCACACTAATTTCCATTAGAAGATCCCTCAAGTCAGTCAAAATATATCATCGATCTTGACCAATGCATTCTTGTCTTGGGTGCAAGGCAGGTTAATTTTCAAGTCAAACAGAATATGAACTCATCTCAATATAGTTGACTGCAAGACAGACATGTATTATATATTAACCATCCACGAAGACAACCACATAAGAACTCGTAACCACCACCATTAATTCTATAAGGTTATAACAAAATTCATTGCCAAATCTTGAAAAAAAAAAATCACATGGCTGACATCAAATTTTTCATAGCAACAAAGAACATAAGTCCATAAAACTATTAGATCAGCGCCCATTTTAAAGAAACAACTAATTCTTACTTCCAATCTCAACTTTCTTCAACTCCAACTCCTCAAATTTATGGGAACCTATCAGCATAAAATTGAAATAGTTAGTAAAGAAAACAATGGAAAAAGAAAAAGTATAAATAGCAAAAAGTATTACTAAACTATGATGTTTCTCATTGTGCATCGACATTAATTATGCTCAAGCATTGAGTTGATTGGGCTTCATTGTTGGGACTTAAGTTTGTAACATCTTCTACAAAGTCCTATAAGTCATGTTTCAAAATCTCTACGATGAAATGTTACAAAAAATAATGATAGTTCATTCAAGTAATAATAACAAATGTAATCAATGCTACGAAATATATACATCTTTCTTTCCAAACACCCAATCTCGAGTACAAATCAAGGCCTCCATAATATTTGATTTAAGTGAACTACAATACTTAATAAGAACTCTTCCTCTGATGCTAGAAGCAGATTTGGAAGCCACTATGGATACGAAAATACTTAGGATATTACGCGCTATAAAAGAAAACTTAGGATATTGAAATTGATTGGCTTTCCAAAATTCAAGAATATCCAACTTTGTCTTTCTATCAACTCTTGGTTCATCCAAGTATAATTCCAATTGTGACTTTTATGTAACAGTTATAAATTCAATGCTTTGAAATATATCAAATTCTTGCATTATTGAAAAAAATGAGTTATTTCTCATAAACAAAAGTATGCATAAGTATAGTGACTGATACTTTCGAACTTTGCATGCATCAGCCTTGCCATTTTTTGCATCAAAGCATTTATGCTCTGCATTTCTCGTCTTAAAGGATCATGAAAACTTGAGGAAAATATAAGTTTGATGTAGGATATTTAACTCCAAAAGATATTGAAGTGGCATTATAGAACACATCCAAAAGCTTGTAAATCTTTTGTACTCCAACCCACTCCTTAGATGGACGATGCCTACAGCTAGAATCACTTAATTTCAAATGAAGAAAGACATGATGGTAAAAAGAAAGTGTCAAAAAAGTGAAATTCCATTTTATAGGAACATCTTGTTTTATGCTTTTCTATTCTTCAAGGAAACTTGTTTAACACATCGCAAAATTTGTTGTTTTCCAACTCGTGAACCTCTCATATGTTTAATACTTTCATGAATCTTAAAGATAGCTTCATCTATGTCCTTTAATCCTTCTTGCACAATTAAATTAAGAATACGAGCATAACACCTTATTAGAAAGCCTTCTATTAGAAAAAGTGCATTCTTCAGTTGGATCTTTAACATGACAATAAAAACATCATTAGAAGATGCATTGTTTAAAGTCCTGCTATACAATTTCTTTTCAATTCTCCATTCAATCAATAAATGGTAATTTGTTTCACATAAAGATATGTCATTATGTAGGGCAGGCATAAAACAAAACTTTAGAACTTTCTTTTGTAGCACTTATTCTTTATCAATAAAATGTGCCGTTGAATACTTACCCTTTTGTAGTGATAGAGGTCCACAAATTTTGAAGTTAAGCTTATCTTAGAAAGAGTTGAGTATGACCAATATTCTATTTTTTCCTTATATTTTTTGTACAATCTCAACAAATCAGCCTTGGCACTATTCCTTGATACTAACTTGGCATCCTCACAAATGTAAATAGACAAAATTCTAATACCTTCATGTTCAACAAATTGAAATGGTAGATCATGCTTAATAACATAAAATGTTAATAATACTTGAAATTTTTCAGGATCAAATTTAGTAGAACCAAGGTATATTGAACCGACCCGAACCGATCGGTTTGAGGCGAACCAAACAATATTGATCGAGAGCTAGGTTGGTTTGTCCTTTAAAAATAGTTCGCTTATTAGGTGGGTTATTGGTTAATTAGGTTTTTGGGTTCGAGTTCAATCTATTTTTTAAATGATCCGTCTATTAAAAAATGAGTCTTGGCCTTTGCCCTTTCGAGAATCTTTCGGCACCTCTCCTACGAAACCCTCATCCTCGCTCTTTGCCAATCGCTCACTACTGTTGTTTGTTGCCTGCCATCAATCGTCCGTCACTCGTCACCGGTGGCTAGCCAAATCAGCAACATCGCCAAGTAGTCATGATCGGAGGGCTTTCAAGCTTTGTAAGTATGCTCCTCTCTCCCTCTCTCTTCTTTTTTTCGATGGCAGCAGCCCTCTTGCGACAGCCTTCTCTCTTCCTCTCTCTCTCTTTTTTTTCTTTTTGCAATGATGGTGGAGGTGGAGGTACGATCTAGTTTGGTACGTTTGCACCCATATCGTACCGTACCAAGAGCTAGCTGAAACGATATTGGTTTCTGGTACCACTGACCTTGAGTAGAATGCATTGAAATAGATCCTTCAAATGGTGATAAATTTCATTTTCCTTTATCATGGTACTTTCTACAATTGTGCATATACCATTTCAAATTTTGGGTCCCAACTTTATCACTAATTGGATATTCTATAGCAAACTTCTTACACTTGCTTTTTTGAGTCGCTTTAGTTGCACGAAAGGACATATAAATGGATAAAGTTAGCTTTTTTATTTTTATGTTTATTTTGCTTAGAGTCATTGGCTACCTTTGCATTAGGATCTAAAAGGGAAGGGGGTTGATTCGTTACCCATATCATCTTCACTTAATATCTCTAAATCTACATTGGGATTTTTATCTATCTATATCATATAATATAAAATAATATCAAGTGATCAATATGTAACATTAAAACTAGTAATAAAAGCATGCTGAAAATTCTAAAAGTAAACACAAAATGCAAGATAAATTTAACATGCACCCATGGATGGTGTAGGACTGAAATTGGGTAATACCATTGAATGAACCATCCTGACCTTGGGGGTTTGGGTGAATCGAACCGGCCTAGAACCGGGACCTTTCAGTTCAGTATGGGGTATGAATCGATCTAACTGACCTTATACCAATGTACCGAACTGTCCAGTTTAGCTCGATTTGGGGCAATTCATAGCTTGGAGCCCTCTTGTCTATCTAACCGGTATGCTCGGTTCGGTATGGTATGCCTCGTATCGAATCATACTTGTTTGATATGGTATGCCCCGTATTGGTCTTGTATTGAAATGGTATTAGTTTCCATTACAATGAACCGTAACATATACAAAATAGATTATTGATATATAAACCACATAGCTGAAGCTATTTAATCAATTAAATGTATGGAGTGTGTCATTTAGTAACCACTGTTAGTTTAGAAAAATAATTATTGATCCATATTAAATAGGACCCCAAGTAGGATTAAGATCCATGTCAAAATTATGTTTGATATTCAGTTTGAAATGTGATCTATGTTCTATGAATCAATTTGAAATATATTGTTTTAATATACAATCATTCTAAAACGTTAAAAATAGCAATTTCCATGTACAACAGGATCAGTCAAGAGGCTTACCAAACCAAATACAGGAACTTTTATGGCTAGCTTCAATCCAATAAGTAAAAAATACATCAAAAATTGTGGAAATTAATACGTTCTACTGCTGCCTTCACTTTCTACTACAAGCATAGATCTAGAAACTAGAAAGAAGAAAAAAGAGGAAAGAGGAGGAAATGACACCTTTGGCTTTTAGGAAGAGTGGCTTGATATCTTGGATGATGAAGAGTTCTCTTCAAGTTGGAAGTTCCTGTTTTAGCTTGGAGTCTTGGACTAACCTGCTCAGTCTATGGCTATAGGAGATGACTGATCAGAAAACAGATGAAAAAAACTATTTGACATGGAGAAGAAGAGGGAAGTCCTGCACCTACACCCATATGGCCAAAATGTACTCTGTTTTCTGCTGCCACAACCACCACCAACAACAGCACTGACAAGGAAGTGCTTGGTGTACCTGCACCTGCACCTAATTTTGCTTAGATCTAAAGGAGATGAGAACAGATCTAGAGGAGATGAGAATAGATCTAGAGCTAGAGTACCTGACTACTTGCTCAAGTTGTCTTGTGCTTCCCCTATTCACATCTAAAGGAGATGTGAATAGATCTTCAGGCGATGAGAACATATCTAGAGGAGATGAGAACAGATCTTCAGCTGAGAGAACATATCTAGATGAGATGAGAGCAGATCTAGAGTTAGAGTAGAGGATCAGAGGATCTTAAAATTGAGATCGAGTGAGGATGCTGGAGAAATTGGGAAATATATCGACTGGATTTCAACATCTTTGGCTTTGCCTTTTTCCTGAGGTCATGGATGGTAGAGCCATAAATGCCTGGCAGCCTGAGGACCAGAGGAGAAATCAAGAAACCGAGAAACTGATCGATTGTATTTTGGCATCTTCAGCTTTGGCTCCTTACCTCTTCTGTTCGGAATTTGCTTGAGGCCCTGATTGGCAAAACCACAGATGCCTGACAGTCAGAGAACCGGAGGAGAAACTGAAGAACAGATCTACTAGATTTTGTTGTCTTTGGTTCTGACTTTGGCTCCTTTGCCTTTCGTGTCTTTGGCATTCGGTCTTCTTCTTTGGCCTGTTTCTTTGCCTCACCAGCTCCAAAGTTCTGTCATAGAAGGGCACTAAGGCAGGCTGTGGAAGGGTCCAGAGAGACTCCCATCCCACCCAATTTTCCACTTCCCAGACCTAGTTCGTAGTGGAGGATAGCTGGCAGTTGGTTGCGCTCAGCATAGCATGGTGCAGAGCAACAGAGTGCAAGAGAGGAGTGGAATCAGGATCAGGCATGGCTGTGAATCGCAAAGCCGCAATAAACAGGTTTACCTGGCCCGACCTGACCCAACCTTATTTGCAAACAGGTTAAACTAAACTCGACCCAGTTAATAAATCAGTCAAGACAGGGCAATCTGTTTATAACTCGAGCTTGTTCAGCCCAAGCTCAAACCTGTTTATTGTAGGTCAGATATGGGTCGGATTGGTGGGTCGGGTCATTATTTGCTACTTTTACTTTTTATACAATATCTGAACATCTCATTCAATCTTGTGCCTGCTATGATATGTTCTCTGCATACTTTTTAAGACTTCCTGTCTTTCTGATTTTGTCTATGTATTGCTTTAGAGAAGACTGCATAAAATGGTAGAAAAAGTTAATGCATAAACTGATTGAGACTGCCTGTTGCTTGCCCTTTTCTGCAAGGTGATTTATGATACTAATGCTTTTAGTTTTATCCCTTCGCTCACATATGCATAAACACTTCATTTGTTAGTTTTACTGTAGCATGTACCTCATGGTAAAGCTTCATTTTTTTTTTTTTAAATGTTGGGGCCATCATTTATGGTGTTGATAGAAGATGTAGCCCTCATTAAGAATAATGATTCATAAAGGCAGCCTCTAGTTTCTGTTTATGTGTTATTAGTTCAGTTTTTTGTTTGTTTTCTTTAATATGCGTAAGTCAAACTAGTTATTCCTCTTTCTCTCACTCTGTAAGAATTCTTATGTCTCTTGGAAGTAGGCTCCTAATGATATATTAAATAATCTAAAATATAATCGTAGTTAGCAAGCTTTTCTTATCTATCCAGGATTGATTTTTTGTGGGCTAAAATAGCATTTATGAATGATTGAACTTGTGTTTATTAAACTTGGTCTCTTCAGTAGTTATTCACATTTTATAAAAGTCAGATGTAGTTCATTTTGGAGTATATGCTGGACCTATTTTTGTATCATTTCATGTATGAATGTGTTTGCATGGTTGCCTGCAGATACTTGGTTTCTTTTGTGCTGGGGTTGTACTTAACCAGTTTGGCCTTATCAGGAACCTCACAGATGTTAAACTTCTATCAGAATGGGGGATACTTTTCCTGGTATGTTTTCTTTTATCTTCATTCCTCGCTAGGGCTTTCACTTTGCCGTCTATCATTAAATTTACATTGTTCTGGTGCTGCAGTAAGGATTATGTTACCTTTGTTAAAAAATCCATCTTCTTTTCCAGATCCAAAACAGACAAGTCATGGATATGGTGACCTTTGCATCACATAATCATAACCTTGACCAAGGAGTAGGACACAGCTTTACATCTAATCAAAATTATCTTTATGGGGTAGCATCTCTTTTTTTAAGCAACTGCACAGATGCTGTTAATCCTATATAAATTATGTATCCTGAAACATAAAAAAATAAGGGAAGCAGAGAGTTATAACAATCTAGTTCATGGAATTAGAGGCTGGGGGTGCCACATTTCTTATCCTATATTAGAAATGTTGGAGCCTAAATTGCAACATGTTTATGACTTCTTGGCAATGGGTTGCTGTTTTAAGAATCAAGAACATTTTATAGTAAACTGTTCAAAGATTGACATATGGTCTGGGTTTAGAATAAGTACTAAGATCATATTCTGAAATTTTTTATAGAATAAATGTTATGATCAAGGTTCACTGACTCAATACTGGACTTTGTATGTTACCATACTAATACAGTGTTAGGACCTTCGAATGTGGGTCATTTTAACATATTGAGAGTCAATACGCACCCCGAGTCTTGGTTTGGTACTGATATGGTACGGTACACTCAATATGAAGCAATACGCACTGGTACAACATACCATGGTTATGATCATATTTTGAATTCTTTTTTTTAAATTTTTCTTGCATGGCAAATGTGAGTAGTTAGGGCCTTCAAATTACCTTGATTCTATGATGCATTTTTGACTGATGCACTATGCACCTCAATGACACATGCCTTCATTTTGAGTTGTATTCAGTGCTTGTTATGATAACAAAGCTTATCTACTTTGTCAATCTATATTTAATTCTGATTTTTGATGGATCTGGACTGAAATTACAAAGCTTGATTATTTGGGAGAGGTGTATTAAAGGTCGAGGTCACAAATCACATATTAGTCATGCCAAAGCATCGGTGTGTTAGGGGTGTGGAGGATGTTTGGACGTCATGTCTTTCATTACTATTATGGACTTGCAATAAAATATATTAAATGTTCTTCTATTGTTTTAAGTGTGCCATATGACTCCTTTGGTTTAACTAACAAGCTTGGGCAACAAGCCTCCTTACCCCTTATACTAGGGTTTGACTTTATGCAGCCTAATACATATGTCCAATCTATCCAAAACCAAATATCTGAATTTGTCTCCAATTTGCTTTTATTTTCTGCTTTGGCTCTTGTTTGTCCTTTCCTTTTTTTGACCAGTTGACCTAATGTTGCACCCTCACTTCACTAGGTTGTGTCTAGCCTATGTTGCATATAATTAAGCTATCTTTAATTATTCTCCCTCTTAATTTTATCTAGTTATATCAGTCTTAAGATACTATATCAATCATGTGACACACACACACATACGTACGTGCGCACGCATGTAAGGGTTGATGGTCACATAGCTTTAGAGTTTCATGTTGACTTTGAACTTATACACCATAACTATCATGCCTTTGACCCAAGATCCTAAGCCGAGGAATGTGCCAACTGCTGCATACCTATAAGGTGAGGCCTCACAAGTATGCAAGACATCTTAATATCATCTCAAAACTGAGCAGTGGAAATAAAATATGATTTAATATTCATTATGTCCAAAATATATTTACAATAAGTTGAAATACATTATTGATCACTGTAATGATCTATTCAAATTGATCCTAATCATGACATAGATTTTTTTTGCTCAACTAACACTTCCCCCATCAGTGTCTCTATGAATCTACCATTCTTGATCTGAATGGAAAATAAGGAATAATGAGATCAACGGCTTAGTAAGTAATGATCACCCTAACTAAGATTACTCATATAATACATTTAAAATGAACATATCATGCATATGAATAGTGTCACCATATTCAATATGAAAAGAAGAGAAAACACATAATTTCCAACTATTCGAATCATTCACAATGATAAATCGAATTCGTCATTAGTCATCACGACCAAACGACTATGCCCAAGTTCTCATTAATAAATGTACAATCTCCACTAGGAGAGCATCATTATGAGCACAGCTGGCTATGCCCAAGTTCTCATCAAACCAACGTATGGTCTCCACTAGTAGGGCATCCTTATGAGCATAATCGATTGGGTTCCAAGATCCATAACAAAACACAATCGATTATAATCCATATCGAATCAATCTATGGGCATAAAAGAGGTTCTTTCAAATCTATATACATGATTTCTAAAATAACCTATGTATCTAGAATTAGAAAACATACATTTGTAAAATCTATGAATCAATTATGATATTGATATTTTATTAAAAGTAGATATATACATACATGAGGTATCTAAAGAAGGTAAATCATGACTTAGCTGATAAGTACAAGCAATAGTAGACTAAATGAACTATGTTTCCTCTTCGGACCTATCACATAATTTTTGGCTTAAATTAGTACATAATCATTTGTTAATTTAATTCTCTAAATCTCGGACTTCCCTAATCAAATCAAGATTGCCAGCCTATGAAGTTCCCTCCTGAGAACCGGGGCAATGGTGCCAAAAAAGGATCTCATAAGTCATGACACTGATGGGGTTCAACGATATCCTTCAATGCTAAGGGGTTTGACAGGTTGAATAGTCATCATGCTAACTTAGGACCTATCCTTAAGGTTATCCATAAATGAGACACTAGGCATCATGCTAGCTTAGGACCCTATCCTTAAGGTTATCCATAAATGAGACACTAGGCCCTAGATTAGAACTCAAATCGAGGTCTTAACCTTAGTAGGTAGGAGAGAGAGTCTCAGGAGTAGAGAGAGGATGGGAGAGAAATAGGGTGGATGAGAGGAAAATAAGGCGAGTTAAAACTGGTCTCTCCTTCATTCAAGAAAGGGGGAATATGATTGCTTAATAAATAGGGGCAAGGCCAACCGAGGCCTTTCTCGGCTTCTCCATGATGGAGTATTGGAATAGCTTTTCTGCAATGGTGACGAGGCAAGATGCTGTTGAGAGAAGAGACCAACGATTAGCTGGTCAAGTTCAAGAAACTCAAAATAGGGGCTAAGGCATTTGGCTTAGTTCGTGATTGCTGGCGGTCATCACCGGCTGATTCAACATCAGTAAAGTAGAGAGAACAGGAAGCAAGCATCTTCAACCAGGTTAGGCTATTATCGACGGCTATTCACGGCTAGCGTGTTGTTGTCCAAAGATCTTATGGAACAGGGGATGGAACACCAAAACCGACACGATCAGGGTTCTTATTGCCAATGGAGGGTATCTAGGAGAGTTAGTGGCCAATCAGCCACCTTCATAGCAGCAATTGCTGGTCATCAAAGTGCCACGGTAGTGAGATGCACTTGTGGCCATGGAATAAAACATAACAAAGCAATGGAAAAAGGAATGAAAGGTAGGGCAGACTGCAGCTATGGGGCTGATCCCAAGCTAGGATCACCTGCTCATCAGCCAAGACTCCTTACTGGACTAACGTCGGCAATAATTGCATGTCGGAGCTAGAAGATTGTTCTTACACCTGGAACAAAGAAGTCAGCCTGGATGGGATTTTCCCGAGTCATAAGTGGTCACCAGAAACCACCGGTGATTGCTATGGTGGAAGACAAGAGAAGAAGAAGAGAGGAAGAAAGCTGTCTACCTGATTTTGACGTCTTTCTCATCTTCGGTGACGATAGCTTTCTAGAATTTTTTCTCATCAGCGTTCGATTTCTTGTTGGAGTGATAGCTATAGCTAGGGACTAGATTTATATAGGAGCTTCGGGCCATCGCCCTCCCTTTGAATCCTGCTCAAATTAGGGATCAACGAGACCCCAACTCTGATTGGGAATCTCTGCCTTCCTAACCGAAGACGAGATCTTAGTTCGACAACTAGGTCTCATTTTCAACCGGAAGGTTTTGGATCAACGTGTTCTAGATTGGACCAGGCCTAGGCTTGTTAACATTTTTGTTTTTGGGCTACGCTGGTACCAATAACTTGTAGTACTGGTTGGGTTGGTACAGTACACCCTTATATTGCTGGAGTTGGACAAAGCTATTCCATGTGTTGTTAAGGTACATATCTTGTTGGTCAATATACAAATAGTACTGTATGAATCTGTACTTAAAACCATTCTCTCAACTGCTGAGCACATTCTATAAATGGTATATGTAGATATGGCCTCTACAACATTGACCAGAAGCACTTATATTAGAAGTGCAAAGACTTAAAGAGTTGATTCATTAGCTAGCCCTATTGTCACCATGTATTTCTCCTCACAAGTTCTTCCAGTAGTATATGGTTTTATGCTTGCTCTTATCACTCTAAGTATGTGTAATGTACTGCTCTTATCACTCACCAAGAATATCTCTTGACATATTCCTATCTTGTGCTGTTTCCACATCAAGAAGGGCTATAGAAACTATATCATGCAAAGATATCACGAAATTATAGGATTAGTTGTTGGGACTTGGGATGACTTTATCATGTGATCATTAGGCTTTTGGTTGGCATAGCTCAATGTATACAATTACATTGGCTTTAAGTCATCCTTTGTAACATCAATGTTATATGAATACAATTTGTGTATATGCTAAACCAACCATACGCAGCCAACATTTTATAATATTCGTCATCACTCTTGTTACTGTTTAGCATGCATTTTGACTTGTAATGGTTCCTCCAAATGAGATATTTCAAGCAGTGTCTTGAATGTCAAATAATGACCTAAGATTTGTGAATCATTTGTTTGAAAGCTTCAGATTGATTAGTAAAAATGATACTTTCTAGTATTTAACTCACAAGTTAGACCAAACTTTTGTGATTCTTTGCAGTTGTTTGAGATGGGACTGGAACTCTCGTTAGCACGCCTAAGAGCTCTTGCAAAATTTGCCTTTGGCATGGGGTTGACCCAGGTCTGATGTCAACTGTTGCTCTCTTGTTGCCACTAGTGATTATTTTTGGCTTGTAATTATTCTATTCATGATTTAGCTTATTTAAATATGGTAAATGCTGTTGTTTATAGACAATTGTTTATGCATACATGAGAATGCACTTTTTCTTCATTATTTTTTTTCCATATTGTAAGAATTGGAATGAGGAGGATATACTCATGATCACAACGTAACTAGATTGTTGCCCTCATTTGAAAATTTGCTTATGCTATCGTTATCTATTGTCACCTTTTTATTTCTGCATCCTTGTCACACAAGTAGGTCTCATATCCACTATTATTTTATTTCCTGACTAAAAATTTCCATAGTTTGATGCTTCAATCATTAAAATATATGGAGAGATGTCTTGGTCCCACCCTAAAATAAATTCATCCTTTTACTTTAATTTTGTTAGTGGTGCAGAAGGTCTGAAATCTTGTGCACATTGGCCATGTACCAATTGAAATGGTGTGAAAGGGGCTGGCATTATATTGGTATCATGGTAGGCTAAACTGCAGTTTGGTTCGGTTTGCCCTGAACCTAATCGAACCAACAGTGTACCGCTGGTTTGGTTCTTTTTCTAATTTTTTTTCCTTTTTTATGTGGTGTACTCAATTTTAATGATTTTTTTTTGTCAATTTTTGTATCAAATCGGATCGGTTCAACAAGTTTTAATGACTAAGATTTAAGATTTGAAGGTTTAACAAGTTTTAATTATTTCATAACACATCGATTTCCATTTCTTAATCCCTTGATAATGTATTAGACTTTTAATCAAATGCTGAAACATGTTATTAAAATAATGGGAGGAATTGCGTTATAGCATATTTTTCAATTGAAATTTTAAATAAAATCTTAGAATATTAGGAGAAGGAAAGAAAGATTTAGTAGAGATGTAAATTGATAAGATAGTAGATGGGTGAATTCGAAAAGTTCCAATGTAATTACCAAAAAAAAAAGCGAGAAAATTCTAATGTATAGTAATAATCCTTAGAAGGAAACTATCTATTTTTTTATTAATATATCATAACATATTTTTCAATTGAAATTTTAAATAAAATCTTGGAATATCGAAAAAAGGAAAGAAAGATTTGCTCGCAATCTTACCCTTTAAAGATAGAAGAGATGTAAATTGACAAGATAATAGATGGGTGAAGTGGAAAAATTCTAACGTAATTGCCGAAAAAAGAGAAAATTCTAACGTATCAAAACAATCCTTAGAAGAAGCCTATCCATTTTTTATCAATATATCTTAACACATTTTTTAGTTGCAACTTTAAATAAAATCTTGGAATATTGGGGAAAGAAAAGAAAGATTTGCTTACAATCTTGCTCTTTAAGGATAGCAGAGTTGTAGATTGACAAGATAGTATGTGGGTAAATTAAAAAAATTCCAACATAATTACTGAAAAGAGGGAGAAAATTCTAATGTATGGAAACAATCCTTAAAAGGAATCTTTCCATTTTTTTGTCAATATATCATAACAAATTTTTTCTTATAATATATGCATCAAAATAAATATCAAATTAGATTCCTTGATAATTGGTTGGAAATCTTAGAATATTATAGACAATGAAGGAAAAAATTGCTTAGCATCTTTCTTGTTAAGGAAAGCAGAAATGTAGATTAACAAGATTACAGATGGTAAATCTAAAACATTCTAATGAATGAAAACAATCGTTTGAGAGATTTTTTCTATTTCTTTTTATTATAAAATATATGCATCAATATTTTTGATAAAATAATAATAATTGGTAAAATAGTAATAAAATTAGAATTCATAACCTAAAATTAAGCCAATATCAACGAAAAGAATTGAATTCAAGAAAAAATTTTCTTTTATAGAAGTCATTATTATAAGTATCCCTTCCACCATTAGAATTCAAAGAGAGCTTTCACATCATCCAACAAGATGTCTTGCACTAGAGTTGCTACCATCTTTCTTATCCTCTTTATTTTGAATGCAAGTAAGATGCTTCTCTCTCCTTAGTAATTATTTTTTTTTTTGTATTATATATGAACATTGAATATGACTAACTCTTTCTTTGTATTATATATGAACATTGAATACTATTAATATTTTCCTTAGGGCGCCCAATTTTTCACCTAAAAATAGCCAAACCAGACTCATTTGGTATGGAAATTAGCAGTTCAGACCGGTTTAGGCTGGGAATTGAACCGAATGGCTGAAATGAACTAGTTTCCGATCGGTTCGGTTTGGAAAACCATGATTGGTATGAGGCCAATTGGGCTTGTACTATCTTATAGTGCCCATGTCATGGTATATCGCTTTCGTATTGAGATATATTGACCTTGTACCGATACCATGCTGCTAAGCATGGTTTCAAATCCTGATGGGATGTCCTGTAGGATGTTAAGATGGATAGCCATCCCAAGTGTTAGGACGAGACCTTGTCATCGTCTTAACGTCTTAGTTGGCACATCGTGGGACATCCCCTCCAAAGTGTTGAGATGGTGCGGTACAGTGATGCATCCCATTACATGAAATAACAAGGATGACCCCATCTTACAAGATTTAAAACCTAGCTGCTAAGTACGCCTTTTTTTATATTTCTTGCTCATTTATATTGAGGTATATCAAGACGTAAGGGGCACCATCTATTTGTATCAGCCCACAATTAATGTGACACTGCTGCTTGAGATCTGAATCCTTTATGGTGCATGGGCAATAACAAAGATTTAGGTGACAATGTCAATACTTGTCTTAGTCACTGACTGGCATGGCACATGTTGGCACGCCCTTGGCAGGGTAGCAAGCATTGTGGCATAGGGAATTTACTTCTAGAAATTGATAGGGAAGAGCTGTCACTAGGTGGCTAGCATAGATATAACTTTCCACCCAGTTTTTCATAATCTCTTATAAAAGTATACGCAAAAATCACATATTCTTGGAAATAATAGGTAAGGATTAATCGTTGACCTAATTTTCTATTGTAACAACACCAATTAGACTCAAAGCTTAGTAGGAGGCATGAGACATTATTATGGTGGGTTGAAGCACAAGGTGGCAGTCTGTGTGCATACTATATGAATGCACTCTATGTAACTACCTAGGACCTCACCTAAAAGGATTCTAGCTAGAAGTTGTAAGTTGGGGCTTTGGTCCTTAAATGCCCAAGACTTCCCCAGCATTATTGATGTTGGACCAAATAGACACCAGCATGTGTCCCCACACTATGTGTATGGGGCTTATTCCTTTTTGTGCTCCTCATGTTTTCAATTGAGGACCTACTGCTCACAATTTTGAGACATGTTATCAAGCCTCTTGATGAGGTGGCTTGCAATTTTACCCCTCTAATGAGGTGGATCTTTAAATTAGTGTACTCTCTACATTAGAATTTGAGTAAGATCTCAGCCATAGAGAGGATTTTTTATCCAAAAGCTTTTTTGTTGCTTATTCGGTCAAATTACATATTTGCTCCCTTTGCATAGATTGACACCTTTCTTGACATTGGGAACCTATCATGTAGCAAAGATATGACTCTTATTCTCATTTAAAGTATATTAATGTTGTTTATACTCTTTTGGTTATTAGGAGCAATTGCTCAACCCAATTTGGACCAAAGGAGAAGAATGGCTTCTCCCATGCTTTAGAAGTTTTTCAAAATTTATATGGTAATCTAGCCCCATCATCATAACTTACCTAATGTCAATTTTTTGTTGTGCATGGTATTAAAGACCTATCCCGAACCTGGCTATTATATTTAAATATCTAAATCTTGAACTTTCAAAAACCAAGTTTTGTAAAACTAGTACCAAGAATTGTACCAATACATTATCGGTTTGGTATAATACACACCCTGTACCAAAACAGGGTGCCAATATATTTTTTTTCCTCGCTCCTAGCTATGGTATTGCTCGAAATTGGATGATACAGGTCAGTATTAGACAGAACAACAATTTTGCTCGGTTAGGATTTGTTCGGTTCCTACTGAATTGAACCTTGGTATTGTATCAATGCCTTATTGATATGGTATGGTATGGTATGGTTAGTATGGGCTGATGTGACAAACCTTGCTAGAGACATTTCAACCTATTCTATTGAGATTGATTTTCAAAGTTGTCTAATTTCACATAGATGTCTATTGCAAGGTTAAGTCCATCTCCAAAAAGGCTTTCTGGTTCCTATAAATTTATTTTTTCAACAATAGTATGCCTCCGATCATCTTCAGAACTTCAGCCTCTTGGGATATTAATAGAGTTTGGACTTTGGACCATGGTTTCAAAAACTGCCAAAATGGGATGGTACAACTAGAACTGTACTATTTTGGCTAGAAATCAGCACTGATACAGGTGTCAGCATGTCGAAATAGCCATGCCAATACATACTGGTCATACTAATCTATACTTGTCTATATCAGTGCATGCCAGCGGTATCTTACCGACCATACCAAGTAGTATCAGTGGTTTTTCAATTTTTTTTGAAAGTAGTTAGTTTCGGTATGTACTGTTGGTATTGCTACAATACTGACACACTTGACCATTCTGATAGAAAAATGGTAGGGAGTCCAGTACCAGCATTTCAAACTTTGCTTTAGACCATTGATAGATACCGAAGAAAAGAAAATGACAACAATACTAGAATTTTATAGATGGAGGAGGATAAAATCTTTGCCTCTTGCAAGCAATCAACTGCAAAGTTACAAATTGAGTTTTTTCCCTCCTATTCTTGGAATTTAAATTGCTATTTTTTCTACGTTTGAATCTTGAATGTACTTACTCATTCTATATTGTCTTAGAATACTAGAGCTATCACTTTCATGTTATTTAGTGGAGGTGCACAGTTTTAGTTTAGGTGGCTGATTACTTAGTGTAGTTTTGCTAATTTCTTAAATATGATAATAAAATATCTTCTTCCTTTTCTGTACCTTGAAGGTCGTGTTGTCTACCCTCGCTTTTACAGCATTTGAGCTTCCCCCTAATGGGGCTATTGGAACAAAAATTTTGGAGTTTCTTTTTCATTCAAGACCTGATCTGGTAAGAATACATTCCTCAAATTTCTAAAATAAGAAGTTTATAGGAAATTATTGTGTTAATTACCATTTATAAAGGGACCTTTTGTTTCTTACAGTTAGGGTTGCATACAGTTCATGGCACAGTCTAAAATTTGTTTTGAAGCAGTATTCTCTGATTAGATATCTGAACTGCCATCAGTATTAATTTAGAAACCTTGGCATTGCATTTTTTCTGTAATATTTGCAAGGGTATAGATGCATATTGCATGCTTCCACATGCACATACACATTTTTGTGTACTTCTCTAGTTTAGATGATTGCTAGTTAGTAGCATGTTGTTTCATACCTGTATAAAGAGGACATGAATAATTATCCATTCTAATATATGTTATATAGCTTCCATTGTTGTCCCTAACCAAGTCAGAAGTCTCATTTTAGGTTATGTTTATGGCTCAACCAAATGTATTCCAGTTTTGGCAGTTCTGACCAAGGAAGGATAAAAAAATCTAAAAATATTCGAGATTTTGGGAAAAAGGAAAATAAGTTGAGAAAATACATTAGACAAGTTCAGAGCATAATATATTTTCCAGGACTTTTGTAAGTATTATTTTGGTGTTTCATGCTGTATCAATAAAAACTATGTCTTTCAAAAAATTAATATCAAATTTTGTGTTATTGTAGATTGCAATATATCAATTTTATAGTTTGATGACTGATACTTTATATATTCATGAGATTCATGCTTTAGGATAGCCAAACCTATGTATGAAAATTTGTCTCCTTTAAATTTCTTCAAAACCCAACATGAAAATGCTTCTAAATCTTCTCAAATCTCATGAATTCAAGTTAATGCTTGAAAAAATACTTTCTAGAATACAAAGAAATGAAGAAATGGCAAACAATAAATACAAATTGCCCACATAAGCAATATACCTGGCCCTACTAGTTACTCTCAACCACAATCTGAAACCAACCCTGATTCAGAATCACTTTTGGCTGAGAGCCTGAAACTGAAATTTCAGTTTTAGTTTTGAAGTTTTGGCTGAAACTTAAAACCATTCCTACAATTTTCCCCATATTGCCTCTCTACCATGGCACAAAACATTGCAAGTTTCATGGGACAAGATAGCATGTTATCTCGCTTATTATGGTTAAACTCTGTATGCACGCTTAATTGCCATCATACATCTTGTGCGGTGGAAGCAATGACATATTTGTCTATTTGAATTATTATGAGTTTACATAAGAAAGCCTGTATAGATGGAGATACGCTGCATAATGCAATTGATTGCAATGGAATTGCATCAGACTTTCAGGTCCTTGAAGCCCCTAATAAGTGCATTCTCAATTTCCCTTGGTTGTAATTGATCAAAAGTTTTGTTGATTTGGCAAGTCAGTGTTCTTCATATTGTTTTTCTGAAACCTCTATCTCCAGTGATGCCTTTCACTTAAGTTTTGACAAGGGCTAAAACTTTTGGTGCTGTGGCTCCTCTTCCTACTTTGTTGGAGACAACCTTAGTTTAACTTTGATGTTGCCATGTTTCCCTATAGATTTTGCAAATGCTCAGGAACTGTTACCTATAACTTCTTTTTGTAATTTTAGTTGCTCCTGTGTTCATTTGTAAGTTGAAGCATGGATGAGGAAAAACCACTCAGGTTGACTGCTTATCTATTGCCATTTTAACTTGGAATTCCTTATCTAAGGGCCTCTTTGGCATCGCTTTTATTTCTTATTTTCTATTTTTAAAAATAAAATCATAGAAACCAACATGAGACATGTTTGGTACTATTTTTCTATTTTTCTATTTTTCAAGTTACTTTTATTGTTTCTAGGAGAATGCAAATATAAAATCCTTTCCTTTAATATTTTCTAAAATAAGAAACTCATGTTTTTATTACCACCACCAACTCTACCTCTGACACTACTACTACTTTCACCTCCTACACTGCCACCACCATTCCAGTTGTTGCCACCTTCACCACATTACTGTCACCATTGTCAGTGCCTCAATGTCATATTGTCAGCACCCACACTGCCAACTTTTGCCACTGCCATGCCACTGCTACCGCCGTCACCACCTCCACCACATAGCCAGCAATCTTGCTACCACCACCACTATTACCTCCCCACATCACCACTGCCATTACCGTCACCTCTAGCACATCATTGGTGCCCCTACCACCACCGTCGTTGTTGCCATTGCTGCCATTGTCACCACATCCTTCACACCATCACGTCTTCCACTATCAATACCACCAACACTTTCACTACTTCTACCACTACTACCATTACCTCCAGCACCATCACCATGTTTATATTTTTTAAAGATAATTGACTATATGGAAGGCGAACCGTAACTGAGCGGTTCGGGGTGAACCGAACTAGTGCGGAACCGGGACGACTCGGCCTCTTGGTTTGGTGCAGAGGGTGATTTGCCTCGAACCAACATACCGAATCGAATTGAACTGCCTAGTTTGGCCCGATTCGGAGCGATTCATGGCTTGGGTCTTAGTTCATGTGATTGATATGCTACTAGTTAGGTATGGCATGCCCAGTACCAAACTATACTGGTTCCTGGTAGAGCGAATATGTTTTTATTATAGAAAATTTAGAAAAAGGCAATTTCTATTTATGTTTCTAATAATATAAAAAAGAAAGTGGTGCCAAATGATATCGAAGGTTTTAGTTGCAATTATTTTACTTCCAAAAGTCACTTTTCAAAATTGAGCAAAATTTTAGTTGCTAGAAATGATTATAAGGTGAGATAGGAGAAATTTTAGGAGCTCCACTTTGATTCCATAGTTTTATGGTTTTATATAATTTTGTTGCACATTTGTTCAATTATTGACAATGCAAACCATAGTTGCAAGTATGGTGCAACACATTACAATTTGGCACTACATTTTAATATGCTTTAACTTTTTGTTATGGACCATGGGGGAACATAACCATAATCCTCATTGTTTGAAAAGATTGTAGGTGGTAGATGAGCAACCAAGAACTGCCTAGAACCTAGTGGGTACCTAAGTAGGCAGGCATTCAAAGGTCAAGGCAGCCCAAAATAATAAGTTAAGAACAAATAATTAATGTAAGGATGGACCTAATTGATATTCATAATCTAATAAATTGAATGTAACTTACCAAATAAGATGTAAATCAATAAGTTACCAAATAAGATGTAAATCAATAAGAACTGTCAACCGGGTAACATGCTACATAATTTGCAAGTTAGTTTCATCTTCTATACTTGAACATGATATAATGTTAAAGCACACACTTAAGCACTGCCTAGGCAGTCATGTTTCAATGCATTGCTAATGCCAATTCACCCTATCTTCTTTTTCTGTATGGGTTTGTACCCTTTAAATAGTTACTAGTCAAAATTCAAATACATTGCGATTGTTATCTTTTTTCTTCGTAACAAAAACTTAGAGATCTTTGTATAATTTTTAGAATGGCGAGGATTGAGTGAATCAAGCAATGCGTCTGTGAGTTTAACTTGCTAATGATTTTGGGCATAACTTGACTGATCAAGTTGGATAAAGATCAAGTTCTTAACTATTGATATTAGAAAGGTGATCAGAATACAGAACTAACAGAACCACCCCACACTTGTTTCCTTTTGAACGTGATCCACATTATCGTTCTTCTCTTGTAATTTTTGTGTGGTTGTGTAATTATCTAATTATAGTGGTGAGCAAATTCTTTGCAAATAATTATATTCTTTTAGTTTATCCACTATATTTTTTATGTCGATCAATTAAATGCCTATGGTTATACAATCCCTATAGTTATACAATCTTTAATTGTCATTATGGATTCATGTTTCATACGTAAACATTTCAAATTATGTTTTCTTTGCTTAATTACCTCAAAGGTGCCTATTTTTCACAAAAGAACTTCACAATATAATTGATCTTTGTAATCTTCAAGGATATGCAAATTATTATGATTCTTAATGCTTCTTATATGTAATGAAGCCAATGATCTATATAAATATAGGCTCCAATGTTTTCAGTTTTGTTTTGGGACATTAGGTTATCTGGTTTAAGTGAAAACAGGTAAATATCAGAAGTGTTGATGAAGCGATAGTGATTGGTGCTGCTCTTTCGTTATCATCTTCTGCTTTTGTTCTACAGGTATGCAGCTTTCTAACTCCATATTGATTAGCATACTTAGAGCTAAATTGGTGCCTGGTTTATTTGCATGGGTTATAAACTCAATCTGTCCAACTTAGAGTTTCATTGAATTTTGAGCAAATTGAAACCAGTGTCTTATACAATGATTTTTTATAGATCGTCTGCATTATATTCCTATGATGTTTGAAAATGCATGCTCTTTTCTGTATTCAAGTCTCATTATTAGCTCATGTTGAATTTAGTTATCACCTTGAATCATATTTTCCTCTTCGTTCATTCTCTTATAATTGAGAAATTGGTTTTTCGGCATATGTTGCATTGTCATTGTCATGGAGAGTTATACATATAAACTTTTATGTCTTTGTTAATCCATATTTTGAGTGTATAGAATTTAGATTGGGCCAAGGTTCGCAAAATCGTTATTGTCACCCTTACCGCTTTGTTACTAGGTTAGTATGATATCATAGCAATACTTGGTATGGACACATGTACTGATCAAGTGTCGATAAGAGTGAACGAGTGGGAAAGAGAGAAGGTGGAGGGAGAGAGAGAGAGAGAGAGAGAGAGAGAGAGAGAGAGAGAGAGAGGATAGGAAGGACTTGTTGGATAAGGGGAGGTGGATTGGTGGCCGAAAGTTGATTGGGACAAAAGGTCATCAATCAAGGGCTGGAGGTCATTAATCAAGTATTGGAGGTCATTGATTGAGGTCGGAGCTTGTCAATTAGAGGTCATTGATCAAAGGTTGGAGCTTATTGATTAGGGTCGAAGGTCATCAATTAGAGGTTGAAGCTTATTGATCAGGGACCAAAGGTCATCGATTGAGGGCTAAAGGTTGTTGATTGAGGCTAGAGCCATTGACGAGGTCCCCGATGGCATCTTTGTTGAAAGACGAGGGGATTAGGAGGGACGAGGGGAGAGAGAGGGTAATGGCTAGGTTTTTGAACCGGAGAAGAGAGAGAGAGAGAGAGAGAGAGAGAGAGAGAGATTGAATGCAGGGAGTTGGGGTTTTATAAAAGGGCTTGGTTCGGCTTAGGTGAACCAATTTAGAACCATCCAAACTAAGCAAAATTGATTGGTTCAGCTCGATTTGGACCAGTTCTAACTTTTTTCCATTTTGGGTGATCAAACCATCCTATTTCCTATTTGGTTTGGTTTGATACACCCTGCACTGCCTTGTCCAATTTGATATACCCTGAACTGCCTTTATCTGATTCAATATGCAATGCACTGCCTGGTTTGGACTGGTTTGGCAGATCTTGGAGTGAGAAATTTAATTTTATCATTGAAATTTGCAAAATATGTCTGAAATTGAGTTATTAAAGGCATAATTCTATCAAAATGAGTTTCAAGCTTGTTGAACAAAGATAGAGAATTAATGTTTGGTTAGTACATCTTAACCTTCATAGGTAAGTTGTGTCATGTATTTAAGTTCAGTTTTATGGACTAAAGTTTGATCCATCAAGATCTAGATTTCTAGAATTGGCTCTGAGTCTAGTGGCAATCCTTTGTAATTTATTGTAGATTTCCTAGCCAGTGATATCACTAAAATAGGAAAATTGCAATCATATGGCAGTCAAAATTTTAAAGAGGATCATTATCTCATGCATGAAAACGATGAATTGGAAAAGGTTAAAAGTCAGAAAATTTGTGGGACTAGGATGCTAGAAATGAGAATTAACTATAGGTGGTAAAGAAATGGCGGAGTATTATATATATGATAATCCAAAAGCCTAAGTGTGTAGGACTTGACAAAAGACTTCACATGCAACTTTGGGACAGCATGAATGGATTGTTGCCACATCTGTTGATGATATATATCGTAAGTTTCACATTTCCCCTGACAAAACCATTTACAACCAGTCAAATTCTTGTCTAATGAGCAATAGGAAGTCTCCAATGCCTGACATCTTGATAAAAAGCTGACATCTCATTGGACATGGTAGCTACCACCATTGAGGATTCCATTGGGCAACATAATGATACAAGGGATCTTCAATTACAGGAGTATGAGAAACAATATGTTCAAATGAGGCCACTTAATTGCACACAATTGAACTACTTTCCATAAGGCAATTGGGGCTGTAAGAGGCTTAATTTCTTCAAGATCTTATTGGGTAGCATCGAATAAGAGTCTTTATTGGAGGAGGCACAACAGCTATTGTGATAGAAGTGGAAGAACCTAGAGTATGCCGTGATGATTACGGAAGAAAAGACAACCATTCTTTAAGAAAATTAGTCAAAGGACAGTGCAATGTTGTAGATTCAATTGACAGAACTTAGAACTTCACTGGGGCAAGTTGCTGTTCTGCTTTGTGTGAATATGCTAATTTACATGAGACTTCACATAACAATGGGTATGGCAGGCCAAGCCAGGCTCAAGCCAACTTTTTGCCTAGCTTGGTCCTTGAGCCCGATCTGATCCTGAAATGAGCCCAACTTAAGGGAACCTATTCCCAAGCCATAGTTATGAAGATTGGTCATGGATGGTTGAGCCTAGCCCAACTCAAGCCAGATATATATATTTCTCTTTTTCCTTAATTTGAACGAGGCTGAAGATGGGAAACCTCAATCACCATTATAATACTGCAGGATCAAAACAAAACCTACTTTTCCTTTTAATCAAGGGGAATGAAGCAATACAAGAGAAATCACTAATATTTGAGATATCCATCATTTTGGCCATGGCTAAACATAGACGTGTGAGAGGGCATAGGACAAACTTCTAATAGGAAATTTGTGAAAGAACTAAAAACTGTGAATAAACAAGGATGGGAGATGATGATGACGAGAAGAGCATGACTAAAATAATAAGTTTATAGAATATTTCAACATAAACTTCAGTAGTTAGAAAAAAAGGTATTTGTATTTTTTTAAAAAAATTATTATATGGAAGGAAAAAAGCTGGGACCTGGGGGGCTTTTTAAAATAACTTGCTTTTTAAAAGAAAATTTTCAAAGGAATAGATCATATAATGATTGCATTTTTTTGGTCCTGTCACATCCCTCAGTTATAAATGATGAACAAAATATTGCAAAGGTCCAAATTGTCAATCTACTACTTTATGGTGGCAGTGCCCTCACTATGATATACTGACATTTTACGGTGTCACCTGTGTAGCTTCTTGCTGAGAAAGGGGAGCTTCCTACACGATTTGGTTCAGCGACTTTGGGAATTCTTCTTCTGCAGGTTACTACTCTTCAAACTTTCAAACATGCCAGTTTCTTGAACTGTCTGTTTACATGAGATGTTCCATGAATCTTGATTTTTATTGTCTTCAATATTTTGAATATCATGATCCAGTCTCAGAATAGGTTCTTGACTTAGTGACATAGTAGAAGCTCTTCTGTTGATGCTTGCAGGACATAGCAGTGGTTCCTCTGTTAGTGATACTTCCCGTGCTTGAGAATCAGGTATGCTAGAGTGTAGCCTTTGTGAATTCATTGTAAAACAATATTTCTGATAGAAGAGATGCAATTTACAATTCCACATGTTATATCCAAGTAAACGTAAAGCCAATTATTTTTTTTTTATGTTTTCATTCAAAATCGATTTTTCAGACAATCTGGTTCTGGAAGCACCTTGTGGACAAAATTTTGTGTGGACTTGGTTGATGCCAGTAATTATTTGAGTTTTTAGTTCATTGCATAAGAATATGAGTAAAGAAGACATTATCAACAGATGCCATAAATTGCACCACAATTTTTATAATGTCAAGTGAAAGCAATTTCTAGTCTTTCATGTGGTGCCCTAATCTTAAAAATTTTGCAAATCAATCCATATAATTACTAGGCAAAATTTTCTGATGATTTAGATAGGATATTAATAACCAAAGTAAAAAGGTTTCAACTAAGGCTTTACATGGTGTCCATATCTCGAGTGCTTTAGGAAGTTCATCCATGCCCATCGTCATATGGCATGGACTTAAAAGTGGTGGGCCCAGCCTAGCAAAGCATGCATCACTTTCTAACCAAAAAATCTAGCTTGAGCTATTCAATTCATAAAGCCCTAGTGATCAAGCCCTTTAGGTTATGCTAATGCACAATTTTTTTGATAAAATATACTTTCACTTTTTACTAGCTTAATTCAAGACATTTTGGAAATGCCAATGAGCTAATGAAAGTGAATTTTTTTTTGCATTAGAAACAAGTTCCTATTTTTTTAAAGGATTTATCTGACTAGAAAGAAACCCCTTGTGGTCCAAGTATTGCAAATCTAAGTCCACACATCTCAATTTGAAATTGAAATTAAGCCTAAACCTATTACAATGTCAAAATGAAAAACCATCTCTTTTCTGCAGGTAGGGCAAATCCTAGCTATATGCTGCATCTTCCCAACCTATTGTGCCATAAAGCTGCATTTGGTTTTGGGATAGGAAAAGGTGGATAACCATACCTATGACGAAGTGTCCCTCCAAATGCTAATATTCTTAGGTTAGTCTGAATGTAGTTTGGTTGGAGTTGAGTTGGAAATGTTATTTGTCAGAATGAAGGGTGGGAATAAGAGGTTAAATAGGGAAAGGAAAAAAGTAACTCCCTTATGTGGCATGAGGACCCCTTACATTTTGGTTACGTGGCCTTGGTTCATCTTATGTCAAAATTTATGGCAAAGGATTTCAAGAGAGTGACACAAAATCAAAGGACCACCAACAGTAAGAGAACATGGTCACACCAGAAACTGTCAGAACTAACCTAAAAACCTGTGCCTTATCCGTGCCTAGCCAACTTGACACCATGAGTTGCATCAGTTACATGATGGACATCTGATCCGTGGTGTCCAAGAGCTTCAATTTTGTGATCGATGTTAGTTTTTTGGTGTATGGTCAACTGCAGCAAGACCAGAAGTCTCATGCGCATTAGTCCAAACATGTCTTCACCATGATTAGAAAATGTGTTTGAACATCAAATTATTTTCGTTCTGTCCAGCATTGACTAATCTTCCGATACATCTTAATTCACCTCAAGGGAGTTAGAATAAGGAAGCTATGGCCAAAAAACCTAAGCAGTGTTAGGGCTGCCAATCTTTATAGCAAGGAGCATGGCATCAAAGGCAGCCAACAGCAATTACCATTCCATTGTTATATATATAGTTTTTTATTTAATAAACCATGTTGGACAAGTACATAATCCTATATCCACAGTGAGTCAGTTAAGGTTTGAGAAAGGAGTCTGCTGCTTGAGACCCCAACCCACCAACCTGAGCCAAGATTTGGCAGATGGCTGCATGTTTGATAGGTTTTGGGCCCACAAAACATGCTAGGTCTACTTGGAAATTTCCAAAATATCAAGAATAAAATCCACCATAAGTGACATTGAGTTGTGGTATGATTTGAGAAACGCTTATGATAGAAGCCCTAAAAATTTCATAAGTTTAGAAGAAAATAAATATAAAGGCACTGTCTCTCAACAATATTTCAAAATATTACTCAACTTATTTGCCTACAAAATCAAGATAATCTTAAACCTCCAATACTCTTCCCTTGATCTAGTTCATGCTATTTCTTGACATCTGAAAAGGGATAAGAAAATATAGTGAGCTGGCAGCTTAGTAAGTAACTTCTACCTCTAGTTGAATCAAACATATCATTATATAGAATAAATGTCAATTCGTATATAGCATAAAGGAATTTGCCAACTAGGCCATCTTAAGCATCACATCAACTCCTTATTGGATGCCCTTCATTTCTCCAAAAGGTCATTATTGTCCAATTCTTAAGATAAGAATACCACATTCCTTGCAAATGCCATTCATTGGCCTTTGTTTAATCGATCATTCATAGAAACCATAATTGATCCCAACCTATTCTCAACGAAAGCAAAAGAACTCTTGAATGTGGATCTCTCTTCAAGATTTAGAACCTTCTTTCTTTATGGTTTAGACTCTTTATTATTACTCTTTATTATTAGGTAACATCAAATTCTCTCAAACCAAGGATGAATGAACCATGAATCAGTATCGAACTGGCAGTGGACCGTAGGTTTGGTATTTTTTTATAATTTTTTTTATTTTTTCATTGGTTTTCAATTTTTTATGTAGTTTTTCTTGAGCTTTCACCCTCTCTACTCTCTCTTATTTTCATGCAAAATTATATAAGCGAATGTCATCCTCACTTCTTTGATTTGTTGTTTATTATTTCATTCAAAATCATTGGATCGCCTCTTTTTTCCTTTGATTTGTTGTCTATTATTTATTATTCCATGTATATGGCTGAGCTAAGGCAATGTAGTGATAGGTGATAATCTGGATCCTAAGAAATACAATTTAATCTTAGGATTTTATGGCAAGTTTAATTTTATTGTTTTGATAAGTTGTAAATTGTTGGTATAGGTCAGTATGAGATTTGCTATTACCGTAATCCTGTCTAAGTCTGAAACCTTGTAAATTTGACTAAGTGTTGACTACAGCCTTGCAAATTATATTTTAAAATAATTTTTTCAGTATTTTATTCTCTTATTATTTACAAGTTAAATTAATTTTTTAATATTTTAATCCGAAGTGAAAGTACCTTAACTTAATATTTGCTAAACCGTGATTTTCTGAAATTATTTGAATTTGTTCTTGAGAGGAAGAGTTGACTTTTATCCTTAAGTAATTTTTTTATATATATTTTTGTTGAAATCAAATGGGGATGTTCCCTTATTTTCATGAGAAATCTTAAGTAAATAGAAAGAGAAAAGAGGAGAATGATGATATTTACTTAAATAATTTTGAATGAAAATAAGAAAGGAGAGAGTATCTAGTTTGGCTCGATTTGTAGCTCGTTCCAAACTAACCAACAAAAATGAACTATTTTCTTGTCGGTTTTGTTTTGTTTGGTTTGGTACATCTTACCTTGTCTCAAATTGATGAATGAGTGATGTTTGCTAAGGAAATAATATTCTTAGATCTAAAAGAAAGGAGACCCTCGCCTATGGTATGTTGTACTAGTGGGTGCCGCTCTATACTGGGCATACTATACTATATTGATATCAAACAAAGACTTAGGATGGAGAGCGTACTTAGTGTCGATATATTGAATCGACCCACATTCCAGGCATATCAATAATGTCAATGTACCAGTGTGGTACCGGTATAGGTTCCAATATCGAGATTATGGACATTGTCCTCACCAAAACATTATAGGTTCAAGCTCAATCAATAAGCCAATAGCCCGCTATCCCTAGAGCTAGGATGCTCAAAATTTTTTCTTAGCACGTCTCATAATAAGAGAACCCACCAGTGGAAATCACGCCATTACATCTAGGTTAGTTTGGGAATCAACAACCTCTCCTTCCCTTTATTAATAAAAGCATCCTTTTTAGAGAAACCAATTTGACATCTATCATAACTTCCTTCAAAACAACATTCATGATTTTTGCAATGGAAATTCTGAAGACACAAAAATTTCAAAAGTTTTGAGGTAGAACTGAAACAAAACCTCCAAAATTTTCTATCATTACTTGATCTTAAACACACCTCCTTCAAGATTAACCCTCAAGCTAATCAATATATTTGAAACTATTACATAAGTTCCACCACACTTTCGCTTTTTAACTCTAATATAAAACTCAGATTTAGCTAGCAGCTTCAACATCGGTAATAAAGGACCCTTCATCCATCCATAAACCTAAACTATAAATTTAGATTTTTATATATCCAACAATCACCTACAAAAGAGATCTAACAATCTTACCCAAATATGGCAATTTAAATTATTAGAAGCTCCATCAAAATGCATGCTCTACGTCCTCTTAAAATAAGTTTCATCAATAGGAAAATATCCTTATTTGTTGCATCTCAAACCATTTTTTTAAATACTTACTTCCTCGAAGGTTTATAAAATCACTAAATTATTAGGAATTAAAGAAGATTACTCTGCTTCAACCTCAAAGGATCTAGAAACATTAAATAATCATGAAAATTCTTGACAATTCCATCCTTATCAATAAAAATCTATTCATTTCCTCTTAACTGATTTATGAATTCCGTTCTTGCAACAGTAAGTTGTATCTCTATATCCTTGAGCCAAAATTGTCTTGATTTTTAATGCTACAGATATTCTTGAACGATCTTGTCTGCTTATTTCTTCCCATTTCCTCTTTCTTAATAATATGTCATGACTCTTCCAATTCATCCAAATTTTCAAATCTTAATCATAATTTCTTGCTCCCATACCTTTTGTTTCTTTTTAGTGAACCATATTTTTTACAACAAAACTTTAACGAGATAACTATACCCAAAATAAATTTAAGATTTCAAAATTACGTAAATAACAAATGAAGAATAACCAAACACAGAATGTAATGATCTACTTATGTATCACAAAATGTATTTCCATGACAAATCCTTCTAGTTATCAAAACTTTCTACCAATATTTTATCAACCATCCAAGTGACACTAGCAGTATGAGAAGTGCCTTGAGCTTGGATGACCAATAGTTTGGTGAGGGTTAGCTGTGCAAGTATCCCTAGCAAGATCATTTGATATTTGGGTTTGAGGTTGGGCCATTGCCGCACGCTTCCTCAAAGTAAATCTGAGATTCATGATTAGGTTAATCAACCCTTAATGTAAGATTTCTTTTTTTTTTAACCTCTGTAACAAGAAAAAGCCCTAAACATGTCTCTTTAGCCTAGTTTCTATCCTATCTCACTACTAACTAGTATGAACTCCAAGGATGTAAATCGTATGATCTGATACTAAAAAAACTGTCAGTAAGTTTTGAGCCCACAGAACATGTTCGACTTGAAATTTTTTCAAAATCTCCAGAATAAAACCCACCATAAGCAACATCAGGTAGTGACATGATTAGTGACATGATTTAAGGCTTGAGCAGCACTAGAAGTTCTAAAAATTTTATAATACCAATTTAGAAGAGAATAAATGTCAAAAGCACCATCTCTTAAGAACATTTAAAAGATTGCTTAATTGCTTTGCCTAGAAAATCAAGATAATCCTAAACCTCCAGCACTCATCCCTTGATCTGGTTCGTGCTATTCCTCGATATTTGAAAAAGGACAAGAGAGTATAGTGAGCTAATGGTTCAATAAGTAACCTTTACTTCTAGTTGGATCAAGCATATTAGATATAATAAATGTCAATTTATACAAAATAAAGTAATTTGCTAAGTGCAAGGTAGAATTTTATAAAAGCATGCTTATAAGAATATAACATTAGTCATTTTAAAATAGTAATCCATCAAAGCCAGAAAACTCTTTACTTTATTATATTCATTTTAAAATCCACCCTCTGTCTTTGTGACTATGGCCACAATTAGTTCCGTGATAAGATTTGAAAGAGACTAGATTTTGAATACAAAATGTGCCATCAAACTTACGTGTGCCAGCGATCAGTCCTGACTGGTAAGACCTGAAAGGCAACTAGTTTTGATTTAAATGGAAAGCATGCTGACAAACCGCATGTGCTGGTGATCAGCCTTAATCGGCTAGGTCTGAAAAAATGTATTTCTAGATTGATGTGGTCAAAGATTAACCCCAATGGTTAGGTTTGAATCATCATCAAACTTACAACAAGCATAACATCTATTCCAAACTAATTTCTTAGTCATAAAACCAATTCAAAAAATCCATAAATTTTATACATAACGTTTAAAAACTCATTTCGATTCGGTCAAATCAAATCAATTTTTGATTCACCATAATTTGGTATCATGTCCAAATAAAATATTTCATGCTTGATCTGTAATTAAAAAATATTTTTTATTTATACATGGCATGCATAGTATTTTGATTTAAAAATGCATGAAAATATGCATTGATAATTTTCATAATTTCTACATTAAATTTTTATGTTATTTTTACTAATAAATGTATTAAGCTAAGCAATTTAAATTAAACTAAACATGTGGCATGCATAATGAAACACTAGGGAACCCAAGCTAACAATGTTTTGCAATCTATCAATAAAATTAATTGCAACCTCAGACATGATTTGATTCCTAATTCTAGTGCTCTATTGGGGTTGGAGATCATAGGAGTAGGCACTGCCATCATTACATCGTAAAAGAAAAGAGGGAACATAAGTAGTATGATTTGACCCTGAAGCCAATAATCAAAGTGGATTATAGGGTAAATATGATCGATGATAGAAGAAAAATATGAAGACAAGGTCACCTAGGTAACAATATCTGATAGCTCGAGTCGGTTAGATTAAGGTAACAAATGGCTAAATCAAGAGATTAGTAACTAGTTCAAACTATGGTATGTCATATCAATGTGTACTACTCTATATCGGGCATACTGTACCATACTGGTATCAAACCAAGATTTGATACATTGTATCAGTGTGGTTCTGGTACATGTTCAATGCCGAGATTGTGAACCCTAGTCTAAACAATAGTAGCATTTTAGGGGTCGTCAAAGATAGAGGCCTAATGATGCCCTGCAAAGGTCGAGGTGGATACCAACCCAATTGGTAGTTGCTTGCGGTCCAAGGATCCCATCTGGCACCTTAAGGAATCAAGGAGAGAGGTCCCTTTATTGATGTCTAGTGAGGTCTACTTAGAGAGAATGAAGAAAGAGGAGAGAGAAAAAAAGAAAAGAAAAGAAAGAAGGAACAAAACAAGGGAAGAGAAAGGTTGGGGGTTGCTGGTCAGTAGCCAACTTCTTGTTGGTAAAGCAGGATCTTGAGTGTCCCACCAGTTGGGCATCTTGGTGAAGGACCGGCGATGGGCTCAGCTGGCTATCAATGTCATGTTAAAATAGCGTTTTAACATGGAACAGGGATGGTTCACGAACAAGGGAGAAAAATAATCCAAGAAAATCAAGAGATCAAAGGATCTCGATGGCTGACCATGGCCTCGATGATCAAATAGCCTCGTTTAGTCATTTGACGGCCGGATTGGGTCAATTCTGGCAATGCAGTGTAACTCCCATTCGACCACAAAGTGGAGAAAACAGGGCTCTGCTTGGTTGAACAATGATGATCAACGAATGAAATAGAGAGAGATAGATGGAGAACCTGAGGAAGATGATTAACACCCAATTGGAGGAAAAAGTGGAAAAGGATGATGATCGATGACATTTCAAAGTAGGGAACCACTATGAAGAAAAAAAATGGAGGTGGGGGAAAAAAGGAAGAGATTTGTATGGGAGGATTCAAAGCTTTGAAGGGATTCTAGGATTCCTTCTCCTCCTCGAAGTTGGATTACTTCTAGAATTTGGCCAGTAAACAAGGACTTATCTCTCCTGTTCGTACCCTTTTCCAATCTAGAATAAACTAGGTTCCTCTCAAGTCAGCCTAGAAAGACTCTGACGAGTTGACTAAGGTCAGATCAGTCAAGTCTATCCCTTTTCTGAATCTTGGCTTGTCAAATGGACTAGGCCAAAGTTGGTAACATGCCTAAAGAGGCTGGGCCTCACATTTAAAGTCAATACAATCATGCATTTTTCAAAGTTTCATGGGACCCATCTAGTTTATGGAAGGGGCCTAGGTTGAGAAAGGAGTCATTAGGACTTGAGATAAGTCAATAAAATCATACCTTATTTGTTTTGTGGGAACCATTTAGTTTGTGGGAGCGGCCCATTGCTATGTGACAAGGCACACCTAATGTATATCACTAATATTGTCAAGGGTCATAAGGGTGCAGTTTAGGTAATCTCTTACCACATGGTGCTTTAAGATTTTAATCTTCCAATAGGTAATGGAATAAAAGGTGATTCTAACCTTGTTAGTTATCCCACTGCACATCTGCTTAAACTCCCTCTCCTTGCAATCATGTCGCAGCCTAGTGGACACATCCTATCAGTGTCGAGATGTACTTGAAGATCAAAGCCTCATTTCCCCCCTCTCCTCTTGTCCTTACGCTATTCTATTCTCTCTGACACATGCACACAGAATTCTCCTATATGCTTTACTCTTATCCTTAAATACTCTATAATTTCTCTCTATGGCAGCTAATCTTTGATTCTAGCAGGAAACCAGTATCTCGCATTGCCTATTTTCCTTTCTTAGTCGGTGATGTCCTTTCATTCTTTTCTAAGCAGGGAAGAACTCCATAACCTATTCATAGGGATTAATATTCTGGTCTCATTTCTAGTTATCTCTCTCTCTCTCTCTCTCTCTCTCTCTGAGTTCAAAAAGCCTCTACTTTTTCTCTCTTGGAATTCTAGTAGCCATGTTATAATCAAAATCCTAAACAACTCAATGAGGGCATAGGATTTATACTTCTTCAAAACTTGCCTTTAAAAGACTTTCTTAATGTGTTTCAAGAGAAGATATGAGGAAACTTGGAAGAAGCAGAAAGAGCGAGAGAGATGCTTGAGTGAGTATGTGGTAGGATATGTAATGGGACTACGATCCTCTTTTTTTGATTATCTCCATTGAAGGATTAGAATCTTAAAGGTCCAAGCAGTCGCAGATTAGATGCCATAGAAACTAAAGTTTCTTCTAATGGGTTCAGGTTCATAAAATGTGGTTATAATTTTATGCTAGCCGTCAACCTACTACAACCCTTCTTTATGTAACTTGTGACTAGCTATATAATAAAGAAGTTTCATCCCTTCCTTCCCTTAGCGAAGTAATGTTATCTAAGTGTGTTAATTGCCATTGAAGAATACAGTCCTCTAGGCTGGGTGTTTGGTAGAATAAATAGATGTCGCCTCACTTATCCCTCATCCCTCAATGAAACACACACTAAGTTCATTTTTTAGATAATATTATTTTATGAAGTGCACCTGAATGGTCTTGATATGTAAGATTCCATTTCTATTGGTATGAACTATCCTAGATATTAAAGCTGAAAGCATATTGTTGTATCTCTTTCTCATCAATTTCAATCAGACCCCACTTTTCAACTCTGTTTCCATTGATATTTGCATTGAACTCCTTCAATTTTTGATTGCAGAATCTTGTCCAGGAAAGTATTTGGCCAATGCTAGCGACCGAAAGCTTGAAAGCTTTAGGTGGACTTGGTCTACTTTCTCTGGGAGGAAAATACTTTCTGAGGCGTATCTTTGAGGTCTGTATGATGATCTTTATCCGAACACTTATTTCATGGTTAGTTGAATGATAGTTGTCACTAATGTATTTTAACCATAATTACCTTAGTGCAGGTTGTTGCAGAATCAAGAAGCTCAGAAGCTTTCGTTGCTCTCTGTCTGCTTACGGTTTCAGGGACTTCACTTCTTACACAAATGTTGGGCTTCAGTGACACGGTAGGATATATCTTTTGGAAGTTAAGTAGCAAGGTATTGTGTCTTTTTTTCTGTCTGACATATTTATTAATCTGCGGTCATGTCTAGCTAGGAGCATTTCTGGCAGGAGCAATTCTTGCGGAAACAAATTTTCGGACGCAAATTGAAGCTGATATAAGGCCCTTTAGAGGCTTACTTCTTGGTTTATTTTTTGTAACTACAGGGACATCCATTGACATGCAGGTACTCTTTCCCTCAAAATTATGCGTTCACCTGGCTAACTTATTGCTATTTCTGTTGTATTTTCTGAGACCAGCTCCATTTTTAGGAGGCATCCTCATGTAAATGATGCTAACTCTACCAGGACTTTGTTTATATTTATGCTTTTGGTTTTCTACCGGCCATTTTGCAATTTTGAGTAGGATGTGCTCTGTGAGACTTGCAAGATGATAGATATTTTATCTAGGCTCAAGGTATACCGGTTTATAGTATGGGCAGGCACTAGAAGTAGAATGGTATCCTTGTGGATGGTACAATTCAATCCAAGTTTTGGCATATTGGATCGTACCATACCAGTATGGTATCGAATTTCGATTTAGTATGAATTGAATTAGTTTGAATTGAGTGGAACCATCTTGTACCCCTAGGTACTGATCTGTACCGTGTGGTACTGAGTGGTATTGTAGTTAAGAGAGAAAAATTGATGCCTTATCTCGGTATAGGGTGTGTACCATACCGTACCAAATCACTAATGTACCGATACCGGTCTTGGTACTGGTTTTGTAAACCTTGATTCAACTTATAGAATATAGGACGCTCTCCTTCTGATAGCATGGATTTAAGTGGCCCATGGCATTTCCTCTCAGGAAATGTAAAATAAAATAAAATAAAGGCAACCTGTGAGATAAGTACAGCATCAAACTGAGGATTGTTGCAGGCTGACTTTGTCAATCAATTTGAACCAAACATAAGACTTTGGCTACTGATCATCTAAAAGCTACTTTCCAGCCAGAGTAATGTTCTGGGGCTATGTTCCTGGAGAAGGATTTCTGTGACATGTCACATGAGAAATGTTCTTATCAGGAAGCATGGACATAAAGAGTACTAATTTTCTCCTCTTGATAATGTTGATTATGGTGATGTTTGAAATCAAATACAGTTGTAATAAAATATTATAATATGAGCACATGGACTTGGAATCAAATATGTTCTTTTTTTTTCCTGAACACCTTTGTTTATGTGTTTGACTTGAAATCTTGAGTGTGTGATCTCATGCCTGCTTGTTTCCAAAACCCAAAAAAGAGTCTTGTTGTTTGCATTCGAGCTGACATGTATCTTGAATTTCTTCCAAAACGTCTAAAGTGAGAGCATTTATGTCTATACTGAGGGCCCAGTTTGCCTTTTTTTGGTGCCATAGGTTCTTGAAGCACAGTATGAATGAATTCATTGAGACATTAATGCTGGGATAGTGTTACACCTATTGAGCCTCTATGGTAGCTTGTTGTGGTAGTTTAGTTAAACAACACCTAAATGTATTTTTGTGTCTTCACCTGTCCATATGCATAGGCATCTGACATTACTGAGTTTTTAAAGGGTCCCAACTCACACTAATCAATATGAACATAAAGATGAACTGCAACTTGGAGTCACATATCCCAAGGTTTGAAAAATTGACGATGCCATAATGTGTACCATCCCATAATGGTGCATGCCGCATGTTGCATTGTCCAGCTTCAGCAAACAATGCATAAATACGGGGCCATAGCATATAGATCATGTACCAGAACAGGATGTACTATATGCCCATATACCATGTTTGTTCAAACCTTGCTTAATCCTCCTTATTTTGGTGAAGGAAACAAGCCACCCAAGTAGTTTGTTTTGCTTCTTTTTCCTTCTTTTTTTTTTTTTTTTTTGTGCCTCACCCTAATAGCATAGAGAGTACATATTCTATTGTAGCATGAACACAATTGCTGCATATAGTTTCGATCATATTTAGTGTTATATTCACAGAAGGATATTCATCAACCTTTCTTAAACTCTTTCTACCATGCAGCTTCTTTTCCGAGAATGGCCAAATGTGCTTTCCCTCTTGGCAGGTTTGATTGTTATCAAGACATTGATAATTACTGCAATAGGCCCCCGTGTGGGACTAACTTTTCAAGAAAGCATAAGAATAGGATTGCTTCTTTCACAAGGTGGTGAATTTGGATTTGTGGTATTTTCCTTGGCAAACAGGTCAGTAATCAGTAACCTGCAAGTTGTGAATGCTACTTATTTGATTAGTCCCATTTTATGGTTTGTCCTCTGAAAGCTTACTTTTCAAAGCAGGCTTGGAGTTCTACCACTTGAGTTGAACAAACTTCTCATAATAGTTGTTGTGTTGTCGATGGCATTAACTCCTTTACTGAATGAAATTGGAAGGAGAGTTGCCGAGGTCATTGATGAAAAATATCAAGGAAAAGAAGTATGAGTTTAGACTTTGTTTCTTCTCATAACAATGAAAACGTGACCTTTTCATTAACAAGTTTCTCTGAGTGAATTCTCTTTCTTCTTTCCTGGCAGAGAGTGATTGAGATGGTGAGCTTTGATGCAACTGAACCAGTTGTCATTCTTGGATTTGGGCAGATGGGTCAGGTAATTACACATGTTGCTAAATAATTTTCAAAGTAATTATGATCTGGGGATGCAATCTGTGTGTTCTACATAGTTAATCATCCAAATTACAGGTCCTTGCCAATTTTTTGTCGACTCCATTGGCTTCTGGGCTAGATGGTGACTATATGGGATCGCCTTATGTTGTATTTGATCTTAATCCTAGAGTGGTTAAGGTAAAAGAAATATTTTTACTAGCACAATTCCTCCATGTCTCTCATTTGTTATTGTTTACCCAAAATTTCCTATACATTTTTCTTAAGCTTTGTGGTCATGGATTAAAGTTTTGTGTTCTCTTTCCTTTCTCTCAGGCTGCTCAAAAAACAGGTTTTCCAGTACTCTATGGAGATGGATCACGCCCAGCAGTTTTGCAATCTGCTGGTATATCGTCTCCTAAAGCTGTCATGGTCATGTATACAGGAAAAGCAAAAACAATTGAGTCTGTTCAAAGGATAAGACTTGCATTTCCTGCGGTAGTATTTGAGTTCTGCGATCATTTTGTTTAACTATAGCACTTATTCATTCTTAATTTCTTATACCTTTTATTAGGAAAATTGTATGAGTTATATTTGTCATGAATTAAGCCCGTTTTAAGAGTTTGTTGAGATGTATGTTAAAAAATTATATATAGAGATAGAAGTGCACTTGTAGTTCTCTGATTCCAGCAAAGTAGTTCAAAGACATATTATCATGCTAGCAATGTAAATTGCTGCCAGAAGAAACACTGATTTTGAAGATTAGAAAATATGTCGCAATGACATTGTTATCACGTCTCTATTTTTCAATTTTTCAGTAAATTTTCTCACTGAAGATTCCTTTAGCAGGTCCCTATCTATGCCAGAGCTCAGGACCTTGCCCATCTGTTAGATCTGAAGAAAGCAGGTGCAACAGATGCTATTCTTGAAAACGCTGAGGTAATTAAAAGACAATCTTTACTTTTGTTGTCATGACTGATTATTAATACCTCCTTCCAGGCATCAACTAATGTAATAGAATGTTTAATTTATTGGCATTAATGCTTTTTTCTTCTGATATTCTCTTCTGCAGACTAGTTTGCAACTTGGCTCAAAGCTTTTGAAAGGGCTAGGTGTCATGTCTGATGATGTGACCTTCTTGAGTCAGCTTGTGAGAGACTCAATGGAGCTACAAGCACAAGAGGCACTCAACAAAACTGAGGATCGAGAATTTGATGTCATGAAGCCACTGCAGGTACTTGAAATATATAAATGTGCCTGCTGATGATGTCTGACATGATGGTTTTGCATGGTAACTAACTCGAACAAACTAATTACTGAATCAGGTGAGAGCGACTGACTTGATTGAGGCCACTAGGGGAAGTGCATTAGTCTCACATAAAGAGCGAGGCCTTCACTTGGATCACCCAGATATCCCTCATGTTGCCATATCCAAGAACAGCCAACCGACTGATATTGAGGCAGCAGAGGATCAAGCTAAACATGATGTTCCAAACCACAATTCTGAGAATTTAGAATCTGATGATGGGGTTAAATATTGTCGCTTGGATATTGACAATAACATTCTAAATGGAAAAGAAGATACCAAAGGAGAGAGAAATATGTCAGATCATTCTATGCCACGTGCAAGTTCAACTGAGTGTTCCTAATTTTCATTTCTGGATGATTTTCAGTTCTTAAAACAATAGCAAGCCCAGAATGAAAATGGTTGTGCTGCTACAAAGCTAAAGATCTACAGCCCATGGTTGTGCTGCTACAAAGGTAAACTTGGTTGCTGCAGACAAAGTACTAGATAACTGACATTGAATAGAAACACCTGCAACTCTTCTAACCTTTTAATTGCAGGAAGGTAACTCACATACAGCTCCTAATCCTGAAGGTTACAGTTACAAAATAAGGAATAATATGAATGTTGTGCAGCATCTCGAACCACAGAATCAGATCATATCTGCCAATAGCCATCGTTTATCAGCTGGGTGTCCTAGCATTCTATCCAGCTGATGTAGTGTTTTCTTTACACTCTGACCAGCCAGTTCCGAAGAATTCTTTGGAGAAATTACATGGACAAGTCACTGAAAATACGAATTCTGAGAATTCTCTTTATCAACTTGAAGCAGATTATTACAATTTCCACAAAATCTTGTAATTTGATGTAGACATTGCTTTATGCTGTGTTGAAAGATTTGTCTAGATTCAAAGTAATCTAGGCATTAGGCATTCTATTGCTTACCAGGGAAAGAAAGGAAGATGTATGTTTTCTATGACATGTATGGGACCCACCATGGATCATGAATATTTTGATATCTCTTTCAGTTGAAAAGCTTGTAGCAGAAACCAGAGATTAGGAGAAAAGATGGTAAGTTTGTAGTTGGTTGGAGTCGAAAATTGTTGGTCAGTAACAGCATCTGTTTCTTGTCACTTCCACCTCGAGATGAAAAGTATCCATCCATGCAACTAGGCATCTGTAATGCATTGTGGGTATAAAAATATCACAGCAGAAAGCTTTACCAAGGTTTCAAGAATGGCAATATGTTCATGCAGCAGAAACCATTAAGTTTTGCCCCTAAACAGGACTGATTAAAAAAAAAAAAAAAGGACGCTATAACAGGCATTATTAGCTGCTATAATTATGATAGGAAATGATGTATGATGAGGAAATGACAACATTTTTTCGATTTTCAGCTATTCAAAAAATAATAAATTTATTTTACCTCTCTTGTCATCTGGCATGCTTATCTGCACTTGCCTCATTTCTCTCTGCTAGTCATGTTCACTGGGAAGCTAAACAAGTGGCGAACTGGTTAATTAGGAAGGCTGTTTAGAATGTACTCGTTTGGGACCCTGGTTTTTAACCTGAGTTGATGGATCTCTTGTGTGCTGATGCCAATTTAGTCCACAAACGTTAGGAGATTATAGGGCCAACAAGTCTTGCATATAATGAGAGAACAATCTTCTTTAGCTGTTCTATTTAGTCAATTTAATTTCAAAACATGATAGTTATACAAATCATATCAAACAAATGCAAGTTTTACGGTTGTAATAACTCATTTGTCTAAAAGAATTGATTAAAGCAACTTAAGATTGGAGTACCACATTTGAGCTACTTTCTTCAGCATTGCAGAGAAAACTTGGTACATGATAATGTTAGGTGCATGCATCACGTGCCTGCATCATACAACAGCATAAGAGCCTTAAAGCTCTTCATATGGTTGATAGGATCTAAAGTCCTGTTGTACGGTTCTTATAGCAGCATCTTGAATTTGAGAGGTAATGATTTGACTATTAGCTCTTTGGTGAATAAAGGCTCAATAAAGAAATCAAGATCGTTTGGAGGGCTTACCTTCGAACTTCAAATGTGGCTTACTCTTAGGCTTTAGATGTGTTGCATGACCTCCATGATCATCACTTCAAGCTACCAATTATCGTCAACTTATCATGGGCATCTTTGAGCTAATGTGCTTATCCAAACTAGACAGTCCTAAAGCTTCTTAGGTTAACTAGGATGTGTGCTCTCAATTCTTCAATTTTTAGAGCTCCATGGATGATCACTGAGCTTGTATTGAAGTCAATTAGAGCCATGGATGATCACTGAGCTTGTATTGAAGTCAATTAGAGCCATCTGCTTAGTGAATTTTTTGATCAATGTCAGATTGGTTTTTGAAACTAGATCCTTGATGAATCAAATCTGGACCAAGTTCAGATGTTCAATGCATTGAAACAAAGCGCTGAACTGCTCTTGAGTAACAAGCGATGCTGAAGTTAGAGTTGTCACTGAAGCAAAATTGGTCGGATCCTTATGGAATCCTAAGAGTTGATCTGAGAATGTTTCATGGACACCTAGTCATTCTTTATCATAGATAATGCTAATCTATTAATATTCAAATATGATCTTAGTACGCCAACAAACTAACTATTTTTAATTGGATGGTAGAGTATCTTTCACTCAAGCTATTTGCCTTCTTGCAAAAGAAAAAGCGAGTATAAGGGAAGGCCCAAAATTTTCTGAGCAAAATCCTTCGGCACTTAAACAAGTTAAAGTGGATAAAGAAACAATCCTATGTCTTTTGGATGAGCTACCTAAGATCTAAACAAAAATAAAAGATATGTTTATCGACGAGATCTTAAGCTACTTTTATGGATATTTGAAGGCATTTTGGTTAGAGTAAGACTTTTGCATTGGATGGCACAAGATCCCCGATTGATTTCTTCTCAAATTTGTTTTGTATATGCTAAATAGAGAACTGATGAAAGTAGGATAGGTCATGTTGGTCTTTGTTTTTGACACGCATGAAAAAATTGACTGATCAAATTGAATCGCATCACTTTTTATTCAGTTTACACTTCTTTTGTTTCATATCATTGTTTCTGGTGTTTTAGCTTCTATTTTTTGTGGGTTTTTGTTTTCCCTGATGCTGGGGGAGAGGGCCAAGTGGTGACTTTTCTTCAATGTTTGCAGGATTTGATTTTTCTTTTTTTTCTTTTTTTCTTTTTTTTTTTTCTTTTTTTTTTTTTTTTGCTTTGAAATATAGAATTCAACCGGAAATGCAAGGAAAGCGTGATTGCTCCGCAAGAGAGGCGTGACTGGGGGATCCATTAGAAAAGGCCAGCTCAAGGCGTCATTCAAACTTTTTATCTTTTTAGCTACTATTACAATTCAAACTCCCACTGCTCTACCCCGCGTTCGACTCCATTTACTTTCCAATGCCCCACTTTTCTTCCCACCGTTTACGTTCTTTAGGCATGAGTCACGTGCATAACTGAAACCACAAAGATGAACAAGCATGCTTTAGGCACCATTAGCGGAATATAAAACTTTTTTCAGGCATAAGTATAATATATACTTACATACCGAACAGATTCTTTTTTGTTTTTCACGGTTCAATTTCATATCTAATTTTAAAACCTAAAAATCAAAATTAATTTTAAAATTAATTTTTTTAAAAAATTAAATCCAAATTCGTAACTGAGCCGGTCATAAAAAAAAAACGAGTTTCATCAAAATCTTTTATCTTGCTTGGACCCTCCAAATTTAAAATAAATTTAATTTTATCATAAAGACAAAAAATAAATTATATTCCTATATAATTCTAATAACATAAATAAAATTGAAATAAATTAAATAAAAAGCATCTACAACTTTTCTATATATATATATATAAACTATAACCATTAAAAATATATTAATTTTTATAATTTTTTAAAAAATAAATTTTTTAATTACTCATTTTTTTCAAATCTAAACTAAAACCCAACCCGATTTAAATTAAAAAATTAGGTTTTAAAATCTCAAATCCAAAATCAAACCGAATCTAATTTTTTTTTTTTTTTTTTTCTAACATGATTCGTTTCGGATACCATACCTATATATATATATTAGAAAAAACTATTAGATTATATATAATGGAATTACTAAAATTTTTGAATGAGACACAACCTCTAAAGTCTTGACCAAACTCCGCCCTAGTTAGGCACCACATTCGTCTTGACCAAGCTCCGCATAGTTGGCACCACATTCTTTAGAGTTGTTCTTTTGCCATGTCCCATCCGTTGAGCTTCTTTCATATAAATTAGGCTAAATTATACTCTTGATCCTCAAGCTCACTCAAAATTAATTTTTTTCTTAAATTTTAGTTGTTATGGTTTAATCCCTCATATTTTAAGATCATTGTATTCCAACATTTTGTTATATAACATCAATTAAAATTAACAAAAATAGCTAACATATTACTCTAACACGATCACATAAACTGATTGATAGAATAATATGTGTATTATTTTATTAATTTTAACTAATCTCATATAAAGAAATGCTAGAAATGCAGCAACAACCTTAAAGAATAAGAAATTAAATCGTAACAGCTGAAAGCTTGAGGACCAACGATATATTTTCACCTACAAATTAATTCTTTTTTTTTAAAAAAGGCTATGTTTCTTGCAGCTCTTTCATTTGCAATTTTCTTTTTAGCCTGTGTGGGGGGCGTTGAATTGTGATCAGGGGTGGGCATGGACTGAACCTAATCAAGCGTAAAAAAGGAAAGCCCGAAATATCGGATCAGACGCGATCCGGATTCAAGTTAGGCATGGCCGGGCCAAGCCCGACCCAATGACGATCTCAATGAACCCAGGCCTGACCCAAGCTCGGTCCAGTGCAATATAAAATATAAACTCTCTTAAAATAAAACTTGGACGCAAACACCGCTAGAATGGTTGGGCGCTATTCTTTTGACGATATAAATTTTCGGCCCAGGTCTAGCCCAACTCTATGAACTATAAAATTTTTATCCCGGACCCTTAAATTTTTCCGCACTCAGGCCGGCTCATGGGCCGCCCAGCCTCAGCCCACCGACATGAGGGGTTAAATGTGAAAGAAGAAAAAGACCTAGCATTCTTTCTTTGCTGGCACTAAAAAGACCTAGTTTTCGACTTTCAGATACCCGTACTGACTAAAGGAAAATTAGAAAGAGATCCACAGTACTTTTGGCTCTTTCGAGGAAAGAACATGGAAGGAACAAATCGTGGAATCATCATCCCCCTCAAGCCTTCAACCCAAGTAATTTACTCGGGTGATTTTCAGGATACAGTGTGGGCATGAGACAGACAAACATCTCGACAAGAATGCAACAATGCATGAGCTTCGGTGGGCAAGTGCATACAGTGCCACAAAACACTAGAGAGTAGAGCATGCATTGGTACACATCTGGACACTTCAATTCCCAGCACAAGCATTAGGTGCTACAATAAGCAAAGAAATCATTCAACATAATAGCGCTAGCAACATGACCTACCATGCTATCCACTTCCAAAAGAGATCATGGTACCGTTCATTTTCCCAATTACCACTCTAATCCACTCCACCAAAAAAAATAAAGGCCTAATTAGGACCAAGCATTCAGTAGATAAGTCCAAGACTGGAACTAGTTAGCAAGTGGAGACCACAGAATATGGGAAATGAAAGTTCACCAAGAGATGAGTATCGTATATAAAATAAAATCACAAGGACAAGTTTATAAATCTTAAATGAGGTACATGAAAAAAAAAAAAAAAAAAAAGGTTGGAGAGAGATGGACCAAGCAACAAAGGAAACGAAAATTGATAATAGCAAATAGTGTTAATTATACACCATTAGTGAATATTCTGCGAATAATTTGCAAATTCATGGATTACTAGATAATCTAATCAGACTGTTCAGCCAAGGATAAAAATACATAGACATTTACAGAAAATTTATTGGCTCAAAAAACATTGGATAGCCATCCAGGATAGTGTCATGATTCCAAGATTACTACAGGAGTGTGCAATCAACTGCAGTTAAAAAAAGATTTGGGCGTCTCCAAGGGAAACTGCAGCGATATTATGTAATATAAAGAGAAGACGACAAAACTGCATTACCTTATCATGCAAAGTCTGAAGAAAAATAATAAAGAAAACAGTAGCTCCTATATTCCCTTGACCCTTCTTTCTGCTGCAATTACTGTTCCTGTAACTGTTATACAACATACATGTAACTGAAACTTGGAAGGGACAAAGATCTGTGATCCTTGAACCCTAAACGTTTTTCAACGAAAAAACCATGAAGCATTAAGTAACAGAAAAAACATTCTGCATGCTATGAAACTGAGGAAGTGGTGGGTGAAGGGATCTTGCGCGATGAAGTACCTTCATGGTTCCCAGGAAACTTGGTCTGGAGTCGACGTTTATATCGCTTTAATACAGATGCCAAGTTCTCTTTCCCTTTGGGAAATGCAACATCACCTGCTGCAGTGCCTGTCCGGCCCTTGCGACCAGAGACTGCAGTCTCGACATCCTTGATAATCTCAAGAATCATGCTTGCCGTTGTGAAGGATTCATTAGTTGGGTTTTCAATGGTACATAAGAGCCCATTCTGCTCAGGTTGGTTGGAGCTCTTCATGTCTTTTGCTGGTCTTCCAATACACGAGCAGACACTAATGGGATGCCGGGGCTTGAAGAATGCAGGATCAATAATTCCCTGGATTGATTTAAAAATTAAAAAAGAAAAGAAAATAGAAAAGCATCTTTGTATGGAGATTGCTACAGTAAAAAAGAGGAAATTATTAGGTGCTACACCGACTGAAACAGATTGTAGAAGTATGATAGGAACTGATAGAGGTACGACGGACAAGCATGCAATTAGACCCAAAAAGTGCAAGCATAATTTAGACGGTGATAAAAGCAAAAGGCAACGTTTTAATCAACATTCTACATCCCAAGTTGGTGGGCATTTGCCCGAGTAGACATGCCATCGGGATTCACAAACTAATAAGAAACATTAGTGCACGCTTGCCATTGGTTAGAAATCAGAATAAACCAAATCAGTGCAAGTTCTAGGAGGTGCAGCAATTTCAGGTTTTTGCATTCAGAAGGTTTGATTTAGCTATGCTAACCCAGTCTAAGAGGTGAAAATGTACAAGACAATTATATTGTTTTTCCTTTTCTAGGTAGACTTCACCACCACAAGATATGCTACAAATTTAGAGGTCAACAAGCAGAGGGGCAGAAATAGCGGCTACCAAAGCCCCTACAAGTACAGAAGAAGAAAGAAAAGTGAATTTATTAAGAGTAAACAAGATGACTTTAACTTGCATCAATGAGATACAGCAACCTCAACCAAAGAAGCATCATAAGCAAACCAAAAAGAAGCATGATAAAATATTGCTTGTGTTTGAGAGTGCGAGTGTGATCGCATGGTACTGCTCATGTATTTTGCAGAGCAAAATTCAAATAGATGACATGTAGAGCAGCCACTTCATTCAGATCGTATTGTCACATCATTGTCAGTATTAAGGAGATTGAATGAGTCTAAATGCCTAGAGGCCCTAGACAAACTTCTCATGATCTGTGGAAAAAACTCGAAGGTGGAAAAACTGCATCAAGCTTCTCATGGTGTGTAATATACATGCATGGAAGCCAGAGTGATTTCATCGTAGCTAGAATAAATAAAATGGATAAGCTAGTCAACAATTTATATAAAAGAAATCTCTTCTTTTACTCCTATCACTTGTACATAAGGAAAACCAATAGAAAAACACATAAAGAAAATATATATAACCAATAGCTAAAAATCCTTCCACACAGGCACTCAAGTTTCAATACACACACATGTCAAATCAGTCATTACACTAAGCTCATGTTCAGGATTACAGGTTTGGATAAGGTAAAGAAATATCACAAGTAATGTCTTTAAGGGTTTTACCTGAAGGCGGTTGAGAACATAAGTATATTTGCCCCATAGCTCAGGCCGGCTTTCCACAAGTGATAGTTCTAAGATTCGGCGGATGCACCACACACCAAAACTCACAACCAGAGCTGGTTGCCATACGCAACTATTTCCACAATGGCACAATGACAAATCATACGGGGTATCTGCCTCTTTGCTGCTCTGGCCTGAACTAAACCTACGATCAGAAGATAAATGATGAAGGTCACTCATGCATACCAGGTTCATGTCATTAACATCTGCTTCCTGTAGGTATTTCTCAGATGCAGCAACTCGATCAATTAGCTCCTCATCACACCCACCCTTCTGTCTGAAAAGCCAATCTGATCCCTCCAATTTTAAGAGCTTCTTAATACAAAATCGAAGGGATTGAAGTAGCTTGGCTTCTGATTCTGCACAGGAGAAAGTGTCTCTGTTGGGAGCTGTGCTGGATCTGTGAAAAATTCCTCCATCCCCTCTACTCTGATCAATGCCTGTCATGCCAAACAATTGTTCAAATGGCTGTCTAGACCAAAGAGATTTGGTTTCTGGATTCAAATATGACTGAGAAGAGAATACATCTCTGTGGAGTTTGGGTGGAGAAAGTTCATCAAATGCCAATGGAACTCCAGCTCTGGAGATAGGGTTCAAATATCGTGATTCGTCAGATGTAATCCTACCCAGGAATGGACGAGGGCCAATAGGACCACCCCATTGTCCCTCACCCAACAACGAATTCCTGCTAGCAGCAATGAGTGCAGAAATGTCGGGTGAACTATGGTATTTCTTTGTAGAGGCTGAAGAGCCAAAATTTTCACTAGTTTCAACCAGGGAAGGGTCATAGTAAGACCTTTCTACCTGCAATCTGCTGATTTGAGATGCTGTTGGGCTTTGCAGACCAGATGCTCCCATTGGACTGAGTCCATTTTGCCCTTGAGCGTACATAACTGAATCCCTGAAATTTGGAATGATGGATGCAGGAGACTTGGTAGTTGGAAGTGGCTCTAGTGAAATGCTTGAGGATAAAGGAGTTCGACCTGCTCCAATCCCTTTGAGGTAGGATGCTATCTGATAACCATGGATTGTAGCAGGTTGATAATCCCGATTACTGGAATACTGTGGCAAGGGCAAAGTAGAACGGAGTTTTTCACTGGGATCAAGTAGGTTGCTGCACGAGTTTTGCAAGCAAGTAGTGTTCAATACTTGCATGTTTTGAGACCAAGATGGAGATTCCATTTGAAGCCCGTAGGATAACTCCATACTTGAATTTTTCTTCTGTTTAGGAGATCTGTGGTCCCTTGAGATCGCTGAGATAACTGTTCCCCTATCTGAATCTGTAAAAAGATTCTTGGACAATTCTGCTGCTGAGTTATTCATTTTCACAGAACCAACTATTCTCAAATCCAATCCCAGCAAAACATCCAATTTTTTCATACTTGCTTCTTGAGTTAGCTTCCCATGAAAATCAAACCAATGACCCCAAAACTCATCCAAATTGGCTGCTAATTGACGTCGTGCTGCACGACCCAATCCAGACAATTTTGACAGACTTCCACTGCCATTACCTCCATCATAACCTTTTCCCTTGACACTACTAAAGGATCCAGGACCGTCAGAGGCAGAAGCAGAGAAAGATCCTCCGAGGGACTCTTCTGCCTCCAAAGCATCTCCCTTTTTATCTTTCTCTGTATGAACATCTATTTCCACTCCCATATCCTTTTCTACTGGGTCCTTGGACTCAATCCGTTGTACAATAGCTGCATCTGGCAAACCACCAGCAGAAACTTCATCTATGATTTGCAGCAACTCAGGTTCAACCACAGACTTTGATTCCTCAGGATGATGTGATGAGGAAGAACAAGTAGAACATACTTTTGAACCATAAGAAGACTGGTGAGTATCATGGTCAGAATCAATAGCTGCCTTAGGCATATCAAGATTGAATTCATTAAGTGATTTATCAGGAAGACTGGAACTCCCCAAAACAGTTTCTTCTGTGGATCCCTGATCTTCATCAAATGTGATGTCATCCAGATCATTTTCCTCTCTGCCCTTGGTAAGCTCCATTTTCTCCTGCAAGGTCCATAACTGTGCCTCTGGCCCATCACTCGCAGATTTTAGCGGTGTAACCACCAGATATAGTGTAAAAATTATGGATGCACAACAAATGAGTCGAATAGTATATGGGAATATGATACTGCCTTCTGTACTTCCCCTCATGTTATTGATCCAGCTGCTGTTTCCACATAGCATTTCTATGATAAAGATGACATTTGATGCAAGAATCCCAAAAAATGCAACCAAAGCTAAGATTTCAAGATACCAAGAGATTTTGAAAGCTCCCATTATTAATCTTGATGAAGCAACCCGGAAAAGAGGAATCACAGAAGATGGAAGAAGCATAGCCTGTATAACTTGACAGAAAATAAGCAATTGATACATTCCTTCAGCACCTGCACTCTTTGCACAATAGAGAGCTGGAATGATGGTGAGAGCCTTGATCAACACGTGATGAACCGGCAGAGGCAGGTTTATGCCAAAAAAATGTTGCAATGCCACTTGCCCACCGATATTCCATGTTAAAGCTGTAATCTGATTAGAGAAGAGAAGGACAAGAAAAAATGCTATTGGTGCTATAGGAGTCCTAAATATCTGCAACAGAATCAAAATGTATAGATGTAATGAGTCGGTTAATAGATAATCCCACTGAAATATTTGTTACAAATACTATTTTAAAATTCAAGTATATCAAACTACAATCTTAAAAAAGCTGCTCTGCGAGGCAGGAAAGAAAGGTAAGAAAGGAAACAAGAAGATACTAACTGAACAGGATTTGATTTGTATAATCTTATGAGTTATGAATATATATGTAATAGATCATATAACTCATGATTTGCAAAGAAGAAACTAGATATCAACTATAAATTATCTTTAGCAAAAAACGTAAATCAGTCTGAACTCAAACATTAACTTTTTAATAGAACCTAAAACTAGCTTGATGCTTTAAGAACTATGGAGTGCAGGTCTCCCATTTCAGGCTTCCCACTTATTATTTGGCTGTGGACAGTTTTCATTCAGCAGAACCTACCAAACTCCTGCTGGCATTGGCTGCTCTCTATTGAGCCTGACTTGATCATAAACATCTCATTGTTGAGGCAGTAAGACCTAATTTACCAAACTTTAAACCTAAGGCATAGGATCTGATAGATGATAAAAAGGCAAGTTGGAAATCAAAATGAACCCAAAGGTCGGGACTTCAGAATACATGAAAAATTGCTCAAAGCAGATTACAAAGTCCAATACAATTGCCCATCAAAAAGTGAATATACTTTCTCAGATCACAAACGAACTTATATGACCTAACTATATCACATCTGCTACAGTGAAGCTGTGAAAAAACTGCTCAGATGTTGCCAGATTATGATGTAACTGTATGTAATTTGATACATCGTTCAACTATGTACTACAGTTGCATGTTACATAAAAGGATCACAAACTTTATTTGGACATCTGAGACTATTGCTCCCAATAGTGTTTGCTTGCATTTTCAACAACTCTTTCATAATTACTCCACTTTTTCAGCATGAACACCATCAATCATCGTATTGGTCAGTCACAGTATCTTCAAATGCATTGTGAAGAAAACATGAATATGCAATCTATTCCTAATGTTAGATCTAATTGTCATGTTCCAGCTTGCTGACTTCAGCTTACAGACAATTGTCGGATAGATCGTTCTTTCCATGTTTCTTGTTTCAGTTACCCAACCAATTACAGGTTGAACCCCAGTTAGTATATTATATTCTCAGAGACAGCAGACCCGAGCCTAATTTTTGAACTTCAGCACCAGAAACAGGCCCAAGCTTACTTCTGCGTTCTCAATGTTGATCACCTAGCAAAAAAGCAGGATAACTGCATCATGCTGGTTTTGGTGGATGGAACAGCCATAACCCAGGTGGTAATTACATTTAATGAAAGGATAATATTCACTGCATGATGACCTAGTCACTATCTAAGAGAAATATAGTGGAAAAATCTTGAACTTTAGCACAATCCAGCAATTCCTACGGTGGTGGCCAACCCAGAAAACAGAGGAAAGCCCAGGGAAAATGGAGAGCATGGAGAGGGAGAGAGACAGAGAGGGTGGCTCTGGCCAATCAAGTCAAAGCTCTTGTCAGAAGAGAGTCTAGCAGTGGACCAGCGGGGTGAGGCCATAGTGGCCTTAACCCCTACTCAGCCACCAAACAGGGTTAGAACAGGGGAACTTGGAGTGAGGGACTTTGATTGAGCAATCACTGGCGACCATGGGTGAGCAAATTAAGAAAGAGAGAGATATGGAAAGGTGGTATCTGGCATCGACATCCATCAGCTCAGAACAGAGGTGAAGAAAGGAAGACAGTGACTGAAATAGGAAACAGGGGAAGGAAACTTACCTCCATCCCACAGAACGGTGACTACCAATGACCATGGTCGCCAGTTGGCCAATGATGATGAGGAAAGTTATTCCTCGACGATGGTCAGTGACGACCAGCAACAAAACGACAGCAATCGAGAGAGGAGGAGGTTTATAGAGAGAGATCTGATGGAATCTGGCTCCTCTTCGTTCTCAAAGTCAAACTGCTCCTAGAGTCCGATGATCAATAACTTTTTTTTCCTTTTTTCCTTCCACTTCTCCAACTCCTGAGTCGACTTAGGCACACACCACCGAGTTGACCTAGTTACTTATACACACTTCTCCAACTGGGTCAACTCGGCCAATATTATTTTACTTTTATACTATTTTATATTGATTCAGGTAGGCTGATCAAGTGGACCACACCTCCAATCAGAGTTAGGACAGCCCAAAAGGGTTGGACCTCACACTTTCACTGTTGTTCTAGGTGTACAACAAGCCATTGTTTGTTTTTTGTTTAAGAGAATCATGACCATCAAGCAATACAATCATTGTGATAGGTTGCCGAGGATCAAGACCAGTGGGCAAATATAGCCCTAGCGAATTCTATCAACAGATGTGGGCTCGGAACATTGTTCTTCTAGCTGAGATAGCCCTGTGAGCTGCAAGAGGAGGACTGTAGATATCTTATAACTAAACCAAAATATATCACTATTAAACCTGAAGCATACGTAATGGTATTGAAGCAAACCTCAAGCTTATGATTAGCCCAGATAATGCCGTGCGAATATATTCTTGTATATAACTAATTCAAATTCATGATGTCCGTAAAAAAAGGGCACATTAATTGGCAAATTGGTTGTTGTAACAAGAAAACCATAAATTATGATTCATAGTCATCTAAAAGAATCTAGCAAAGAAGGAATATGAACCTGGTCCATCAGCAAAGAAATGTCTTGAAAATTAAGCACAGTGTCTGCATTGCTGAATACTACAGCTGCTGAGTTCATCAGCACATAATTCACCAGAAAAATGCCAGTAAAAATGAACAGGATAGCGAAAAAATGGTCATGAAATAAAGCACCCATAGCAACATTTGGAAGTCTTCTCTGCCACTGCACAAAGATGAAATGCCATAAAATTCTTATCTATTTTTTAAGCAAATTACTTGAGCCTAAATGAAATTTTAGCACGAAAATATAGTAAACAATAAAGATTAAATCAACCTGTGAATTAAAATCAATGTCCAAAAACCAAAATCCAGATCTAAAAGAAGGTTTGTAACTTTGAGATAGAGATGAAGATTCAATGCACGAGTTCTTGAATTGCTTTAAGATGTAGAGTTATGGTCTTATGGATTATAAATAGGAATGCTAAACATTATTGAACCACTGCAAACACGTTACAAAATATGTAATAAAATAGATAAAGTTAACTCCCATAAGACATCACTTATATTACTCATGCATGTTGAAACCTCATAATGCAATCAAGAGTTTCCTTGCAATTAAGATTGTCTAGACGATATTGGATAATGACTTGCTTATAATACTAACTTGCAAAAACAAGAAATAGCAACGGGAGAAAGGCCAAACCGTCCCCTCCCCTCCCCTAAAACAAAAAAAATCTCCTCTTTTTGTGAAAAATGAGCATGACACTGGAATCTGAGATGCACATTTGGAGGAAAAAAAAATTGATTGGATAAGTATTGCTACCTTTGGAGTTTTGAGTTACCTGGAGCATGGCATGCTTTCCTTTTAAACTCTGATTTTTAATCTGAGAACCCCCGATCACCCCCAATCCCAACTAAATGGGGCTTGGTGTTTAATTTCTATTTTTTTTTCTTGTATGAGACATCTTGTCCAAAACAATTCATAACAAAATAACACACCAGTATTGTTTAGTCCTAGGCTACATCGAAACATTTTCCAAGATGCAACTCCTAAGAGAATTATCTTTTCATATTCCCAAGGAGAAAACATTAAATAGCACTCTTGTCCATGCAGATAGCATATCTGAGCAGCCATTCTGAGAAATGAACTGGACTGAAATCCATTTCCAGAACATGTTGTGATAGCAATGGTAAATGTAAAATTAAGTCTATATTTGTGGCAAATTAGAATCAAAAGATTATTCTCAACAAATATTGTTGCCATTCCAAAGATGAAAGAGTTTAATAAGCTCAATTTGCAAATTCATGAGAGAGTTTTTCAGAAAAGCCAGTAAGGAAACTCTTAAAATTCACCTGTACAATTGAAGAATGTATGTAAAAATTGTGTGCCATTATATTCGCACCAAGAAGAGCCATAAGTGAGTATGCACTCTCCCCACTCAACTTAGGAAAAATTACATTCATTGCAAGAGGAATCTCTGGTTGGCTAATTAATACGCCGAGCACATAGAGTAGCAAAGCAAGGCCTGCTATGATGACATAAAATGCTTCTGCTATCCGGTTGTCCTGTATCTCAAGGAGCATCGCAGGTATTAAACTTTTTGCATTTAGACACTGTTAAAAGATTAATGTAAAAAAGAATCAAGTAGTGATCTTACCAAAATGGTGACAAAAAAGGGAAGTAAAACAGCACCAATTGTAGCCAAACAGATACATACGAACAGGTCAACCCCAAGTAGAAGATTGAGTCCATAAGCAACGCCCAGAATCTGGAATATAGAACAAAAGGTGACTCAAACCTCATCTATGAAAATAAATTCTGAAACTTAGTTGTCCTTGCAGTTCCACCATTATTAGAAAACAAAACAGAAAGAAAAATGTTTGAAAAAACACATAAATAAGGCAGGTGCAAGACCATTTAATGAAATATATCAAATACCATAGTCAGGTTCGAAGTAATCATTGATAACTCTGCTTGGAGTCCAAGTGTTATGCATACTGGCCTGCAATACTCCTCGCTGCAAATCTTTTGCATGAAAAGATGGAAATGGAACAAATTTTAGCACATTCAAGTAATAAATGAAAAAGCTAATCGATAAAGCAGCCACATGACAGGAATGTTAAGTTCATGAATTCAGATTGCTAAGACAGATATGAAATCTCATGAATACACCCACACAGTGGTCATGATCTGGCACGGTAGGGGCCAGTGCATACTGGTATTGGGTGAACCGGCCCATATTATGCCATCACACTGTATCAAGGCATTTCAACCCTGTGCAACCCAATACAACTTTTCTTCTTTTTTTCAGCCGATTTTGCATCAAGGTGCATCAAGATGTACTGCTCCTGAAATGAGGAATGTAGCATTCCAACCAGCCCTCGATGTGGTATCAATCCTCGAGATTTGAATTTTTGCACTGAAATCATAATTGTAATCATAGGACTTCATTTCACATTAATGAGGCATATCTTAGCATTTAACAATGCCTTCCATGTGCTAAAAATAAGAAGTCAAGAATTAGTGAAGTCAATGAGCTCTGTTTTATGGGAAAACTTGTATTCAGGTCAAATTGGGTAAAGAGTAAGTTCTACATTTAAGTGCCAGTTTCTTCGGTAGCAGGATGGAGGAATTCCTCTCTAGCTTTCTCTTTTTCTATCTCACACTTTATTCCTTTCGTATTATGTGTCATGAGGGGAATGGTTTCTTATCATATGGCTATTGTGTTTGTTTTAGCTACTCATCCATCATTTAGAAAGCAACAGTTTTAAGTTTTTGGCAGTAATAGGTTTCAGCAAATTAGAGATTATTATGCTTTGAAGTTCAAAAAAGGAAATCTATTACCTCTGCAAGATTCTTTCCAGCCACCATACTAATGCAAGTTGCAAGGTATTGGCACAAAATGGCAGTGAAATTGAAAAAGAGCACAGGTAACATGAGATCGCATCCAAAGTGGGCCCCACCATCCACAGCTGCCACCCATTTCCCAAGATCAATGTATCCCATAGATATCAAAAGTGCAGGTCCAAGAGAAGGAAAAAGATTAGGTACGGTTCCCCCTGATGCCATAGTTTCCAATGGCTTGGCAATCACTGTCCGGACAGCACTATCATCCATGCCTCTGAAGAAACAAAGATACTCTCACCAAAGTATCAATTTGAAAAATGTCGCATAACGCATAACCTTAAATTAAGATACTGATGACTCAATTTACATCTGTAGTTCAAATTAAGGTGAACCTAAACCGCTGTTCCTCTTATAGGCAATTCAAAAAAACTGAACTTCAGAGTCTCCCATCAACAATCTTCACAGAAGAGCTAAAGGCAGAAAACATGACCATGCTTGACCAATGCCAAATCTTGTAAACACCTCAAGTCAAGTCATGAAGTTCAAACATAGCAGCTCGCCCTTCTTGAGATTCTGCTCAGATGAATAAGCTTTCCACTGAAATTTTGTAATATCTTCCAAACCTCCACCGAAACGACAGCCACGTTGAAAGCTGAAATTATGAGGCATCCACACCTAACTAATGTTTCCTTACTTGATCTCAATCAGGCAAGATCCCACCAATTAAACCAAGGGTTGGCTGAAGAAATCCCAAGCTTCTTCAATTACTAAACTTGCAACTAGATGCAAGTAGGTCCTCGAGTTATCCAAAAACACTTTTACCACAACGAATCACAGTATCCCGTGATTTTCTCCCCAAAGTTGGCTTTTGTACCCTGTGCAGGACGTCTCCAAAGTCAAGCGATGCTCAATTATCTCAGCCCTAATTTAATCTACCTGCAGTAACATCAACTACAATGGACTGAAAATTAATATATCATGGTGAGTGACAGGATAAGAAAAAATTCCACAACAAACACTTTCATCAACAGGATTGAAAGAAAATATGCAATCGTCCCAAATCTGGAAGCATGGCCACTTCAAAATTCTTTTCTCTCTTTCAATTAACAAAAACACTGAAAAAAGAGTATCTCCACAGTACCCCATCCACTGGTCTGAACCAAAAGAAGAAGAAGAAGAAGAAAAACAGAAGAGAAAATCTATCACACACAAAAAAAAAAAAAAAAAAAAAAAAAATTCTCGTTTTTACTAGAAAATCACAGCTAAAAAGGGCTACAAACAGGAACCAACCAATCTAAGTCCTGCAACACTTTCACCACTTCAAGATTCATAAAACCCCTATCAAACCGCCATTAAACAGTCATTCAAAAGCGAAACAAAGAAAAAAGAGCGAACAGAAGCAGAGCTCAAAGATCTGGGATAAATAAACACTCCTACAACCTCGGTCAAACCATACTCTCTTCTCCAATTAGCCATCAAACTCCCCCACAATCCGGTGAACAAGTTCTTCACACCTCCAAACTTCATAGATCAAATCCAAACACCATTTAGAAAGGGTCAAAAACGATTGCGAACTCTACCTTCAGTCCCACCACCAGTACCACCCCCTGCAGGAGTTAGGGAGGGAGGGAGGGAGGGAGGAAGAGAGACAGAGAGTGTAGAAGTGAGAGAGAGAGAGAGAGAAACAGAGTGAGATCGCCGGATTTCTCCACCGCCGCCACCACCGCGGCGGCGTCCCCCGCCACACTCGAAGCAGAGCTTTCCCGAGAAGAGGAGGAAGAGGAGAGGAGAGGAGAGAGTTCAAAAGGAGGTGAGCAGCAACTCTTCCCCTTTTTTCAATTTATATATATATATATATATATATTATTTTTTTTTTTCGGAAGATTCCTGGCTTCATATTTGAGTAGCGACGCGCCCAAGGAGGGCCACCCGTTGCCCAACGGACGACTCGTGATCTCAGTTCGCCATCTGTAGTCCTCTGTTCTGTCGATACATGCTTGGAATCTTGTGGCGGACTGACACCGGACTCGCCGCTGCACGCATCCCATCATCTCTCACCAATAATTCTTCGCAGCGCAACAGAATCACTGAACTCCACCAGTCCTACGTGGTACGAGATGATTGGTTGAAATCACGAGAGTCGGTGTGATTGAGAGAAGCTGGACCGTTCATGGAGCCAGTTTGGTGATGGTCGCCGGCTGGGGTTGCCATGTTTACATCCGGGTTAAAATATAGTTTCGATCCTCAAGCTTTCAACTTTACAATCTAATCCTCTATATTTTAAAATTATAATATTAAAAAAAATATAAAAAATTAAATTAGAATAGATAGAAGTTTAAGGATTAAAATAAATTTTAGTGAAAACTTGAGGACCAAAAGCAAAAAATGTTCGAAAATAATGGGGGCGCATGCGCGCGACGTTGGAGTCGAAAGGGAGAGCTCGGGGTGAAGAAGCTCGGCGTGGCTTGGCCGACGCTAACATCAGATGTGTCCCGTGATAGCGTTTGTGGACCGGACGCCGCCATTCTATCTGCCTTCTAATTAGCACAGCAATAACTAATAACAAATATATATCATAAAATAAAAGATCAATACGTTTGCTTTATTTTATTTATTTTTTAATATATATATATATATATATATATATATATATATATATCATGGGGGACGGATGGTGACGGACTCCCCTCCGATTGGAAGGGGATAGAGCGGGGAGTTGGAAATCTGTGGGCGGTTTGGTACGGTCGAACGCTAATTTGACTGAGGGCAGATATGCTTTGAGAACGCTGCTTCCACGCTCAAGTTAAGTATTTAAAAAATAGCTCCTAGTGCCACACTTGTCACGCTAAAATTGGTGCTCGTAATATAATCTTCACATCTCCGGCACCGACTTCATGTCCCACACCGTTCCTTTTATGCCACATGCATGCAAATGTTATTTTATTTCATATACGATAACATTATATTATTTAAAAAATATCATGACTCATAATTCGATCCTATATTCGATCGCAACATAAAATAGTATCAAATCTTAGTTTTTAAGCCTTTAAGGAGCATAAATAGATGTTATGTTAAGTGATTGATTACGAAATGCTTTGAAATTGATCAATTAAATTGGGATGATATATATATATAGATTCAAAATTCTTATTTTTATTAATTATTTTAATTATTAAAATAAATAAATAAATAAATTTTAATATTTTGTTTACTTGTAAAGATAATAAAGATATTTGAAGATATCAAGGTGGTGCTGGCGAAAGCATGAATTATATTTGAAGATAGATGCATATTATAAAGGTCTTGAGCTTGCGTTTATTAATACTCTTATAAATTGCATCCATTTATAGAGACATGAATTATATGATATTTGCCCATTACTGATAGCACTCTTTATCATTACCAAGTAAAACATTTTATGATGATGTTTTTGGAGGGCAGAACATGGCTACCTAACACTCTGGGGAGAGGTTAATGGTATGGGTGGCACTTGGGATGAACGCTAGTCTCAGGTGGCATCCATGTCTTGGCTCGTGATTTGTGTCAATGAGGATGAGATCTAGATCGGGACATTAAAGTTAGTTTATTAAGCTTTAAGGGAGTTGGGCAGGTTCATCCTCGTTTCTTATCAATATTTTTTATTATCTTTAAGGTCACGTCAATATATAAACTAATGTTTTAAATAGAGGATGGATGAGAGGTGCACTGTATCACCGACTTTTGTTAGTGAAAATTAAAGACCAAATGTCAAAGGAGAGAAAGAAAAAAAATTTTAAAAAATCACTGATACAAGTAGCAAGGATAGTATTTGTAATTCTTTCTTCATTTCAGTGAGGGTAGTAATTTGAGATTCTTTCTTCATTTTCTTTTTTTAATCTATCGTGAACTAATCAAATATTAGTTGCTAATAAAACCCTAAAATAGTTTCTAAATTGTATTTCTTCGATATCTGTATAAAACTTTTGTGTGTTTTAATTTAAACAGATCAAATGATGTGTCAACCTTAAAAAAACCGTAGCTAATGGTACACATTAATTTTCAACACAAATATCTTAACATCATTTTTTATATTTATTTATTTTATAATTTTTTTCCTCTATTTAAAGCAATTTCTCTTTGTATTTGAGTACTAATTTATGCTAGCATTCTAAAGTGGTGATTATGAAGTTGATTGAGTTTCACTCTTTTTACCCATATTAATCATCTATTATTCTAGTTATAGAAAAATCTTATAATAGATGGGCATAAGAAATTATTTGAGTTTTTAATTTAAACAACACCCAATTTATTAACAAAACGGCTAGCTGTTCTTCTCAAACATGGAAATAGCTTTTAATGGCACAGTTGATAGTTTGATCTCTCTCTCTCTCTCTCTCTCTCTCCATCCATCTACTGCATGAATATGGATAGTGGAACCACTTAATGTAAGGTAGTGGATGGGGTGAAAGAGTAGCATTGCATCTATCAATTGCCTCAAAGAAAGAAGGCCCAATGACTGCCCTCATCCAGAAAAATGTATAAAAAAAAACTCAAGAATTGTCTGATTCATGTAAAGTTAATAAAATTCTTGATTAATTTGCTTATTAGTTAACCTTTTAATTGGATCAATGATCCTACCTAACCAAGTTTTCAAAATTGATATTACATTTATATCTACATTATATATTAAAATTTATTCAAAAATAACTAAGCATTTATGTTTATATTTTTAGATTGTTTTAATATAACTTTTTGAATTATTTTATATCTATTTAATATTATATTATACAATTTTCAATTACTATGATACAGTTATATGTATTTAGTCATTTTTGCATTGATTTATAAGCTAACTCATTTAAATTTTCGATCCATTTAGATCATTAGAGAATTCTAAGCAAATCTAAGTTCTTATGATTGTATAACACCTATCGATTGTTGACTTTGACTAAATAAATTTTCTTTTTCCTTTTGTGATCCTATCATAATCTTCTTTCTAACAGCTAGGCAAATCTTTATATATATATATATATATATATTAATCTCAAAGATAACAAACACCTTTAGCATCAACCTCTAAGATTCATCAAAGATTTTTTAGAAAACCATGCCCTTGGATGTCATGGTTGAAGCTAGTTGACGTGTTCAAAGGGGCTCAAAAGAGAGAACGTCTAGGTGCATGGTTTGGCGTGAGGACGCTTTCTTTTTTGCACTAAGAAGAAGGTTGGAGGGAGAGAATTCTCTAATTAAGAGATGGGACGAAGCAATGAAACATTGAACATGCTCCCATATACTCAGTATTCAAGAACAGTAAGAGGTGGTCTCAGTTCTGCCCCCCTCCCTCTAAAACAGAGAAAGAAGAAAAATTAAAAAAAAAAAAAAAAAAAAGGGTAGGTTCCATGTATGTATCATTGGAGGCTTAACCTTGGATTCAGGTCCGTATCTTTGAAGGATCTCCTGCAATCCAGTTTGGATTAGTCTATTATCGTTTAGGTGAGTGGGGGCAAGCTCATTCTCCCCATCACAGCATTGTATAATCTCTCCGAGGCCATGGTATCTTAATGGGTTCATAAACGAAGGGACAAGGTGCTCCGTATCACTAACTTCTATTATTAATGAAACTTGAAAGACCGAGGGAGGGAAACAAGATGTTGGTAAAGTCACGGACTTGGAGTCTCTGGACCTTGCACTTTGATAATCGGAAGGGATGCCAGGTAACATGCGAGGTAGCTTGGTTGGTTGATTTATTTATTTGTTTGTATGCCTTTCAAAGTCCATCAATTATCAGTGGCCAAGGAAACCATTCTCCCAAGACGCGACGTGTTGAGCACTGACTTTCCACGGGCACTTGCAAAATTCATTGGAGAAATTTATTTGATTTAGATCCTCCTTGGATTGACTACCGAAGCATTTTCAAATAATTATTGATAATAACTAAATAAAAACTATATAAAATAATTATCGATTAATAACAAAGCGTAAAAGATAATTACTCTATTATATAAGATACGATATATACTTTTGACCACCACATATTTTATTTTGGACTTAGATAGCTATCTACCGTTCATAATTTATCATATATATATATATATATATATGATATCTAATAAATACTTTTTTATTTTCCTATTTCTAGGTTCATGTTTTTTTTTTTTTAATTCTTATTTTTCCCTCTTGAATTTTTTTTTTTTGTATGATTGATTTATTTATTTATTTGTATGCCTTTCAAAGTCCATCAATTATCAGTGGCCAAGGACTTTCCACAAGCACTTGCAAAATTCATTGGAGAAATTTATTTGATTCAGATCCTCGTTGGATTGACTATTGAAACATTTTCAAATGATTATTGATAATAACTAAATAAAAACTATATAAAATAATTATTGATTAATAATAAAGCATAGAAGATACTTACTCTATTATATAAGATACGATATATACTTTTGACCACCACATATTTTATTTTGGACTTAGATAGCTATCTACCATTCATAATTTATCATATATATGATGTCTAATAAATACTTTTTCATTCCCCTATTTCTAGGTTCATGATATTTTTTTTTTTAATTCTTATTTTTCCCTCTTGAATTTTTTTTTTTTTGTATGGTTGATTTATTTATTTATTTGTATGCCTTTCAAAGTCCATCAATTATCAGTGGCCAAGGACTTTCCACAGGCACTTGCAAAATTCATTGGAGAAATTTATTTGATTCAGACCCTCGTTGGATTGACTACTGAAGCATTTTTAAATGATTATTGATAATAACTAAATAAAAACTATATAAAATAATTATCAATTAATAATAAAGTATAGAAGATAATTACTCTATTATATAAAATACAATATATACTTTTGACCACCACATATTTTATTTTGGACTTAGATAGCTATCTATCATTCATAATTTATCATATATATGATATCTAATAAATACTTTTTCATTCCCCTATTTCTAGGTTCATGATTTTTTTTTTTAAATTCTTATTTTTCCCTCTTGAATTTTTTTTTTTTTGTATGGTTGATTTATTTATTTATTTGTATGCCTTTCAAAGTCCATCAATTATCAGTGGCCAAGGACTTTTCACAGGCACTTGCAAAATTCATTGGAGAAATTTATTTGATTCAGATCCTCGTTCGATTGACTACTGAAGCATTTTCAAATGATTATTGATAATAACTAAATAAAAACTATATGAAATAGTTGTCAATTAATAACTAAGCATAGAAGATAATTACTTTATTATATAAGATACGATATATACTTTCGACCATCACATGTTTTATTTTGGACATAAATAGCTATTTATCATTCATAATTTATCATATATATGATATCTAATAAATACTTTTTCATTCCCCTATTCATAATTTTTTTTTGAAATTCTTATTTTTTCCTCTTGAATTGTTTTTTTTTTTTTGTATGGTTTTTGCTCTTATTCATGCACGGCTTTGCATCCACCTTCAATAGTGGCAACCATTAGGTCTGGGAAAGAGAAAAGGAAGTAATAGAAAAAGCGACATCACAAAGTTATGGCTTTTAAAGTAAATATTGGATGGGATTTTCTTTATTCATTGTAAAAAAAAAAAGCAACAAATATGAATAATGGTTTTGGATTAGAAATAGGGTTTGATAAGTTTTTTCAGTGATGGTTACGTAAACATTGGCCAGGTTGATTCAAAGTTAGGATTTGACTTGGTATCTCTCAATCATTTCTTAATTTTGGAAACTCAATTGAAATTGAAAGACTTTGGAACCAATCTACTCATTCGCAATCAAGATCTAGATGGTTAGAATCTTCTTGGATTATCTAAAAACTCAAAATAAATAAAAATAAACTATTGATTTATTTGATAAAATACATTAAGAAATATTAATAAATTAATACTCTAAAATTATGAGCAAAGAATATATAGAAATTAATAATATATGAATCAATTTAGCTTGATTTATCTAATCCTTTGACTCGAATTGGAACCAATCTAATTGAATCGCTAAAAATTAGCAGTGCGACCAACTCAAATTATTTTGAATGGAATCCAAATAAATCCAATAGAACTAGTTTGGTTTGATTCTTAGATTGGCACAAACCTATGTACACCTCTATTCTAGAATCAAGTGCCCTCATAATGAATAAATTTTTCGTCTTTCTAAACTTGTCCTGAACAACCATCACAAGTGAAGATGGTTAAATCCTAAGCCTCTTAAAATGACAAATCAATGAAGGACAAAATTTATGTAGTTAACAGTATGTTTGTTATACAGTTTTTCACTTAAAAAATGACATGTGTACAATAATTCTGCTTAATTAGCAATATATGTTTGCTATTATTGAATGAAAAATACTTAAGAAATAAGCATTGATTGTCAAAAGAAATGGTGCAAGTTGTATAACTTTTTAAGTGAGAAACTGCATGATAAAACCTGTCGAACTGCACCTTAGTTTTGTTCATCAATGAAAATGCTTGGGACAAATAGCATGATAAACCTTATTAGGATTTGATGAACTCATCAATAAATTTATTAAGTTAAATAAAGTGGCAACATCAAACTATTTTAATAAATCCTTATAGTGATAAAGAAACAAGTAGGCCTATGGCTAGGGAGGAGGATAGGGATTTTTAAGATAAATTTTTTTAATTTAAAATGACATGAATAAAGCAGGATGACATGAAATTTCTGTGACCAAAAAGCTACTATACGTTATAAAAGCTGTTATAAGCTATAACAATTACTTAATGTAACGCTGTCTCAATGGTCTAACTAAATTAGAAAATAAAATAATTCTTTTGATGAAATAGTTTAATTCACCCTTCCAATTTTGTACTAAATTAATATATTTATAGTGCATCAGATTATTGAACTAATATAATACATATTCCATTGAAATATAATATGATAATATTATCATATTCTAGCATAATATACTTATTATTTCTTAAAACCATTATAATATACAGTACATATAATAATATATTACAATATTAAGATCTTTATACTATTACAGCATTATACTTTACATTATCAATTTGATATAGAATTGTGTTATTACAATACATGTCTTGTTCATCATCATGCTGATATTAATATTATTTGGAGGCTGCCAACTGGTGCAATTTGGAGGTTTGAAACATGGCCTTGGGTTCAAGTACGGTTCTCACTCAGATTCCTACCGAGTACTTTTGTTCTAGTTCTCAAAACATAATAATAAAAATATTTTGTGGCATTGCATATAGTTGCAAAATTGTATTATTATAATATTCTGCTATCTACATTGTTGATAATATATTTTATTAAATATAATATCGGAGGATATTATGGGGAGGGGCATTGTGAACTTTGATAAATATACAAGGAATTGAACATCAAACAAGGTATGTAGCCTCGTTTAGTTATTCCATGCTGAAAAAAACATGACCTTTAGCTAGCTTCTTTCTTTTTTTTATTCTTTATTATAAAAATAAGAGAAAAAAAAGGTGTTGTAAAGCATATATTCCAGCTGGGATAAGCCTGGTTATTTTGATACATTAAACCTTTCTCTTCATAAAGTATACATACATATATATATATATATATATATATATATATATATAGCATCTAGGTTCTAGATGCCAAGATCAACCTGCCAATAATTTGAACACCCATGGCTTGGTCTCTCACTTACAGTTCTCACCATGTCACAGGATAAACCCATTGCCCCACTTGGCATCCACACCAAAAGAAAGAAAGAAAGGGGATGTCATTGTCTTCTTTTTAGCTGTTGCAGGCTGCACCTATAAATGTAACAATCAAAGCTCAGCACCATTGGAAGATGAGTACCACACCAATGGTGCCATCTGATATCCTCACTATTCCTGGATGCCTACATGCATTAAGAAGTTGACACAGGCAAGTTGGATTGAAGCATAAGAGGTCTGATGGCCACCTTGTCCAAGTGCATGGTCTAGGCTGAGTGCCCTTTCTTTTTCCACTTAAAAGAAAGAGAGAGAGAGAGAGAGAGAGAGAGAGAGAGAGAGAGGAGGCATGAGAGCATGCCCAGGATCACCAAAGTGGCTAAAATATAGCTAGAATCTTTTCACATGAGAAGGAGACATCAAATCTCAAAGCTTAAGTTGGAGCTTGCCACGTTATGTGCATGTCTTCTGAAAAAGGGGTGGTGGCATCTTGGTTTGTCTAAGAATGAGCATCAAGACTACTACTACTACTACTACTACTTATCTTAAGACAAAAGAAGGGCAGTTGACTCTTCTTCAAGACGTGGAGCCATTGACTGCCATCCTTTTGAATGCATTTAGTGGCTCGGATGATGTTGGTGATCAAATATTAGAGTTGAACAGATTCCGACTACTGATTTTGTGCTTCCTTAACGTTTCAATGATGTAGTCTTTTGTTATTTTTTATTTTATTTAAGAGGCTTCAACAATGTAGTTTTATATATATACATATTAGATCTCTATTTACAAATCAACCCAAGGATAATTTGCTTTTATTTACAAAAAGACTCTTTTATTAGCCTGCCTCACCCCAGTCCCTCGTGAAGCTAACCTGGTTTGAAATGACTCTTCCACCCCTAGTTACTCTAGGTTAGAAACTATGAGTGTACTTTCCCCCTTTCACTCAAGGGCAAAAATGACCTTTCGCATCTATGATTTATCTTCTCTTTCTCCTTGTTGCACCTATTATTGTTGCTAGTGTCATCATTTCTTATGGCTACAAATTAGGATCATTTGCTTCATGGTATCAGATTATGAGACATTTTGATAAAATATTTTACAACCCCCATATTTGGTTCAATAAATTTAGACATTCATCTAAGCATTTAATTTATTCATATGAGTCATATTACTACAAGGCATAGCAATGTGATTACCATTCGGAGATGATTTTATGAGATTGTTGTCTGATGAAAATTTAACATCAAAATTTTTAGATAAAAAAATTTCTTTAATAACTTATATATTTCATAACTATAACTTGATTATATATAAAGGTTATTGTAAAACATATATATAATTAAAAGTCATTATAATATAGTGTATTAAAATTTTAATTAAATTTTTTTATTATATATTCATATAAATAAAGAAAATTATTATATTATTTTATACCAATATATTAATAAAAATCTAATGTATTATAATTATGAGTATATTTATAATATATTCTATTGTTGTGTATTAATCATATATTAATAATATTATTAATAACAATATGTATCATGTTGTATAAAAATATTATAATTAATTTTATAAATTATATAATTATTATGGGACTTTATTTGTGTTTTTGGAAACTAGAGGTATTTTTAAAATTTTATTTGTATTCTTATCGGGGTATTTGAATCTCAAAAAAAGATTGAAACCCATGAAAATATTGCTCTACTTGTGTTTCTTTTTAATTTATAAAATAAGAGTATTTTTAAAATTTTAATATATTTTTTAATTGAATTTCTAGTAATTTAGTTTATTAACTAAACATATTAATGCAAGATATCTAGTAATTTACTCTTAGATTACTATGTGAACTAAACATGAGTATCCTATATGTCCAGACATTTAAAATTCAGGTATCACATGTTTTATAATATGATGCTAGGATATAATCTTTCAACTTATGAACCAAACACCCCCTTATATTGTTGGAATAACTTGATTTATTTTTTGATGAATTGCTACACTTTTTATAATTAAGCTTTTGAGTGAGCTTAAACAAAACCAAATATATCTCTCCTTAATCACAGGCTTTGCCTTGGTGGAACTCATCTCATTTCTGCCTTTCTTTTCTTCCTATAATTTAAAGCGAGATCGCCCAACTTGATAAAATATTGGCTAAGGTATTAAAAAAAAGAAACTAAAAGTATTATTGGGTTAATCTAGTTTGATATGAGAAATAAATTGAATTTATTTATACTAAACGAAAGGAAAGAACCTTTGTAGCCCAATCTTTTAAGAAGAAGGAAAAAAAATGCTCTATGATCATGTGTCAAGTAAGGAGTCATCATGTCACAATCCTACCAAGTTTTATATGAGTACTGGCATTATGCCAATCTCTAATTCTATATGTTATGGAGCTTTCTCCGTACCATTACTTTAGGTAGAGTTATGTTATAGCTAGGGGGTGGGGGCCATGGGCCACGAACTCCCATGCTTTATTTATTTATTAATCATAGATCACTTTTTCATCTAATCAACTTAAGGATGGCCCTCCTTGTTGTTTTGATACATCTCAATGCAGCCATCTCTGATTTTTTTAATAGCACTTCTCCTCTGCATCTCAAATCATGGGCTTGAGATCTTATGATTAAAAAGAAGACACGGCTTTTTTTTTTTTTGTTAGAAAAATCTGAAAATCTCTTTACCTTTAGATAGGAGTCCAAAATCTTTTGAGCTTCTTTCTTTTATTCTATATCAACTACCAAACATAAACCATTTGATGTCATGTAAAAACTACCAAACAAATTTCACTAAAAATTAAAAAGAACTACAAAATAGGGATCATAGCTCAGATCCTTTTCCAACCAAAAATCCTGTAGCATTAGTACTCAACCCCCTTTTCTCTCTAATTTTCTCATCACCTCCTAATTCCGCTCCCATAGTTTCACCTCTTTGCCCTTATTTTTCTTGTTTATGTTACTCTTCTATTACCTACAATAATCAAGATTTTGCACTTTCTTTACTCTTTCCTCTCTATCCTAAGAATAATCTCCATCTTGCATTGTTGTCAAACTTGGCCTTAAGGTTCGTTAAACTTTAATTCAAACTTTAATTAAGCTCGACATAAGCTTGATATAAGCTTTTGGTATTTTTGGCTTGATTTAAGATTTTCAAACCAATCAAAATAGGACATTAAAAGACCCAAGCTTAATATCAAACCTTAGACTCATAAGATTAATTTCAAGCTGCTTGGAATGACATCTAAAAAACTCATACCATATAGAACAAGATGTTTAGAACTTTTTAGATTGTATGATTATTGGACAAAAAGTCGTGTCCATGGATATTGAAAGTGAACAAATCATTTGTAATAAAAATGTTTTAGGTGGACTTTAAGTTCAGTATGCAACAAGTTATGATGAATTAAATCAAGATATAAGTAAATCTTTTAACATATAATGAATTTCTAATTATATAGCCTCCATCAATTGTGCTTATGTTCTTTACTAAAGGGTTGTAACAAGGTTCAGAAGAACTTACATTCAACTTTAAAACAATGCACTAGTATTTTCTTGTTAACAATCGTTTAGAATAAATAGGTTTGATCGCCCGTTCAAGTGTTAATTATTGCACTAATAAAATTGATCTCCTTTATATAAGTGTAATATGCATCATCGATAATGCTTGCTAATACTTATCAATACTTTTAATAAAATGGATTCGAAAAGCTTGATATAATAGCCGACACAAATAGAATCCTTAATGTGAATATACAAATTAGATCATGGATATTTTGATTTAGGATGGTCCATCTAATATGAGAGTTACCTTGAATTAATCTAACCTAACTTAGCTTTGATATGATCATAACAAATCAGGATAGTAATATATGACTTAACCTATCAAGTCGACTTGAGACAAGCAACTTTAACTTTGCGTAAATAGATCTGGGTCATATATAGGTGACACAATAGCATGTTTATAAAATGGGTCACATTCAAGTTTAGAGTCTTGACCTATTTAACTCATTTTTAATATATTCAATAATTAAGTCAAATTGACATGGTCACAATCTAACTTGCTTAACCCATTAAATTATTTAAGACCTATTTAACCACTTAAAACATGTTTAAATTGTCCAACCAATTTATTAACAGAGTTATGTTAGTTAGATCGGGTTAGTTATATAATAGATAGGTCAGGTTCAGTTTTGAATTTTTGACCTATTTAACAAATAAATTAGATTTGTGTTGCTAGTTACTTGATATTGCGTGTATCTTAATCCTATCTAATCATTGCCATCCTTAAATTAACAAGATGAATTAAGATTACTGCTAGGGTGTCATTTGGTTAGATGGGGTTTGAGCATGTAAACTTCTAATAGAATCCTATCCATTTAGGAGTTAAGTTAAATTTAAATCTTGGTAGGGGAAAAGTCAAATGACCTATTTGATTATGGGTTCAAGTATGCTAAGACCTCCTACCTTTGCAATATTTATTAGGTTTGGATTTGGTATGGATTAAGGTTAGGCCCAAGTCAGAAGTGGATAATGATTACATAGTAAGCTAAGATAGAGTAGGATTTAACCACAGGTGGTTTTTGGGAGAAAGGTAGAGAGTGAGTTATTTTATAGATTATTAAAATTTTCTTAATAATAATATTAATTTTTGTCTAATGAAATATTATTTTGAAAAAAATATAAGAAATTCTTAGAAGTTGTGATCAATGTTTCTTCATACAACTCCTAACTCCTACTTGATTATTAGAGCTAAGTATCCATCTTTTTCTTAAAAAGAGAAAATGCATAATATGTTGGAGAATTAGTAGGGTTGAAAGTGAGCTGGATTGGGCTATGCCCCAATTGGGCTCAGCTTCAAAAATTTTTCTGAGCTATAGGTTGGGCTTAGAAATGAAAAATTTTTTAGAATCCAGGTTCGACTCTGACTTGAGTCTAAGCTTAGGCCTAACACAAAACCCAATTAGGTAGACTCATAACAACTCATTTGAGTCAAAAACTGGGTTGATAGAGTTAATTTTTAGTTCTTAAATTCTTATAAAAGATAACATTTAAAATAATTGTATATAATTATTCAAGAAAATTTGCAAGCTATTCTTATGCAGTTGACAGAAAATCCAATAATAGATTTAAAGGCCATCACATTTTAAAATTTTGGAAATGAATTTGGGTTAGATCCAAGGCTGATTAAGGGCCACTACTTCAAATCTTCTTCAGGCTTAGGCTTAGCATCGGGCCAAGTAATGGTGATAAGATCACCCCTTCAGAAGGCGATCCATGGGTAGGGGTGATATTGGATCATCGCCATATAGGATCACTCCATTATAACCAAACAAGGTGATCCCATCATTATTTCATGAATCACCGGTGATTCTATGATTATCATCCCATGCCAAATGCTTCCTAACGGTGTATTTGACGATCATTTTAAAATCACCTTGGTGATCTTGAATCACTGATAAAATAAAATAAAATGTTGATAATAAAATGTTGACAATAAACTTAGTCTATGTTTTAAAATAAAATGTTGCATGTTGAGTAGAGTTAGGTCCAATCTAAGAGTGCTTTTGCTAGATTAGGACTAGAAGATTTTAATGGGTCTAACCATAAATCCATACGCATCCTACATGTCTGTAGGCGTTAATGGCAAAACAACTTGTGTTGACAATCAAGCTTGATGCGTTTAAGATATTTTTACGTTATTGTGCCCACATTTCACCCATGATATTTCTAATAAATAAGTTCACATCAATCTTTAGGTGCCTACAATACTTGAGTACACGACAAAGAGACCAGAGAATGCAATGCATGTACTTACAAAACTTGAGTACACGACAAAAGAGTCCAAAGAGTGCAATGCATGTAGCCGCAAAAGAGTTCTATCATGAACAGAAAGATATATTTGTACTTTACCTATTTTCTAAGATAATATAGAATTCTTTACTCAAGAAAAGAAAATTTAATTTAAATAATTTAAATAATAAAAAATAAAATTTTAATATATACACTTATACACGTTTGAAATTACATGTATATTTTTATAAATTTATTATTTTATGTATATTTTTTATAATTATTTTTTTTTTACATTTATACGATTATAACAATGAAATTATTTGTATAATCTTGTAAATTTATTATTATTGCATGTATACAGTCATAACCTTACTATTTATCTGAGAATTTATTTATATATTTAATTTAATTTATTTTTTTTAATTTTTATGCCCATTCAAATTGATCATGCCTCTGAGTCATAAAAATTACTTTGTCAAGCGTCATCAGCAATGCATACGCCGAATGGAATCTCTGAAAGGACTCGGCGCCAGCCAGTCGCACTCCAGCTTACAAAAAGTCGCTCCTTTCACCCTCTCCTAACGCTTTTGCCCAGCTACTAGCGCACATCAAGAAACTGTGATAAGACCCAAAATTGAGGAAATAATCTTTCGTACCTTCCATCTACCCATCGCTTTAGCCCGTGGAGGGCCAGGTGTTCCCCTTTTCTTTTTGAAAAAAAAAAGAAAAAAACGATGATGCCAAACTACTTTCAGAGTACGACCACCTCGTCAACCAGCAAACGAGAAAGAGCTATTTTTCTGAAAGGAGTAAAAATTTTTTTTTTAATAAAATCGTGATAAAAATAAAATATTTTACAAGAATGATGTTAAAGTAAAAAATATTATTTTAAATAATATTTTTAAATTAAAAATTAGCTTCGTCGATGTGTTTCTGAAAATGAAATGCCACACGATGAGGCGTTTTTGCTTCACAAACGTCATTCCGTGTGGCGTTTTTGCTTCACACGGAATGGTGTTTCTGAAAACGCCACTCCATGTGGCATTTTCAATGGGAATACAGGGTGTTTTAAAAAATGCCAAGAGCCCTCCCTCCCAGTCACCCTCCCCCCGAGCCGCCCCCCCCCCCCCCTGGCCCCTCCACCCTCCGCTCGAGCCCGAGCCACTCCCCCGAGACCCCCCCGAGCCCGAGCCACCACCCCCTCCCCTCGGTCCCCCGTCCGCACCCGAGCCCACCGATCCCCCTTGCTCCCTCTCTCTCGTGCGCACCCGAGCCCCCCATGCTCCCTCTCTCTCACGTGCACCCGAGCACCCGGTCCCCCTGCTCCCTCTTTCTCGTGCGAACCCACCCGGTCCCCCCTCTCCCTCTCTTCCACACCCAAGCAGTCCCCCCTGCTCCCTCTCTCTCTCGCGGCCCGTCTGCGGCCTGTCTCGCGACCCATCCCCTTCCCTCTATCGGGCTGGTGGTTCTCCAAGGTAATTTAATTTAATTAAATTATAAAAATTTAAATATGCTTTGTTACTAGCTGTTTCATATTCATCTTTATGATAAAGAAATTGATAACTGAAACAATGATATTTTTTGTTCAAGTACATCAGTTAATCGCGATAGAAAAATTAAAAAAATCAGTAAATTTATGTATCGGCAAAAATAAGTAAAGGTTAGCTTCTTATGCAAAAATTGCATTGTTTGATGAGTAAAAAAAATTCAATGAGCATGATCCATGTTATCAGTCATGATGAGCAACATTGACACACTTGATATGCCAATATGTCTTATTTTAATAATAATAATTAAAGAAAATGAATGCTTTGGATGTGTTGCTCGTATGATGCAAGAGGAAAACAAGGCCAGTTATAGAGATATCCTTCCTTAAGAACAACAACATAATAAGCTTCATCAACACTGCCACATTTAGCATACATATCAACTAAAGAATTGAACACATAACAATTCATGACAATGCAGTTTTTGGTTAAGAATCCATGAACATGTCTTGAAACTTTTAAAGATCCTAGTTGACCACAAGCAGACATCAATATAGCCATAGTAACATGATTAGGTTTGATAGGCCCTAAGCACATAGCCCTGAAGAGTTCCCTAGCAGCCAATGTATTTCCATGGCCTGCATAACCAGATATCATGGCATTCCATGAGATCAAATCCCTATGGGACATCCTATCAAAAACTTCGCGAGCAGCTTGAATATCATCAACCTTGGCATAACATGCAATCATTATATTACATGCCACAATATTCCTCACGGATATATTCCAAAATATCTTTCTTGCTTCTTGAATCCAGCCGAAATTTGCATACATGTCCAACAATGTCGTTTGCACATAAATGGAGGAATTAAATTCAAGCTTAGTTAAATGAGCATGAATTTGATTACCTTCCCCTATTGCCTTTAGAAATGAGCATGCCTTTAGTACAGATGATAGGGCGAAATGGTTTGGATGAGGTTTATGTTGATGCATCATTTTATAAATCAAAATAGCCTTTCTTATAACATCAGTTTTAAAAAAATCTTAGATTTTCTAAACCAAGGCACCGTTCTTTTAAAATGCATGGCATTTTCATAAAATTACTTGAATCATAAATTACTTATGTAAATACATTCTCAGTTTCAGGCAAATATAATTTATTTTAAAATTAAATCATATTTGAGCTATTGCCTTGGTTGTTTACTGCTGTTGGATTAACATTCATTGGAATAATTCTATTGAATATTTTATTAAAAATTTCATTGTACATCATCATTGTTTCTATCTTATTATCATTGTAGTTATGCTTTTTTGTTCAAATAAATCAAACTTGTTTTTACTTGTTATTATCAGTGAGCATAAAAATTTTTCTTATGTGATGTTTTTACTTGTTTTGACAGAGTAGTACGAGATAGCTCATAATGTTTTACATCTAGGGCCTCGCGATCCCAGTGTTCTCACTCTGCAAGCCTTACATAGATCAACCAAAATATTTGAGGGCGATGTATGCATTATTGATCGATGATTCTTAATTAGTTAGCATGTGTTTATGTTATTGATATGTATTATTGCAATGAATTTGTTGCAGGAATTATTGGTATTTAGATGCCGTCGACATGACACGCAGATATGGAAGGAGATCGGGCATGGCACACCCACGAGTGCAATATTATTTGGAGCAGGTTGGCATGTATAACATATATCGGATAGGCCAGATTCGACACGATGTCGGCCTTATTTCTGCACTTATTGAGAGGTGGCAGCAGGAGACCCACACATTTCATCTTCCATTTGGCGAGGCAATAGTCACACTACAAGATGTCGGTATTCTGAGTAGTTTACGGATTGATGGGTTAGCGGTTACTGGGCTTGATCCGCATTATATATTAGAGCAGTGGCAGGATATATTTGTGAGGTTGTTTGGGGTTGAACCCCCTGCCGAGGCATTTTCTAAAGGTCGTTTCCGCTTATCATTCTTCGATCAGTTCTACCGAGACTTCCACTTGGATGATGATGCAGATGATGAGGTTGTCCAGCAGTTTGTGAGGGAGCAACTTCTCCGAATTATAGGTGGAGTCATCCTTCCAGATACATCCGGATATTTAGTGAAGTTGATGTATGGGCCTCTTTTAGAAGACCTGAGGGCATTTGCTGCATATAGCTGGGGTTCTGCTACACTTGCCGGTTTGTATCAGGCACTCTATCGCGGAACAAACCTTACTCAGACAGAGATAGGAGGATACTTGCCCTTGCTACAGGTAAACAGTTGATTAAATCGAATGAGTTTGGATTTTTTTCTTTTGTATTGTTTACTAATATTGAGCATTATTTGAACATTCAGATATGGGCATGGGAATGATTACCTGTTTTTCGTCCCATCAGACTTGAGACTCCGGAGGCTAGACCTGCTGATGTAGATGATGCTTGGCACTTAGGTCACCGTGGGGGATGGAATGTGAGATTGAACCAAAAGAATGTCGCAACTCATACACTGCGTGCCTATAGGGACCAGTTCGACGTATTGGATGATAGTTCCCAACGGGTATGACATTATTAAATTTCAAATATATTTTCAATGTTATTTTTTTATTTTATGTAGGTAGGTTGTGGATTTATGATTTTTTTACATGCAGTTCATATGGTGTCCGTATACGCCCGAGATTATCTCTATTTTGCCTTCAAGCTGCTTGTTTGGTTCAGATATTTGGATGGCACGGACCCCACTTATTTGTTTTGATTTAGTGGAGTGGCATTTTTCGGACCGAGTGCTTCGGCAATTTGGTTGCCGCCAGTCGATACCATCACCATGCGATACGTCACTTCAGCTTTATCAGATAGATCAACGAGGGAGGGCACATACCACGTGGGATGTCATACACGCCATACATATTGCTACATGGAATGAGCGGCGTGAAAACATCATTATTGGGGAGCCTATTGCTGAGGGAGTCTCATTTACTCCTGAGTATATAGAATGGTTTAGGAGTATAACACGTATATGCATTAACCGTTCCGAGTATCATACTGCGGGCTACGAAGGAGGAGGAGCTTCATTTGAATTCATAGTATTATTATAAAATAATTATTTAATATCATTTATTTTTGAGTTATTATCTTTTGTTTTTGATATTATATTGTAATAAACATGCAGCATGAGAGGTTTCAAGAGTTGTCCTTGAACTTGGATCGAGTTATGCATTCAACGTCAGAGGCCGAGCGGCAAAGGATTCATAAGGACATGAGGGCGATTTTAGACAACACTTTTTCTATAATTGGCCATCAGCATGTGAGGAGTACACCTGCCGCGGCACGAGTTCATGAGGAACTAGCGATGACACACGCATATGAGGATCTTGGGACGAGTAGATTTCATTATACACCATCGCCTTCTTACATGCCGTCGCTATATGCACACAATTTTTCACAAATGGGGCATGCAGGTGAGGGTACATCTGATAGTCATGATCAGAAGGCATTGCTGATTACTGACATTGCTGATACGGATATCACCGAGGTTGGCGAGGATGTCTCCCACTATTTGAGCGACATTGATATCAGATATGATCCCCGCGCAGGAGGGGGTCTCCCATGTGGTTGACGAGGGCCCTCGATCGATTGCGACATATGCGCGACGCTCTAGACGAGTTCGATGACCTCCTAGATGGGGCTGTGGTATTTAAGTTATGTAAATAAACTAATTATTATAAAAAAAAAATTTGTTTAATGTATTAAATATGTTTCATCTGTTGAGTTGTTTCTTGTGCTGCTCAGTTATTGTGTTGGTTTCCGACTTATTGAAGCGTTATTAAATTGTTGCCTTGAACAGGTTAGTTATATGGTAACTAAATGACTTAATTTGAAAGTAGCAAGCAGGAACCGCTTGGAATATTTAAAGAAAGAGTTTTGGCTTCATGCTAACTAAGTGATATTCTAAATGTTCTCTTGTGTTGATGGTTTGTAATTCGGTGGCTGTTTTGCAGCATTATACTTGAAAATTCATTACATGCGTAAATTTATTGAATCTGTATAATTTGATGCAGATATCAGTTTTTAATTGAGCAAAAGAAAAAGGTCATCTTTTTAATTATTATAATTTCTACCATAGTCGAAGGAAAGTTCTCTCATGCGGTTTTCATGGATTGCTTTTGCTTTTACATGGAATGACACAATCATATGGTCTATGCCTTTTCCTTTCCATATGATTTTAAATGATATATTTAGAGGAGCAGTGTAAATTATCATGATTAATCTGGCTTTATAGCTTCATAGTTTATTCAGAGCCTTCTGTTCTTTGCATGGGCCGGACCCTTTTATCGGTATGTTAGTTTATAAGAATATTGTAATTTGTTTACTGGTTCATCCCCAATATAAAGAATGTGTCTCATTATATAAAATCTTCATCGAACAAGATTTTTAGTTGATCAAAATCTTTATTGAACAAGACTTTTAGTGGATCTTTTTTTTTATTCATTTTCATGGGCATTCGCAGAGAAATCTCTGCACAAAGGTCAACGCAAAGTATGTAGCATCGTATTACTCGAAGGTCAACGCAGAGAAGAGAATATCTTTAATAAAGGCATGGGAGGAAAATGAAAAGGCCAAAGTTGAAAATAAGTAAGTTGTTATATCTTGCTGTTCAAGTGGTTATAAATTATTCTCCATTGACTTGAACAAATACATCTTGCAGTGGATTTCGAGATAACTAAATGGCTATAACATATATGTGGTTGTTCTTGTAAGGCTTTATTTAACAAATTGGTATAGCAATGTACCTTCATTAACTTTGCACCAATTATATACTATCCAAGGCTCTAATTATCAAAATTGTGTCATATTGGTTTAAGCTTTGTTATCATCAAGGGTAAGCTACATTTTTAAAAATAAAATAAAATTATGCAAAATAATTTACCTTGATTTCTATTATTTTTCTATTTTTTATTTTGTGATTTTTTAATTTTTGACTGAAACTCCCAAATAAATTGCCAAAACTGAAACTCTACTCAAGGGATTAAACTGAAACTCTACTCAAGGTTCATAGTACTTGTACCATAATAAAACTCTTTGAAACTCATTGAAATTATTCTGAAACTCTTTAAAACTCTTCTGAAACTCTTTTAAAACACATTTGGAACTCTTTGAAACTCTTCTGAAACTCTTTTAAAATACATTTGAAACTCTTCTAAAACTCTTTTGATACACTTCTGAATAGTTTTAAAAGTGTTTTAGAAGAGTTTTAGAAAAGTTTCAAAAAAGTTTAAGAAGTGCATTAAAAGAGTATCAGATGAGTTTCAAACTGAATAAAAAGCACATAAATGAACAGGAGTATAAGCACAAGAAACATAAAAATACTAGTGATCCATAATTTTACATGCAGTTGTTTCATACATAAAACATACATTAATTCATAGATAGTACAATTTAGGATCCTGAAGGTCCAACATTTATATTAGGGCAACGGTGTCGAGAATGACCCGTTTGCTTACAAATACTACGACTTTTACTTCTTAGCTGCATCTCATCCATTTCATTATGAATGCGTGTTGACTTAGGCTTACCTTTTTTCTTCGATCTGAGATGGTTGTGATTAGGAATGCATATGAATGTGTCCATCCAGTAGTCTTCGTGGGGTAACGGATTAAACTCACCTCCCCATGCATTTATATAAGAGCCAATTGTGTATACTTCATCAACAAGAGGGGTTGTATCCATGGCAATTTCGTGGCACACGGCTAAGACATGTGAATATGGATGCTTAATAATTATCCACTTTCTACAAGAACAATTTCTGTCAATGAGTGACACATTCTGAACGTTGCATCCACCCCTAAGAGCTTCACTTGACCTTCTTGTAACGACTTCATAGGTGACTCTCTGCATGCTGTATCTAAATACTCTATGCTCATTAGCTTTGGCTTGACTTTCAACAAGCTTAATTGTCACATGAGGAGTGAAAAAAGTATTTCGATTATCCTACACATATCTCATGGCTTCTGCGCGTCTCGTATGGAAATACTTAACAAGACGGTAAAATATCATCTGAACACAGGCTGTGATCGGCACATTTCTAGCTCCCTTCAGTACACTATTAAAAACTTATGAGAGATTTGTTGTTAGAATACCATAGTGGAAGCCCCCATCATGTGCCAATGTCCACTTCTCTGGCTCCAACTCCGATAGCCAAGTCCAAGCCTCTGCATTAACTGTCTTCATCCATTCCATGACAAAGTTAAACTTTCAAAGCTGATGTTCGCTCCCTGCTTCCATACAGCTCTTTTTAATTGAATATCAGAGAATCTTGAGTTGAAATTACTGCATATATGTCTCAAGTAGTAGCGATAATAAGTTAGAGGTGAAGCACATCCATTACTGTCATCTGCTATGGCACTTAGTATGCCTGGATGTCTGTCAGAAATAAGACAAATGCCATTTCTGTCTTTCACAACATGCCTCCTGAGATTCCACAAAAACCAATTCCAACTAGCAGTGCACTCTTCATCCACAATTGCATAGGCCAGTGGAAATATCCTATTGTCAGCATCAGTGCTTGTTGCAATGAACATCTTCCCCTTGTACTTTCCATAAAGATGTGTTCCATCAATAGAAATGACCGGGCGACAATATCGAAACCCCTCAATGGATGGATGAAATGCCCAGAAAACATAATTCAGGACACGCACATTAGATGTCTCAACAGACAACCGTTCCGGGGTTTGCATTCTGAAGTGCAAGCATGTATATAGGTAACTTAGCATATGAGGGTTCCCATTCACCAAAAAAATCAATCAATGCCTTTTGCTTCCCACGCTATGCTTTGGAGTATGACACAGTATAATGAAATTGTTCTGCCACTGCTGCAATGATGGCTTCAATATTCACACTTGGGTCTTTCTCCACAATATGTTGAACCGCATGACTAATAACTCGTGAACTTATGTGTTGGTGATCCCGAGTTACATGACTGAATAAACAAGAGTGTGGCCCCTCGTACCTTGTGATCTCAAAAAATCCATGCTTCTTCAACTTTGTAGCACGCAACCTCCAATGACAACTCTGTGCAGAACTTGAAGAGGCATATTTCACAGACCAGAATATTTTCTTTGACTCCACAACATTATATGTTCGATGCTTCTTGATGTGATAAATTTCACATGCTTTTTTCAGTTCATCTTTGCTAGTAAACAACAATCCTGTAGTAAACTCAGTCATTGATGAATTCCAAAATTGAGAATTAAAGGGTAATTGTCTTTGAGTGCTAATACAACCACCATCCTGCAAATTCAAGTCATGATAAAATTTCGGTATTTGACTATATGCAAAGACTTGATGCTTATAGACCTGACTAGGAATAATTTCTGGATGAGTAGATACAGGAACATAACTACAGCTAGTTTCATGAACCACATCATCTCCATGTGAGTCCTCATCCTCATCTCGCTCTTCGTCAGAGTCATCATGTTTAGGCCAATAGTCATCATCTGCACTGTCATCTGACTCAAGTCCCCGATTATTAACACTCTGATTGTTTGCCACATCAACACTCTGCACTACTGGCATAACTCCTTCCATTATCGGAAAATCCATTGGAGTTCTGATCTGCTGCTGGGCAATAGGAGAACTATCCTGAATATCCTCTGTATGATCAACATTGTATGGAGCTGGAGCATTTTCTTTGAAAACATATAATTCAACATAGCGATAATCTGAAAATTTGGAAGGAAATATCAACATTTCCTCCACATCGTCATCCTTCTTGATTGGATGAAGTATATATTTCTGATGTAATGTTGGAGATCTCCACATCAATCTCAAAATATATTGCTGCACTAAAATTTTAAGCACACTATAAACCCGCTCGACCAACTCAACATAACAGGTTCCCATGCTCAATCTAAAACTTTTACGAGAAGGTTGATTATATTGTATCCCATCTAAGCCATGTTCAACTGATCCATCACAATAAAGCAGCAATCGAATAGTATCGGTGCTCATTTGAAAAATAGCGTTCAAATAAATTTAGCATCAATACATAATATTGTATCATTAAGCATAAACTGAAATAAGTATAAATTTTCTACTGATCAACCACAAACAAACTAATAATGGAATATGCACGTATTTCAGAAGCATTTAGCATTTAAATAATAGATACGTATCCTGTTAAATAATTGATATTAACCTATTTATTTTTTGTGTGTTTATTGTATGGTAAAAATCAGATTATATTAGAGACTTGACATCCAAAGTATTTATTTTTTTTAATTATTATTATTAAAATAAGACATATTGGCATATCAAGTTGTCAACGTTGCTCATCATGACTGATAACATAGATTATGCTCATTGAATTTTTTTTACTCATCAAACAATACAATTTTTTCATAAAAAGCTAACTAACCTTTACTTATTTATGTTGATACATAAATTTACTGGTTTTTTAGTTTTTCTGTCGCGATTAACTGATGTAATTGAACTAAAAATATTATCAATTTTTTTATTATAAAGATGAATGTGAAGCAGTTAGTAATAAAGTATATTTAAATTTTTATAATTTAATTAAATTAAAAAAAATTATCTTGTATGACCATTGACTCGAGAGAGGGAGGAGGATGGGTTACGAGACGGGCCGCAAATGGACCGAGAGAGGGAGACCGGGTGCTTGGGTGCACGCGAGAGAGAGGGACCGAGGGGGGGGCGCTCGAGAGGGGATCGGACCGGGGACTCGGGAAGGGGGGAGCTCGGGAGGTGGGGGAGGGGGGATCGGACCCGGGGACTCGGGAGGGAGGGGGTTTTCGGGGGGAAGTGGCTCGGGCTAGGGGGGGGGGGGGGGCCTCGAGGGAGGGGAGGGGAGCTCTTGGCGTTTTTTAAAACACCCTGGGTGAAAATGCCACTTCATGTGGTGTTTTTGTAAGCTACGTGTAGCTGTACATATCGAGGATGCCATACGACGCCGAACGACCGCACGCTCCGACCTCCCGCCGTCGAATACAACCTGAACCGGCCGCAATCATCCGATCTGCCAAAAAAAAAAAAAAAAAAAAAAACCACTGGGAGGTTCGACGGCTGCTCTATATTTGTGGAATCCGGCAACCGGCGGATGCCCCTCTTTTGCCGCTGTGGATCTCGCGATGTCGCCCCCTCTGGCGACGAGCCCTTCTTCCCTCACCTCGTACCCCCATCTCTCGACGGCGCGGCCGCTTCTCCGCGCGTCTCGATCCACTCCGGTCACCGCCGCCGCGCCGGCCATCGAGGCCCGCAACCTGAGCTTCTCCGTCTCCACGAGGCCGCAGGGCAGGCTACTCCATATATTGAAGAATTGCTCGATCTGCGTGCACCCCGGGCAGCTCTGGATGCTTCTCGGGCCCAACGGCTGCGGCAAGTCCACCCTTCTTAAGGTATTCCGACGCCTCCGCCTTAGCTAAAAATTTGTGCTAGTGGATCAGTTTTTGTTCCTATATTACGATTGCTAGTTGATTCGAGTTTTTATAATTCTTTGTATCAATGGATCAGTTTTTTTTTTTTTTCTTATTTTTTAAAATATATTTTTGCATTTTTCTATCTTTTCTTTTTTGCAGGCAACTTTTTGGTTTACTTGGATTTTTTTTTTTTTGGTGTGTTATGGGTCATATACCTTCTAATGTGATACCATAATACTAAGAATTCGATTCATATAAGTTTTTCTATGAGGATTTGAAAAGCTTGAAGTTGGGTCCAACGAGCACAGCAAGTGTTGCCAATGGATTGCTGTCTGTCATTCTGTCTGTTTGTCTTCTTGTCTGTCTGTCTGTAAGATTTTCCATCTTAGCCTATAAACCGTTGATGACGGCATCTTAGGGTTATGAAACTGCCCGGGAAACATTTACTCCATAATTTTATAATGAATTCATAATGAAATATATGAACATATAGAATAACAAAGAAAAATGATCATGCATATATGGTGTTAGATGGCTCATCCTCATGAATCTGTATGCTATGCAAACGCTGTGAATTTCTGCTGTATAGAAGATGCTACTACAGTAGAGTTAGAGCCTTTTTCAAAAGAAAAAAAAAGAAAAAAACCTAAAATACTACATGATTGTTAGTAAATAAAAAAATACTACAGTTAGAGCCTTTTACATGAAACCGTAACTATTCTTTTTTGAAAAAAAGCAAGCCAAAAGACTTTTAGAACACTACGTGATTGCTATTAAAAAGAACAAAGATAAGTTAAACATAAAAGAACCTTAAAAAAGCTCTTCCACAAGATAACAAACACCAAAAAGAAATATAGTTTGATTTATCAATAGGCAATATTGCATAAACAAAAAAGGTGGCCTTTATTTTTATGTTCTCAGATTAACCTTTTCATGAAATGTAACACTTAAAAACTAAAGAATAAACCCTGTTAGAATCAAAAGTAAACTTATGAGAGCTCTTTAGTGTTATCTCAACCATATTTTTCAAGAGGGAAAGTGAACTTGTGAGAGAACATTGCTAATTCTAGAAAGATACCTGAAATAAGAGGTTGTTAATAGTAATCAAGTATAGTTGGAAGACTCTTTTTTACAAGATGAAATTAAGATAAAAAGGAATAACTAAAATATTTTCATAGTCACATCAAGATGGAAGAGACATGATAAGAGACAATAGATAGGATATTAGATGTAGTATAAGTGGCTATGACTTACATATTGGACCTCTCCAATTTGCATTAACAGCTGTAGTGCCTCAAGATGGTGTAATAGGTAAATACCAAAGTTTTAAATTTCATGAGATTGGGCTATTCCATTTTTTTATGGAACGGGACACTCTGTTGTCCCATCCCATCCTGACACTTGGGATAAAGGATGTTTTAAGACGCGCTGATTGAAACATTGAGATGATAGCAAGATGTTTCCATTCCTAACACTGGGATGACAACCCATCCTAACAACCCAGGAATGTTTCACGGGGACCTGAAACCATAGTAAATACAACAAATCGAATATCTTGTTGCACCCAACCTAATTTATGAAACATATCTTGTTAATGATAATCAATGTGATAATATACTCAAGAAATATAGTAAAATAGGTATTGCAATAAGACTCAATGCCTAGTTCTTCTAAAGCTTGCAACCTAATAAGCAAAAAAAAAAAATAATAATAATAATAATAAAAAATCTTCTTTTCTCATATAGAACAATAGATAAAGTAAAGATCATAGTTGATTAAAAACATTTTAAAGATAAGATGTATTAAGCTAAAAGATATTATATTAAAATGAGAACAATTTTAATAATTTCATTTATGAGATGAGCATGGGAAAAGGGCAACTTTGCATGAGATCAAAATTATTTTTCTAATCAAAGGGGTATTGATAACCAGAAAACCCATGTAAAATATGTGCGAATCCAAATTAGTAACTTGAATAAACATGCATGAGCAAGTTGAGACCTGCTAGATTGAAAGAAGATGATTATGACACTTTTTTTTTCTGTTTTTAAAAAACATACCATTGTGAAACCAAAGAGATTGGGAAAGGAAAAGGGGATATGTGATAGGAAGGATGAGCAAAGGGGTGGATTTAGCTGCTAATGGACACTATCAAAGAAAAAGGCAATATATAATTGCTTTTTTAGATGTGGCTTGTTGAAGTTGAAATATGTAATTCTGGCAAACATTGCATCCATCTGATTACATATTACTGCTAATTGATGAGATGATGAATAAAAAGGAAAAAAAAAATTTACATATGAAGCTATTAAATAAAATTCTAGAAATAGATTTTCACTTCTATGTATCACACGAAATCATGTAGATGACAATTCTCTGTGGTCTTAAATATTACTAATTCATTCCAAATTATGCCATCACAAATACAATCAATGATAATTCAAAGTATTTTGCTAATAGGACAATTATTGGGGCCTGTTGGCTTGAATCAACTACTACTTCAATTGTATTTTCAATATATAATTTTGAAACCAATGAGATGATGGATAAAAAGGTAACAAAATATCTTTTAAAACATCTTTTACGTATAAAAAACTCTCAAGTAAAATTTTAGTAAGCTTTCTCACTTGTACATATGCTATAAAAGCACAAAGATGACATTTCGATTTGATCTTCAACATTGTTGACTCATTATAGACTTATGCAATCAAAAACATATCCAATTATGAATTTTCCCTTTAGAGAAGTATTTTGCTTAGGAGAGAATAATCGGATCCAGTAGATGGAATCTACTATAAATCTCTATCATGTTTCTAACAAATAGTTTTGAACGATGAGGTCTCACAAACCAATCAAAGAGATGGAAAAAAAGAATCAAGGTTAAGGGAAGAATCTTACTGGTCTATCTCTTTCCTTTTGCTTGGGGCTCGCCCTTCTAACACTATGCTATTGTTTTATCTATGGCCAAATTTAGGGAAAAGGGAGATTTATACATAGAATTGGTTATTTGCATGCAGAAAAGGTATAGTGTCAGGAAATAACTAATATGCTTTATACTTCATAAGCATGACATTAACTTGTGGGCTATCAAATGTTTTATCGCGAAAAGGTTAATAATGCATCATTTGTCCCCTAAATATCTCTCATATTTGTGTTGCGATCCTTTATAAGTCATGCCTAAACCGAAGAGGCCCAGTTTATATATGTAAGAGACTGTGTTGACATCTATTTAGTTTCATATCGATTGTGCATTGGATAAATTTTAGGTGCTAATAGAGTGCCAAGGAACATAAATAATACTTTTTGGCTAATCTTTTTAGATGAGATTTTGGATTGTTTTAAACGGTGATTCAAGGTTCGACGGGATGGGAGCCGTCTCTATCGTTCCATACCATCCTAGAGAGATTTCGAGATCAATCTCAGTCGATTCATTCCGTCTTGGCCATAATACGTTATAGTGTCAATTTTAATAGATCTAATTTATCATAAAAATATAACTTTTGAAGTTTAAATATGTTTAAAAATCAAAAAAAATATTAAAGCTTTACAAATATTTTTTTTTTAAAAAAAGCATCCCAAGCATATATCGGAATGCTTGATCGGGTTGGAGATCGGGACAAAACAGGACGTAGGGTGTCTTATTCCGTGGAAAAACCAAAAAATGCCTTTGTCTCATAAGATTTAGAACCTTGATTAAATGTAAACAAGGGAGTATTTCTTATTTGAATTTAACAAAAAAAACTTAAAAATTCCAATTCTTTAAGAATAAAATATTGATTTTGCAACTTTAGTTCAAATCCCCGATCTTTGGCTTTGAGTGAAAATTTGAACTTCCAAATTCCAAGGTATTTTCTAAATCTAAAAATTTTATGAATACATTTATATCTAAACCATCATCCACTGACCCATTTCGAACTGATCGGTTTGGGGAATATTGAACCATACCATTAAGGATCTGGATCGGTTCAGCCATTCAAAATGGTTTACTTAATTAGGTTCGGATGGCAGGTTCGGGTTTCGTGAGGGTTTGACATCTTTAATAGCTATAAAAAGGCCCTCATTTTGTTCGTTTCGCTCGACGTTTCTCCCATGTGAAACCCTAGCCCCTTCGCTCGTCGCTTAGCGCCAGTTGTCGGTCGCTCATCACCCATAGTCTGTCACTTGTTATCGGTTGCCTGTTGCCCATCATTCGTCGTCCGTCGTCCGCTGCCTACTATAATCTTCTTTTCTGGGCGTCAGAGATACATGCTTTCTCTCTCCACTCTCCCTCTCCCTCTTGTCTCTCTATTTTGCAGCATCGGTTCATCGTGGTTTGGTATGGTACATATTGGTATCGTATTAAATTGATAATTGGCCAACATAGGCTATCGGTACAGTTCAGTGAAACTTGATCTAAAAAACTTAAAAGTTTTGTTAGAAAAGTTTTACAAGTTAGGCTCCAAAGTGTGCCACACAAAATGAAACTCGCAATGTTCATCGCTTTCTTAAATATGTTCATTTTTAGATTACTTTCTTATATTCACATACTTACATATTTTCAAAATATAGGTTATGGTGTTACATTTTATCCTTCATCTATGATGTTCCAAACTTTGCCCTTTGTAGTTTACCAAATGTATGTGCAACATTTTTTTTCCCTTTTGTTTTGCTTTGCTAAGCTCGTGTTAGGAAGATACACCTTACTTTTGGCCAGCATTTTGTTTCATGCAACATGCCCTAGGATAATTTGAAATTGATATCTGGATGGAGATGGAATTGCCCTTTATTTGAGGCTTTAGGAGGGAGTATGGTTGTGAAGAGATTATATCAATGAAGCAAAATATTGGGCCTAGCAGTGAGGTGTTGGAATATAAGGTCTATAAAAATTTAGTAGCCTTTGTGAAGCATAGCAATAAAAAGAAAGCGTGCTACATGAGATAGTTAGATCTTAAAATTACAAAGGGTTGCAGGATTGGATACAACTGCCGATGATAATTTTTCACTAAGAAATGTAATGTAGCAGCAGATAAAGAATGCCTATAAGCTTGATTTAGCAGCTAGGAGATACAACAATAACAACAACAACAAAGCCTTAATCCCAAACTAGTTGGGATTTGGCAGCTAGGAGATTATTGGTATAATTAGTGCAAATGCAACACCTAGAGATACAAACACAGGTGACATAACTTCCATTTAGAATAATCAATAAATATTGTAAGTTTTTTCTAGACTAAATAAAGGTGCAGGTACCAAAACTTGAATCTTCAAATGATGATTCTCACCTATTCTCATCATAGCTAAAAGAGATGGTCTCTTTATAAGTTATATGTGAAATAACAAATGATCAAAAACAGTGGCATAGCTCTCATAACATATGAAAGAGATAACTTGCAAAATATTTATATGACCATATATATGATCTAGATAGCATAGGATTATATTTCTTTTTGCCTTTTGTAATTCTTTAGTAAGAACTAGGGACTCAGTGTTGTGCCACAGGCTATGGTTAGGTGCAATGATTTATTTTGCCTCTGCAAGTTTACTTTTAAGCACTTCATGCTCAAATATGTATATCATAATAATACAACCCCATCACAAATTTTAGGAATTTAAACTTTGTTAACCTTTCTTTAGTATTTTTTTTGCAATCATGTGTTTGTACATATGAATTTATTTCATGAATGTTTAGGTCCTGGCGGGACTCCTAAATCCAACTGAAGGAACCATGCATGTAAATAGGCCAAGGAGCTTTGTTTTCCAAAATCCTGATCACCAGGTTTTTCTTTTTGATGCTGACTTACCTTTGGATTTCTCTTTCAATCCCATTCTTTGTCATATTTCTGTTCTTTATAAAGAACAAATATGGTACTTCCTGCAAATTCAAAGATGTTGATTGCCTAGATTGTTGGATTGTGGATTGCACATGGAGAATCTCTACCAAAATAGATAGCTTTGGATGGAGAATTTTATTCAATTATTAAAACTGTTCACTGCACATTTCTAGCCTTCAATATCTTAAAGAAAAAAGTTTTGCAGGTGTTGGATTATTGATTAGGGTGTGGGACATTTATGCCTTTCAGGTGACAAGTCATTAATATCTAAATATTAGATATCACATGTGGATTTGTGAATGAACATTTTTTGATCATCAACTAAAGGTGGAGAAATGCCATTCGAATGTAGCCAAGTCTACCTCGTGAGGACTTTCAATCTCTTTTAATTAATACTGCCACGTGGTAGAAATGAGTACTGCAATGTAGTAAATAAAGAGCTCTTTAAAATGTATATGTGTCAAGCTAATATATACCGCTGCTGTAAAGACCAATTTGTATTATATAGTATATGATGTCTTTGACTAGCTTTAAAATCTATTTTACATGGCAATAGCATAGCTATTTCAGGCACACTGGTTATGGTTGTTCCCATTATGTTCAGGTGATTCTTGTTAACAATAAAGTTTTTGGTACTTGGGAAAAATTTCTTATTGAATCCTTTGGTGAAGGATCCATCTGGTGTAATAGTTTTCAATGGTTGCTGTTGGACATCAACTTCATTGGCTTTGGCACTTGACCATCTGAAAAGTTTCTAGTCAACTTAGGAATCTACCTGTACCTCCTCAACTATCTCAGGCATTCATTTATGTAGCTATCATCTGTTGAGAGAAATCACTAGTTGCTCTCAACATGCATTCTTGGGAACCACTACTAGTTGACACAAACAAGAGGCCCAATGCATGGAATCTTGAGCATTCTTCAGAAGATAATTTTCGGATAATGAGTTTGTCAGCTTTCATTGGGATATTTTCAATAATGCTCCTCTAGGTTCTCTGTTCTGGGAAATTACTTTACAAGTCTAGTTTTGAAAGGGTATTGTGTGCTCAAATCTTAATTAGATTGACTTATTCTGATGCATAGCCTGATATAAACCCTTGGATCTAGTGATCAGACTAAATTAATACTTGAATTTGTCCGTAAGAAATATCATCTTGTTCCTATTTGGTTTGATAACCATTATGTCTGCACATGAATAAATTGAATGCAAGTCCTTTCATAAGTTACTGGCACCAATGTCACTTCCAAACAAGAAGGCAAGTTTGAGTATGCATCCTAGTATATAACATGTTTGTGGAAAGTCAAGACAAGTATTTCAATTGAAACACGATACAACAACAACAACAATAAAGCTTTAATCCTAAACTAGTTAGGATTGGTTACATAAATCATTTTTCTTCATTCTGCTCGGTTTAGAGTCATACATTTTATAAGATGCAAAGATATCAAATCTTTCTTTATTACTTTCTTTCATATAATTTTCAGTTTACCTTTATCTCTTTTTTCTTTTATATATATCAAATCACTCCTTCACACTAGTGTATCCCTAGATTTAAGTTGTAAATATTTAAATCATCTAAGTTGTCATCTCAATTTGTCTTCAATCATTGCTACCTCTATCTTTTTATGAATGATTTCATTTCTTATTTTATCTTTTCTTGTATTACCGTACACTCATTTTAACATTCTCATTTTAGCCTTATTCATCTGTGCATATGTAATTCTAATTACGCAACATTTTATACTATAAAGCGTAGCTAGTTTTGTAGCTATCTTATAAAATTTTTTCTTCAATTTGGTAGGTATTCTATAATCACGTAATACTCCAGTCGCACTTCTCTATTTGATCTAACTTACTTTAATTCTATAAACAATATTATCCTCAATCTCTCCTTCCTTATGAATAATTAATCTTAAAATATCGAAAATGATCACTTTTAGGAACTTCATGATTCTTATTTGTATTTTACCTTCATCTTTATTTCTAATTTTACTATAAATGCATTTCATGCATTCTATCTTTGTCTTACTTAACCTAAAACTTTTAAATTGTAATACACTTCTCCATAATTTCAACTTACGATGAATCTCAACCTTAGTTGCATCCATTAGGAATTCAAGTTTCGGCGAGATGGGGTCTAAGACGGCTGAAACGTCTCATCTCGAGGAGAGATAGGGGCCGAGACGGCCCAAACGTCTCATCCTGAAGAGATTTCGAGACTGATCTTGGCCATCTTATCCTGTTTTGTCTCAGCCATAATACATCATAATATTAATTTTAAATATATCTAATTTATTGTAAAGATTAACTTTTAAAGTTCAAATATATTTAAAAATTGAATAAAATATTAAAGCTTCACAACTAATTTTTTTAAAGAAAAAAGCATTTCAAGGAAGTACTGGAATGTCTAATCGAATCGGAGATCGAGATGAAATGACACACGGGCTGTGAAAAAATCGAAATATCTCTGTCCCACGAGATTAAAAACCTTGACACCCACTAATCCTATATCATTTGCAAATATTATGCACCATGAAATACTATCCTGGATATGCTTAGTAAGCTTATCTGTAGCTAGTGCAAAAGGATAAGGATTAAGAGTAGATTCTTGATGTAAACCTATTAGAATATCAATTTACAGTTAGAGGGATGAAGAAACATTAGGTAGATCAGTGTTTAAATTATTTCAATTCAACATTGCTAAATCATCTAGCACATGTTTATGCACTAGGATGTTAAGGATCATATTTGGAGGCAATTCCAACTTTTCTTATCTCTATATAATGCAACATGCTAAAGTTGGGGTCTCCTTTCCTTTAACTATTATCTCTTTTGACAACAAATATAGCTAGTCATATGCTCAAATTCTGGTTTTAAAGATACTATGATACAAGGTTTGCCATTTTGGGCACCAGTACTAGGTCGGTATGATTTGGTGCAGTGTGTACTATACTAAACCAACAGTATATCAGCCCAGTCCTTCACCCACGTCCACCATTGTACAGGGCCGAATCGGGTAGTTTAGTTTAGTATATCGGCATAGTGATAGTATAGGCCGTTTGGGGCAGTTCGATGTCCGTACTGAACCAGAAGGTCGAACTGTCCCAATTCCAAGCCGGTTTGCCCTGAACTGCTTGGTTTAGTCCTGTTTGACTTGAATCATCCGGTTTGGGACAACTCGTCTAACCTTGCTATGATACTCTCATGGATGTCTTCTAGACAAGCACCATAAGATAACATAAAATGCATCTTTACCAAGTCATACAATTAATCATAAAGGCATCAGTTGAGGATTCTTTGTTTATCTGTTGATAACTTTCAATTGAATAGATAGTTGAATTTAATCTTTTATTGAGGAATTATTGTTTAGTTGAATGACTATTTGGATTTACTGGGATTCTTGAGTCCAATAAAAAATAATGAGTTGATACGTGTCTCTATGTGCTGTTTCATCATCATCATCATCATCTGGTGTTAATGAAGTTTCTCACAACACATAAAGAAGGATAAAAGAATGTATTGAATATGCTAGGACTTTCTATTGATCATTATTAACCAGAAAATGATAGATGAAGCTCCCTCTGTTTATTAAGTTCACCTTTCAGGAGATCCTTTTCTAACAATTAGCTTTCTGTATGCATGAGTTCTCAATACTTAATTTTCTGTCTTGCTATATTTGAAAATCCAACTCATGCATCCAGTTATGTTTGACTGCTATTTAAAACATTTGTTTAGTACAATATCTTGGTTGAAATCATCCAAGAAAGAGGATTTTATATTGGACTGATATATATGTGGATCCTGATCATGTGTAACCTGCAAGATGAGACAAATTTCATCCCTTCTTATTTCACATCTCTTAAAATATCTAATCTGAACTTCGTCCTGTTGCATCAATTCTTCCAGCTCATGGTATCTCTTTTCTTGCCTATTCTATTTCCCAATTCTTACTTATTTATCATTAAAATCCAACTAAATACCATACATCAAGTGCTGTAATTACTTTCATGCCTTAACTAGCTTGCATGCAATATGTGCTGCAAGTCAATAGCATAACTATTCCCGGCACACTGATTATCTGTCCCTCTTCTGTACAAGTAATTCTGGGTAGCAGTAATATTTTTTTTTGTACCTGTGAAATTCTTATGTTACGTAAGTACCTTTTTTTCTTTTACTTTACCTGCTGGAGTAATTTAGTCACTGTGAAATTCCTAGAATCCTTACTTAGCATAATGGAGGTTCTCTTCATCCTGTGTATCTGTAGGTGGTGATGCCCACAGTGGAAGCAGATGTTGCATTTGGTCTTGGTAAGTTTAGTTTGACATTAAATGAAGTGAGATCAAGAGTATCAAAAGCTTTAGATGCTGTTGGCATGTTAGAATTCTCACAAGTAGGTGATATGCAATGCATTTGGATTATCTTCTATCATTTTAGCAAATAGCTTATTTGTGTGCCTTTATTACATTGTGTAGAGGCCAATTCAAACTCTGAGTGGTGGTCAGAAACAAAGAGTTGCAATTGCAGGTGCTTTAGCTGAATCGTGTAAAGTTCTTTTGTTAGATGAATTAACAACATTTTTGGATGAATATGACCAGGTATATTTTTCTGCCAGAGAAATTGGACTTTGTCTTTGACAGCACTTATTGCATTTTTAGGAATGATGTATTGTTCTTGTTAATGTGTTTATCAGCACGTAGATCAGAAATTAGGTGCAAAAGTTTAATGTTCATTACTGAGTACATTAGTAGGAGTTTGATTGCAATTGGTTCATCCACCCTATGTGTTTGATGACATGTCATAAATTTCCCCTTTCTTAGCAGACTCAGTGACCCAAAGTAATTATTCTTTCCCTGGAAAAATGGATGAACTCTTGGTTGCCTTAAGAACTGAATTTGAAAATAAAAGTATCACTAACTCAAAAAGGTAGGAGAAATAAATTCCTGTTTGTGGTGTTTTTCTGGCACTACTTTGATTTCCCTGAATAGCTTCCCAGTAACAAATCAAGTTTTCATTCTCCGTGAAAAGCTTCCAAAGTTGGATTGTTTGGATCCCTTTCTGAGTGAACAGTTTTTTGCTACCAACAAAAGATGGAAAAACGTCCCATGTGGATTTTGGATTGGGTCAGAGTCCTGGAACCCAAGATCGATGGAAAGAGAATCCCAGTTCAATCCAATCAGAAAGAAAGGGGGATTTCTTTGTCGACAGTAGTGGAATCGCAGTCATTTCGCGAGAAGCCCCATTTCCTGGTTTGAGAAAGGTTCAAGATATCAGCTATACCGTATTAAGGTACATTGCTTCACTTGTGGAAGACCTTAGGGCACGGAGGTTGAATGAAAAGCTTTGACTCTGTCTCTTGGTTGTTGCATCTCCTCCCTTTTGATGGGCGAAGAGAGCCCTTCCTTTAGCTAGTAGTCGTCCTCACCCTATAAAAAAGGCTGAAAGAATCAGTAAGCTCCAGCTAGGTGCTTTCTACCGCCTGTGTGGTAGAGGGTTTAGCATGCCATTCCCTCTGGGTTGTTGGGTAGCGGCTCACCATTTCAGAAGCTGTATCTGTGGTTCTGGAAATGAAATTCTATACTAAAGTTAGACAAGACTTTGATTTGTTTACAATATGTTTGTCATTTTATAGGAATTCCCATTCGTCCAAATGGTGCTCATTCTTTTTGAAAACCAATCCATTTTTTATATATGAGATAATGGAAGAGTTGATGAGTTTTATCAATTATTTCTTCATGGAGGATCAGAGCTTTTCTGCTTAATTCTTGTTCAAGTCCAAAAAAATCTATTATATTTGTTGTATTGTTGCTAATGGCAGGGGCAACATCACGTCATGCTTCTGACTGGGGACCAAACCAAATTCTGAGTTCTGACAGTCACAACATAATTGCAGTTTATAATAACTTATCACTAATTATTTCTTAGCACACTTGACTCATCTCTTTTTCTTTGAATACAAGATTGTGATAAGCTTCCCAAACCAGCAAGCTTATCCTCGCCCAATATGAATGAATAATTCAATATTCACATGATGATTTCCATGGTTGTCCTTTAAATGTAGGGAATTGATTTTAATTCCTCTTCTATCTGCCCTCCAGCCTACCTCATCTGCTAATCCAGAAGAGAATCGTAAATATATGGCTTGTTCATTGTTACAGTAGATGCATGAAACTTCAGACACAAACTTAAAAATCAATCTGTTTTTATATTTTATGCATAGCGGAAAGCATTTCCTTTCCATTGCGAAGCACTGCTTATTATGTTAGTTCATCCTTCTTAAGTTTCATAGACTACATCCCTTTTCCTTGGCATATTTTTTAACATTTTCTCTGGAAAACTTGAGACACATCTCTGCTTTTGAGGATAAGATCTTTTCCAAAGCCCTCAAATTGTTCTCACTAACAAATCTTTTCCCAAAAGAGTCCTCTAGTTTGAACTTTGGAATTCAAGTTTTGCATTCTTCAATTTGAATTCTGAGTTCCATCTTGTTTAGTTATTTGAGTTGCATTTGGAATCTCAAATGTGTCCTAGAAAATTGATGGAATTTACAATTCATATTGGAGAAAGGATATATTGTAGCTTTGAATTCAGAAGCTAAAACTAGAGGACAATTTGTCTTGAAAGATTTGCTACAAGGAAATATAACAAGTGGTCAGAAGACGTGTACTCACATTTTGTGTCACAGTCTTCTTGTGTTGCATCATCACCATAACCAACCTGCCTTTTCCTAACTATTTGTCTATGGATATTCATTCTCCAAGTATTCCTATTTAAGGCCACCTTTAATGTTAGTTCACGCTTCTCGATATCCTTCCTCTCAACATCTAGCTTATTTAAATTCAGATCCATTTCATAGTTTTATGATTGGATGTCAATCTGACATAAACCCTCCACTTTTGTCATCTGGGCTGGGGACTGGCCTTATGCTGGTTTGGTGTCATGAATAACCCTGCAACATATAATACTGATCCCACAATTGGACTGCCATTACCGTTTTTGGTCCTTTATTGTTTCTTGTATGGAATGCATTGATGAACCCTCTTGTGGCCACGAATCTTTGAATGTTAGATGGGTGGGTATATTGAGAAGATAGAATTGATGGCAGTCCAATATCCATCACTTTTTTGGGTTCCTCAGCCATGAGACATTGTCAAGAACTTTGTTTTGTGGAATCCTTTGCCATCTTTAAAATTAAGCTGAATCTTGAGTGTGTTCGTTGCACCATTGATCTTATACAAACAAAAGCACTTCACAAATTATTGAGTAGTTCCTGTATTCTGTATCTTCTATGATTTATTTGTTGTACATGATATCTCAACTTCCAGATTTTAGGAGAATGACAGACAATTTGCAAGAATTTCTAAAGAAGTCAGGAGTAGCGAAAGCTTAATAGAAATAGTTCAAAACAAAAAATTGTATTCCAATTGATACATCAAAAAATTTCATGCCAAAAAGTAAATTTTTGAATTTAATGTAATCAGTTATTGGTTCAAATCAATTAATAGTTGAACACCAGGGATTGTTTTCTTCTACTTTTAAATTCAAGTCTTAAATGTTTTATGTTAAAAGAAAATGAAATTATTCTAAGATTAACCTGAGAGAGAGAGAGAGACTTAAACTACAAATTCCCCAAAAGGAAAAAGAATGGTGCTTTAACCTGTAAGTTGGGGTCAGGACAAAAGTCTCTTCAATCTATTCTGCATACCTGTGACTTTAAGGTGGAAGGGAAATGTCTCTGCAAAAATGCAAACACTATATTGATATCCACCATGGCATCAAGGTTAATATTCATCTGCTTATGATGAACATCAGATTTTCTGCCCATCTTTTTAGTATGCAGTAATGGTATCTGGTACATGATTGTCATGTAGTTATTTGTCTGGCCTTCAGAACTTTTGGCTCTAATAGGTGAAGGGATTACTCCAGAAATTTCAGTGAGATCAGCAAGTGCAACTGTGCAAGAATAGTGTCAGAATTATTACCAGTGGTGGGGCTGCGTAATAAAGAAAAATATGGACCAAAACAACATAGTTAAACTAATGTTGCTATAGCTATTGATTGATCATAGTTTAAAACCATCATAATCCACTATACTATAAAAACAAACCTTTATGGGAATAAAATAGTAAAAAAGAATTCAAGACTTTGTTATAATGACGATTACTCGGACTGTGCTAATAAAAAATGAAAGGTCATAACTAGATAAGAAAATGTCTAAAACTTTATTGACATGCAAATAAAAATATTTAGTTGTAGGAGTTGTCTATAATTTACAAAGTTTTGAACAAAAATTATTCCATATGCAACCATGATTTTTCTATTTTAAAATGTTAGCAAATCCAAATGTCATTTTTCTCTCAGAGAAAACTAATCCGAACAATAAAGTTGCATTTGTTTTTTGATAGCATTTTCTGTTTTTATTTTTTTTATTTTCTATTTTCTGATTTCTAAAAAATATGTCTAGTAAGTAAAAATAAAAATTATTTTTTTATTTCTTATTTTCATTATAAATAATATTTTTTCAAAAGGATAACTAAAAAAATTAAAGATAATATATAATATTATAATATAATATTATAATATAATATTATAATATAATATTATTATAATATAGATTATAATATAATATATATTATTATAATAACTCTATAATACATTATATATAAATTACATATTATAATATAATATTATAATAATATTACAATCTTATAATAAACTATTTTTTTAATATTATAGATAATATATTACATATTATAATAATTAATATTATATAATTATAATATATTAATAATATATATTATTACTTTTCTAATAAAAAGTTATCTTATATAATAATATATAATATTATTTAATATATAATATTAATATATATTATTATAATAAAAAGTTGTCTTAGGATCCAAAAAGAAGTTACTTTTAAAAATAGAAAGTAAAAATAGTGTAACAAAACATTTTTTTAACAATAAATTTCATGTTTTTATTTTTAATAATAAAAGATAGAAAATAAAAGTGATACAAATTAAATCTTTGGTTTTTTACTTTCTTCTTTTTTCTTTAATGAAAAACAGTGAAAATATCTTTAGATTGTTTTCAATTCTCTCATTTTGAAGTTATGTTTTTTAGAAAATTAGTTTCATTGTTATTCACCAAACATGTTTTTATAAGTGCTTTCTATTTTCTATGGAAATGAAAATAAAAAAGGGACTATTCTCAAAAACCAAACGCACCCTAAATCTTTTATTTTCATTCTCATACTCACTTTGTGGGAATGACAACTGATCTAAACTAATCTATATTTGGCATGGGCAAAGGAGAACTGAAAAGGAAAAAAGAAATAAAATTTATAACTCTTGGTCTAGATAAATTTGGATGGTAAAGCACAGACTTGCCTTTATGGGATGGTGAAATAAGAAGGAATGCAAAGGTAAAACCAAGACAAAAGTAAGCTAGGATATGATCTGGTGAAGAATGGAACCATGGGTCTTATAGTTTTGAATTTTTTGGTAGGTAAACTTTAGATTTGACGTTTGAAATGATTCTTAAAATAAGAAATGAGGTATTCTAGACTGTAGCAAGTGATGCCAAACAATAACTATGGACCATTCATATTTACTCTGAAGTTTCAAATGGGGTCATGTTTTGGACATTCTAGACACCAAGCAACACATTTTGGATATCAAATAGGTTTCAAGGCAAGTGACCCTCCCATGCTAAAAATAGGTCCGAAACAGCAAACAACGAAGTTTCGACAGAAATTGTGGGCTTCTAAGTTCAAAGAAATTGAAGCCCTGAATTTATATCCTTCATGTGACTGCTATTGACCATTAATAATGCAGCAATTCAAACAACATTCTGCCATCTAATGCTACAAGAGGCTCATCAGGTTTCCTTTTTTATTTTGTGTATGTGTGTGTGTGGGTTGTATTCTATCCAGTCAATTTGCACTCTTGATGGTGTTCCAAGTTTGGCCAAGTCAATGCTGCATCAGATTTTATAGTGTCCTCTCCTTTTTCCCACTAGGAATTTTCCATGGTGCATTAGTTTTTGATCTATTAGTTTCTCACAAATTCTGCTGCTATATACATGCTCACAGCCTCTCTCTGTAGGGTTTTTCAGTTACATCTTTTGGTTGTTTGCTACCAATATGTAACAACAAGCTCTCATATCAATGAAATTAAATAGCCAAATTTGTGTTAGAACTAGAATTTTTTTTTCTGCAAGTCATTTTGAACAATTAATATTGCTTGACAAGATTTTGTGTTGTATACCAGATAGGAGTTATAAAGGCAGTTAAGAATTCTGTGGCTGGTCCTGGTGAAGTTGCTGCATTATGGGTTACGCATCGCCTGGAAGAACTCAAATATGCAGATGGAGCTAGTTATATGGAAGATGGGCGGATTATTATGCATGGGGATGTCTCAAGCGTTTCAAAGTTTCTAAAGGAGAAGCAAGCTTGGTACCACAATGCTCCATGAGGATAAATTGATTGTTCTATTCTCATTTTCAAAACGTTAAGTATCACAGCAATCTCTTCAAAATCCTCGCACATAAATTCTGGAGGGGAGTTACGGTCATTGGTTGCTTCAGATATGTCAACAGGCATTGGTAGGATGAGGTTGGTGACAATACGAGAGTAATCAGCAACGTCTAGGCTTGATCATATTTTAAGTTGCTCCCAGTGCCATGTAAGCCCTAGGAGCTTTTGATGTGAAGTAAATCTTATATATATATATATATATATATATATATGACCCACTCATCCAGTTGTGATGGAAAATAAGAATTTCTAATCATCATGTCCATGACCATTTTTTAGTCCCTCATTGTAGTTGCATTGTCTTCTTTTCAAAGTTGGTGGATGGAGTACTCCTCTACAAGTCATGTACTCTTCTTCTATCCATCAACTTTGTTTCATATAACTAAAATTTTGCGCTTCCAATTGAGGATGTTGCTGTTAGAATTGAGTACCTTCTCAATGTCTTTGATGGCCTTACATCGTCCTCAGCCTGCAAGTCAAGATGCTTAGCTACCTTGGCCTGCATGTTTCCGGGTCATCCAAGTAAAAAAAGAATTATTCACAATATTTATTCATCATTTGATATTAATCTAAAATAACAAAAAGCTTTTAGAAATCTTAAATCAAGAAACTTTGATAAAACATAGGGAAGAAAGATGAAAGAAGATGATGGAGAATGATCACTTATCAACAAAGAAAATTGTAAGAAACGGTCACTTGTGAACATAGGAAACCAGAAGAAATAATTCAAAATTCACTAATTACTAGTTAGGTTCTTGGGATGGTCATCATAGGCATTGGCATGGATGATGATGTTGGAAGGAAGCAGTAGATAGACGAGCCTCTTCTTGATGTTTCTTATTGATCGGGTTGAATTTTAGGTCAGGCGAGAACATCGTCATCTTATGCAATCCCAAGTTTCAAACAATAAAGGATGGAGAAAAAACCAAGATATGACAGAGAGAAAACAAGAAAGAATAGGCATGAGGGGGTGGTGAGTGAAAGTATTTATAGGCTTCTTGTAGTTCATCGTATAGGATTGGAGTGGTATGAGATTGCTTAACCAATGGTATCCCATATATCCATAGGATTAGATTGGATTAAGGTATTTGGGATGTGGTATTGGAAATAGGAATGATTCCCATTATCCAATTGATAGTGTTTGGGACACAGGATATGAATGGATTGGATTGATTACAATTTTTCCAAAATGCGTATTTTGCACTTTTTATCTTTTAAATAATATTATTGGTCATTTAAAAAAATATGTAGGGTAATTTAGTAAAATAATGCCTAATCCCATCCCATGGAATTTGTTTATACATTCTAGGAAGCGGCTTAGGTATATTCATTAAAATAAAAATATGAATTTAGAGAAAAGATGTATAAACAAGTTCTTTTTTAGAGTATGGACAAAATGAAAATACTAGTATGGAGGTATGGTAATATAAAAAAATAGAATAAGAAATAAAATTATTTATAAAATGATGAAGCTAGTATGAACTAAAGATAAATTAAAAGAAGAGAGACATAGATTATTCGAGTATATATATAATGTAGGATAAGGGATGCACCAATACAAAGAAATGATTTGATACATATAAAAAGAAAGAGAGCTAAAGATATAATAAAAATCATATAAGATAAAGTAGTAAAAAAAAATTTGATCTCTTAAATCTCTAAAGAGGTATAGCTATAAATCAAGCTAAAAGAAAGAAAAAGATTCATGTATTTTATTTTTCATCTAAATTACTTGACTATTTTTTGAAGCCACTAAAACTCGCAAGCAAGACAAACACAACAATATACCATAATAATAAAACTAAAGATTATTTAAGTTAGCACCAACACATATAATTAGTAGTAGTAAATAACCCCAAATAAATACATCTTCTCTCACACGATATTCAAAATTTAATTTTTATGACTTAATTAACTACAGAAATGAGATTACTCCTCTACTTAAAAAATATAATGTTATTATAATTTATCTATCTATACGTAGTGATATAGAAATGATAACGATCCATATAATAAATAGTAATATGATTAAAGAAAAATACACTTAAAATATTTGTTGTTTAAAAATGATAAGTCAAAATATTGTAATAGTGCATCATAATTTTTTTGTTTGTAGCAATTTAATGATTTTAGGCAAAATTATGTTTACATGTAGATATCTTATTTCCATAGTCTTGATCAAGATTTATACATCTCACAGTTTGTGTGTCACCCCACTTGAGCTCAAACTATTCTTTTTGACACTACTAAAATTTATGTAAAGTTATGGCTATTGAGTTAGGAGGTAGATTGACGTACCAAGTCAAAGTTGATCTTGTTGAAGAATTAGCAAAGGCATAATTTGGGGGAAAAAAATCATTGTTGCTAAATTCTTCATATTATATTGTAATTAGCCATATGAACCATCATCAAGAGATCGTTATCTTCAAAAAATCAAGAGAATTTGAGGACTTTGTACCCCTAAGAAAATTCATAATTTGTGATGGTATTATTTTGCTGCACATGCATGCCACTAGTACGAAATGGAGAGTAAGGTAAACGAATGTATCGAGATTCCACTATCTTGACCTTCCAGGACTTCTATTATTGAATGCCATCAATTAATAAAAGTTAGGTTACATCTAATACTCTAAGTTGCATCTGCTCCTACTTGTAGGGTAAATTAACTTGGATTATGATAAAAAATAAGGGTAAATATACTATACCCCTTGAGGTAAGGCTCAATCTCACTTAGCCAACCTATGGTTTGAAAAAAATATCACTTAACTCATCTGAGGTTAGTTTTTATTTGTGATCATTTGTTGTCGTTACCCACTTGAGTTTAGATTCTTTATTATGCTTGTAATGATTTAGAAAATAGAGAAAAACAAAGAAACACGATGAAAGACGCTGGCGAAGATGATTGAGGAATCAATTTTTGTTGGATTTTTTTCAAAAAATCAATAAATTCTTACATCTTTTGAGGTTCATTTTATTCAAATTAATTGACGTTGAGTGTGTATTTCAAAAAACCGTTCTTTAATTTTAGGTATTCTATTTTTATAAGATTTCTAGGGTTTCTTGTCCATCGACAAGCCCTTTAGATCCAGAGGTAGAGAATCAAGATTCTTATTTCAGATCGAGAGGGATTGGATGAGATCGATATTCTTTGTTGCAGATCTGTGCTGATTGATTGATTGATTGAAAATATGTTTTCTCCTTCAGTACTTCGGTATCTTTAAATTTGATGTGAACAATAAAATTATTAATCAATAAATTTTCACCTTATATCTTTTATTTTGAGAAATTAGAATGAAAGATGTTAAGGATGCAAGATTGTTGATTTTTCAAAGAAAATATGAGAAAAAAGATCCTTGATCATCTTTTCTGCCTCCTTTCACGATCCTTTCATCTTCATCCTTTTTTTGAAACATCACGATCAAGGTGGGTAATGACAGCAAACAGCTAGAAACGAAAACTAACCTCAGATGGGTTAAGTGATACTTTTCAAGCTACGGATGGGCAAAGTAAAATCGGGTCTTATTTTAGCGGGATAAAGTATACTTATTCCTAAAAAATAAAGATAAAGATAAATTAGTTTGATTGATATGTCAAAGGTCCATCTTACATCATGATTGGTGATATACATATACATACACAATATACATATACATGCACATAATACATATATGTATACATACATGTCTGTATATATGTATAATTATGTTTCAATTGTTAGCACACATGCCAATTTAAAGATAAGCATATGTGGCTTTATCTTGGGGCCCTTCTTTCCAGCATCGATCTTAAATGTGATGCTTCTTTAATCTTGTTAGAAATTATATTTGGCATTCCATGATTCACAACTATCACTGAGGTCTTCATGATCGTAGAATTCCAATAAACCTCAGGCTGATAACTATGTTTGGTCAATTTGAGTCAAGTTAAATGGGTAACCATTGCCACCCCAAATTTTTCTCCCAAATTAGGTGCCACACGGTAGTTATTTAGATTATATTGTTGGCTACTTTATACCGGTAGAATAATGGTATAAACATATATACAAATATATTCATATTTATTAAGCATGCATCTGTATGGATGTAGCTACTATTCTAAGTACAGTGCTCAGTCCTTAGTCTTCATCCATGCTAAAATTTTGCCGCATATTTGGTGTTCTATATGTACTCTTATTTAAAAAATTACATTCTAATTAAGCTTGTACTTATCATTTTAATGTTTTTGAATGATAGACAAAAGGAGTGTAAAGACATTCAAGGGAATTAGGATACAAAATATTCTCAAGACAGGGGAAAGGAAGGGAGAGAGAGAAAGAGAAATATATAATAGGTGTGATGGATTAAATAGAGGTGTATGTACTAAATAGGAGATTATAATCATCAATACTTATATTATGATCATGAGTGCGGTTCAAACTATATCTTTTATAAGCTGATCAATGAAAAATTCACTTCAACAATTTAAGCTATTTGATGTAATCTATCATCTCTTAACTATTTACATATTAAAAAATTATGTGATTTAGAGAAAGAACCTACAAAGTGATCAAAAAGCTTACATTATTTAGTATAATTTAAACTATTGAAATTTTAATCACAATGCATAAAATAGAAGCTTTCAAATAATTTGATTTTGGCATGCAAGTTATTTAGAAATAATAAATTACATCCAACTACTTAGATGATCAATGTGGGATTTGTATCATCCAATTCAAAAAATGTGATAGCTTTATAAGTGGTACATTAGTTGTAACTTGATTCGAACCAACTGGTAACAATTATCAATGTTTTCTTTACTTGCTATGTATTTTTATACAAGACGGTAGCTTTATCAAGGTAAATTTTTTTAGACCCACCTTAAATTTAATTTTATAATTTTATACTGGAAAATAGGTTCAAGTCTGGCTCAACCAACTTCAAATTGTGCCTTGTTGAATTTGTAATTGAGCCACATGCCAGTCTTCTTACACAACATCCATTATCAAAGATGAGTATAGGTTTCCTTCAACAAGTCCAGAAAATGCGAAGTTTTACTCCAATTGGCAAGCCTCTATTATGTCCGTTTGCCGTACAACCATATCATCAAACTACCATCATCGGACTGGCTCCACGCTTCCAGAACTGTAACCGCAAATAAACTTACGAACGGAGCCAATCAGGTGCGGCGTCGATGCCTTCGCGCTGGCTCGAGCCAGTTCCCGAGACCCAGGCCTCGCCGGGCCCATACCCCTAGCCCCATTTAATTTCTCCTCGAATAAAAGGGATCGAGTCGGGCATCGCTTCTTCCTTTCGCGTTCTCTGCCCCCCCCCCCCTTCTCAATCCCCCGTTCCTCCCCTCCCCCTGCCCTCATCCCCAATCTCCCTTCTTGGAAATCATTCTCCTCTTCTCCTTTCCTTCTCCTCGCTCGAATCATCGCCATGCGCTTCTTGGATTGATTGATGACTCACGCAAAGCGGCCCTTCTCCTGCGGCGGCGGCAGCACGACCCACGGCAGCAGCTCCTCCGTCGGAGTCATCGGAAACCCCCTCTCCCCTTCCGCCACTGCCTCCTCCTCCATGAAGAAGGCCAAGTGCCAGCCTCCCGCTGCCGCTGCCGCCGTTGAGAGGGAGAAGAACGGTCTCCATCCACATCCCACCCACTTCGACACCGCCGCTCAACCCGCCGAGGAGGAGGATTCCATGCTCGTGGATCAGGAGGACCTTAAAGCCGGTGCATCCACTGCCATCACCGCCACCGGTGTCGCCGCCAACCTGTCCAGGAAGAAGGCCACACCTCCCCAGCCGTCGGCTAAGAAGCAGCTCGTGATTAAACTCGTTAAAGGTATCTCGCTTTACATTGGTTCTTTCCTTGCTTCAATTCCAGATGGATCGAACCCCTAAGAGCTGATTAATTTTTAACCTCCGTAATGATTTCCCCTTAATCTGTCATTTCGATGATCTTTCCTTATTCTCTCTACATGAATTGTTCTTATAGTCATATCATAAGCCTAATTTTACTGGGGAGTCTAAATCTGTGCTTAACTGGATTTAAAACTGGAAAATTCGCTGCAGTTGGTGGCTCATGTTCTTCTTCTTACCCTTCTGTTATATACCCTGGGCGGTGGTTGTCATTCGGAGTCTGAACCAGGTTGATTTAATTTCCTTGGGGAGTATTTCTATGAGATGTTGATTAGGTTGGTCTTTGCCTAGGATTACCACAAAAAAGTTTCAAAGTTTCCTGCAAGGATGCAATTTTTTGTATGTGATTCAGACTGTCACTTTGGCTGAAATACTCAAAGTGTTTTGAGATCGTAATTTTCAAATATCAGGAACTCATATTTTTTTTGGTCCTAACAGCTCAAGGGTCCGGGTTCAGCTACTGATTCTCTCTGTGTGGATGACTAATTTATCCCTATCATATGCATATTTTTACTGAGGAAACTGAATCTGTGCTTCTCTGGATTGAAAACTGGGAAATTCACTGTGGTAATTGGCTGGTGTTCATCTTGCACATCAGTTTTGTGCCCTGGGCCATGGTTTGTAAAACCCTTGGGAGGATTCCTAGGAGTTCGTTGCTAGTTGCTCTTCACCTAGGGTTTCAGTGAACAATGTCAAAGTTTTTTTTGTAAGATTGCAATTCTTTGTTTATACAATTCAGACTAGCACTGGCAAGGTTACTGAAATACTCACAGTGCTTTCTACTTTTAATTTTTTAAAGATCTGCATTCTACTTTTGGCTCTCAGATCTCGGAAGTGCAGGGTTCAGCTGCTGATCTTTTAGTACTTGTATGCTCTCTGGTACGGTAGAAGGTTCATCTTTGCTATCAGTTCTGTTGTCAGTCTGTCTTTCGATGCAGTGACACATAGCAGTCTTTTTAGTGATTTCTATTTATAATTTTATTTGCATGCGATATCATTTAATTGATTACCATTTTTCTTTTAAACCCTGATATCGATGAGAAAATTATTTTGCTATTTAATTAAGTAAGATTTTTCTCTGTTTTTCTGCCTGTTCGACTTAAACACATCCATATATTTATCTGCTGCTTTTGTTTGGCCAGTATGAGAAAGAACTTCTTACGTGCTTGCTTGCTACACTGGTTACGATTTGATAAAAAGATTCAAGAATCAGAGAAACTGTGGAGATGGACTTATAGATTTCTGTAGAACATTTTCATTCTAATATCCAGATTACATGTCTTAGCTATCAGATTTCTTTTTGTATGCGCCTTCAAATAACATCTAATGTAGCCTTCACTTACTAGAAACCTAAAGTTATATGTCATGGGCTCCTTTCTTTGTTGGTTTTGATGTTGGAGAATACTTTATAGAATGAGAATGTAGTATATTCATCTCTCACCCACCTTGCATAATTTAACTTTTCATGTAATGAGGTCTCTGATGCATCAAGGAAGATGTGTATAAATGTTTGAGGCTTGCATGGCATACAAAAGGAACGAGGGCAGTCCTTGGTGTCATGTAAGGTTGCTCTACTATAACCTAAGTGTCACAGGTTTGAAACACAGAAATAATCTCTCTACACACGAGGGTATATCTGACCCTCCTCAAACCCCACAGTGATGGGAGCCTCATGCACTGGGATGCTTTTTTTATGTTATGTAGAAGGAACAAAAGAAACCCTAAGGAAAATGTTGACAATATAGTAGTACCTGTCTAGATATGATTATTTGTCAAAATTAAAGGTTTTTTAAAACTTGAGAAAGTAGGATTTGGACTAGCATGTTCTTGGTCTTCTAACTAGCTAGGATAAGGATATAATATGTAGTCATATAGTGTTGCAATGGAAACAGATTGCATATACTAGTTCCAAGTTGTTTTACTTTATTATTTTTGGATATTTAAATGTTATTTCTGAGCGGTATCTAACTAGCTGGGAGAAGGATAGAGTATGAAGTCATGTAGCGTTGCAATGGAAACAAAGGTACATATACTAGTTTCAAGTTATTTTACTTATTGTTTTCGGAAATTTAAATGTAATTTAATTTGGTGGAGCATGTTGAAGTGGTTTCAAATTAGTAGATGGGGAAAGAGAAGACTAAAGCAAAAGGGGAAGAACTGGTAGGAAAAAATGAAGAGAAAAAAGAAGTAGATATTTATTTAAGAAGAAACAAAGGTACATATACTAGTTTCAAGTTATTTTACTTATTGTTTTCGGAAATTTATATGTAATTTAATTTGGTGGAGCATGTTGAAGTGGTTTCAAATTAGTAGATGGGGAAGGAGAAGACTAAAGCAAAAGGGGAAGAACTGATAGGAAAAAATAAAGAGAAAAAAAGAAGTAGATATTTATTTAAGAAGTCATTTAAAAAAAGTTTGTCTTTTTGAAAAAAAAATCTTTTAAATGAATTGGATAAAAGAAAAATTATGAAAAAGAATAATATGACAATGTTCGTTAATGTTCTTGAAGCTCTGAGTGGTATCTACGTAGCCAGGAGAAGCATATATTATGAATTCAAGTGGTGTTGTAATGGAAGCAGATTATGTGAACTAGCTCTCATTGGCTTCATTATTTTTGGGTATTTAAATGTAATTTAATTTGCTAGAGTATGTTGAAATGGTTTCAAATTGGTAGAGGAGGGACGAAAATAGCAAAGGGGAGGAACTAGTAGGAAAATAAAGAGCAAAAATAATAGATATTTATTTAAGAAATCATTTCAGAAAAGTTTGATCTTTGAATAGAATTCTTTAAATGAATTGGAGAAAAGAAAATTTGTGAAAAAGAATAATAGGGAAGTGGTCCCAACTCACAAGGTTAGAAGGAAAGAGAGAGTGAGGGAAATAAGGCAAATATTATTTTAAGGAAAGTTTTTTTATCAGTGAATTCTTAGATCTGTCAAAGTGCTGAATTTTAGTGTATTTCCAAGCATCATATTGGTGTAGAACTATTTAGTTTTTGAATTATAGTTTTGGTGTGGGGATTTGTTTTGAAACAGAGAAGCAGAAGTTTATTCTTTTTAGGAGTCCTTTTTTGTTTTTGAGAAATGGTTGTTTTTAAAGGTCATAGGTTGAATAAATCCTACTGCATCAGGATTTTATTTAAAGTGAATTAACTGTTGAGATACAATTTTTTCCACTTGAGTATTTGACATTTGGGGGAAAAATTCACATCTTGCTCCTCTTTTTTCTTCCTACCCCTTATACTCTCTCTCTCTCTCTCTCTCTCTCTCTCTCTCTTTCACTTTGCACTTCTTTTTCATGACATAAGAGACAATTAAGTATATAGAAATCGGCCACAGCCAACAAGGGTAGTATAAAATATTGAAGTAACTTCTTTCTTCCTCTTTTCTTTTCAGACCTTAAACTAGATAGAACTCATTTTTATTCTTGTACTTCTTTTTCGTGACAAAAGCGACAATTAATTATATAAAAATTGGCCACTACTGACAACGGCAGTATAAAATATTGATGTAACTTCTTTCTTCCTCTTTTCTTTTCAAACCTCAAACTAGAGAGACCTCATTTTTATTCTTCTCTTTTCCTTCACAATAAACTAGATAAACCGCCGCAACCCCCTATGAACACAAGCTCATGTTAGGATGCACGACATGCACTGTATTTACTACATCAATGCTCTCTAGCTAACCCTTGCTAAACCATTTCATTTGCTTGTGCATTGCGTCAGTTGTCCTCTTTGAGGAACTTCCTGGCAATCTTTTCATGGCCAAGTGTAGGTGTTGTACCTGTATGGTGTATAGTATTTTGCATTTGTTCCTTCAACATTCGACTTTGTCTGTTCCCTCCCCCTCTCTCTCCCCCCCCTCTCCCTCCTTTCCCCCCCTTTCCATAAAAGAATAATTTTGCTCCTTCTGTTGGGTTTTCATCGCTTCTTTCTCCCAATTCACCTTCATTTCTCATCCTTTTTTTTTAGCATTGGCTTCTAGGACAACAATTCTCTTGTGTGCTTCTCTTTCTTTCCTTTTTTATGTAAAATATGAAATTAGGAATAAGATGTGTATCCAGTTGAAACCTGAGCCTAAAACATCACATCCTCTCTCTCTCTCTCTCTCTCTCTCTCTCACACACACACACACACACACACACACACACACACACACACACACACATACACCCCTTCTCTCTCTCTCCCCCCCTCTCGTAAGTCATGATGTCATTGCTAGGTTCACATCAATCCTTGTCCATTTAGTAATGCAATCTATGCTCTTAATATCAACTTCCATTACACCAATTTATAGCTGCATTTATATGGTATCCAAATACAGGTCATAATGAAGAAATTGTTCTTTAAATTGGTAGTCACAAGTATGGCAGCCTATTAACTTCTTTCACATCTTCCTGACCCTTATTTCCTCTTTTCATTAATGAATTTTTCCAAGTCTTAGTTGGTTTCTTTTGGACACAATGAGCTGTTTCAGCATCTGTGCTGGTTAATATGCAGATGTACTTTTTTTGAAAAAAATGGGGACCTTGTAAGCTAAATTTTTCCATCATATGAAAATTAACGACATAAAAGAAGGAAGATTTTAGGCTTATTTTATTGGTTCAAAATATAAGAGTTCATCTAGAGCATAGTTTACTTTTTCCATCAGTATGCCATTTCAAACACATAAGTCTATGCCCATTTATCATATTTTAGAGATGGTTCCTCAGGAAACATGCTAGTGTTAAGGTTACATCTTACACATTCATGAATTGATGTGTTGAACCCAAGTAGTTGGGATAAGATGTATTTTTTATTTTTTATTTTTTATTTTAAAGACTAATTTCTTTTCTTTAGTGCAAGGTGGTGTTCATTTATTTACTTATATTACATTTTGGAATATCGCTAAGATGTCATGTCACGGGCACCAATAGCTGTAAGAGAAAAGCTTACCCCGAAAAGTTGGTATAAGTCTTGTCAGCAATGTTGTTGTTAAGGGGAAGATGGAAATTCATTTTTGTCTGGCCAGCAAGAACTAAAATTCTGGTAGCATGGTATTTGTGCATGATTAACGTGCAATCCGTTTTCGTGGGTATGATTAACATGTAATCCTTTATTGGGTCAATGTTCCAATGCTTTGATTTCTTGTTCTTGATTTTTTTAAAAAAATTAATTTGTGTATATTTGACTATGTTAACATGTATAATTGGCAATGTGTTTTTGATTTCTTGTAAATATTAGTGGAATCGGAAGAAGTTATATCAGAAATTTAATGTAGAAACAGCATAGACACAGCATGTGCACTGAGGACCTTAATTATAAACTCATTCGTTCATTTGTGACCCATAGAATTTCCTAATTGTTTCCACTTTAAAATTTTCTTGTTGTAGTTTTTATTCTAAGAAATTGATATTGTTTTATTTTTGTCCTTATATAGGTAAGCCAACTCTGCCAAGAAATTTTGAAGAGGATACATGGGCAACATTGAGGTCTGCTATTACAGCTATATTTTTGAAGCAGCCAGATCCTTGCGACTCTGAAAAGCTTTATCAGGTGGTTTTTCCAATGTTAGCTTGTCTTGTAAGCCATGATGTCTCTACTTGTTATTTATGATGTATAGGGATCATTTTTTCCCCTTTTTCAACACAGGCTGTCTGTGATCTTTGTCTACACAAGATGGGAGGAAATCTTTATCAACGTATCCAGAAGGAATGTGAAGTACATATTTCAGCAACACTATCATCATTGGTTGGCCAGAGCCCTGATTTGGTTGTATTTTTGTCACTAGTAGAAAAATGCTGGGGGGATTTTTGTGACCAGATGTTGATGATACGTGGTATAGCTCTATATCTTGATAGAACTTACGTCAAGCAGGCCCCGAATGTTCGATCGTTGTGGGACATGGGGTTGCAATTGTTTCGGAAGCATCTCTCTTTAAGCGCAGAAGTTGAACACAAGATTGTCACTGGCCTTTTGAGGTTAATTGAGAAGGAGAGGTATGTTCAAATTTGAGTCTTAAAATTTGTGTGCTAATTGCATTATTAGAGAAATACTGGTGTAACTTCATATGCAAGGTGGAAATTTACTTGCTTTTTGATTGTATATGACTTTTTTAGCATAATAGTTTATTATTTGTGAACTTTGAGGGTCCATTTCTTAAAATTTCATCTTCTTATAGCTAGTTTTGGATATGGGAAAGGGTGTGCTGAACCAACTTATCAGCCTGACAGAAGATAGTTCTTAGGGAATGCTACCATTTGTAAGAGGAAAAAAAAAATCAAAGTAACACAAGATGTAAGGGTGTAATATTGTATGCTGTACAGACATGTACCACCTTGTATTGGATGTACCATACCATACTGGTACCGGTCTGAAACTTGGTATGTAGGGCATATCGGGTCTTAGTATACTGTATTGACCCATGTACTAGGCATATTGATACTATATTAGAGTGGTATTAGTATGAGATCCAGTATCGAGATTGCAAACCTTGTTGTATATTATAGGATCACAACATTTGCCTACCTCAAGTTATATCCTTGCGCCCCACCCGGCTTCCTTCCCTTCCTCTCTCCTTTTCGTCAACTATCTCTATTACTTGGCCACAGGGTTCTGAAACTCGTATAACAAACTACCCCTTCCTCTTCTTAGAAGAGGCTGGACATCAGATTTCATTAGCCATTTTGTGATCTCATTATTGTTATTATTTTTAATGGTTTAATACTTTTAGTGAGACTCCTTGTTTCCCTCACTAGCTGTTCACTTTAGATAGATTGAAGGGAGGTCGTTGAGCATCATCTTTATAGTTAGAATTGCTTGTGTAGGCGGAGAATGAGATTCCATTTTAGGACTTGTTTGAATGCTCAGGCATATATTCTTGAAGGATTAAGAAGCTAGAGGAATTGAGTAGCACTATCACATGATCCCAAGAAAAAATTTACTTGGGAATCTTTAGTCTTGTGCTGTTTGGTTGATCTTAAAAATTAAGGGAAAAAAAAAAAAAAAGGCTGAAATCAAAATCAGCTGTCCAGAACTCTAGCCAAAATCAAATCTTGATGTACTGCTGCATTAAAAACCAATTATCAGACCATCTTGAAATCTTCTATTCTTCTGAATTAATTAATTATTTTTTATCTTAAAATTACTCCAAAATTTAAAATAAAAGTCAAGAAAATGAATGATTAAGCATGACTTTTTCTGCTTGAGTTTGGCTAGATTAAACCAAAAGATGCATGTTTTAGTATATCATTTGATTTCAATATTTATAATCAATTTGTAATTATGAATTGACAAAGCTATACTAAACAAAAAGTTTTGAAATTGTTGACAAAACTTCAATCTTACTTTCAAAAAATAAAATTATATATTATATTCAGTGCTTAATTGGATTGCGAAGACACTTTCATGAATCACATATCTCCCTTCTTCCCTTCCTCGCTCCTGTCTATGCACCTGAGCCTTCCACATTTCCATCCGCTGCTCACACATGAGAGAAAAGAAGGTTGGGAGGAGGACTAGAATTGGGAAAAGATATGCATGGCTAGTGTGTGGGACTAGCAGTGGGAAAAGATATGCATGGTGTTGGGATCGGGTTGCAATTATCAGTAGCCATGGATTGTGTGTGAGAGAGGCCTCCTTGGTGGGGGTTCTTTGAATGGCGGCTAGATACATGGCCATCATTGTTTTCGGCAATTCTTTGTGGTGAGATGTTTGAAGGGAGGGTACAAGGGGTTCTGTTTGGAGTGTTTGGGGTGGATTGGAGAAACAAAGAGGTTTGGTGAGTTGGAGGGCTTTCTCATGAAGTATGTGGGAAAAACAAAAGAACTAGTGCACACACCCACACCCACACCCTTGGATTCTCCTATTTGCCAAGGTTGTTTATTATTATGCAAACTGAAGTTCACAATCTCGGTAGCAGACCCTTATAGGTACCATACTGGTACAATGTCGGTAAACCTAGTATGCACATCAGTTTAGTATATCAAAACTTGATATGCCTCTCATGTTGAATCTCAGTTTGGTACCCGATATGATATGTTATGTCTGATATGAGGTGGTACGTAGTGATACTGCATACCATGATAGACTTATCCAAACAGCTGCTTTGAAATTTTTTTTCCCCTATGGTTTAGAATTTCCTTGGAATACCTGATTCCACCATGAAATAGCTTCGAATATAGATGCATCTAAACAAGCCCTTAAGGGCTGCAAGTTACAAATGATTAGCTCTGCATTTAGCGATTCAGATCTGATTTAATTAAATTTTGGAATATGGTATAATTGCATCATATAAATAAAGAACATGCTAAAGTTCTTTTACTCAATGTTCCTTCTCTTTATGAAACAGTATAACATCGTTGGTCCTTGAAGTGATACAAAAAATTCTGTCTATTCCTTAACCACTCTGGTTCAAATTAAATTTAGAAGAAATGTTTCTCCACAAGATCATTTTTGACAAAAAAAATCAGTGTAATTATTACTAACAAAATTGCTGTGCCATTCTCATTTTTGACATTTTGTTTTCTCTAAATTTAATGCTCCGATCTAACCTTTGATCTGATTTTTTTAAGGCATGTTGTGAACACCTTGCTGTACATCCTGAATCCTGATAGTGTTGTTTTTTGATGACTATTTACTCTCAAGTCTCAAGTCAACTCATCATCCCTATATCTTGATGATCAAGAAATGCTGTTATGGCCACCGTGCAAAAACAGACTTTATAAGCAACAGAGCATCTAAACCCAAACTACAACATGAGAAATTTAGGTGCAACAAGACGAACACTCAGTTCTTTAATGAGTGCTGAAGATAAATCCAATCTATGGAATTTATATATTGCATACCATGTTAGATATCTTATGTCAATAAGTAATTTAATGAACCTGTAACATGTATCAATGAAGGGAAGATGATCTTGTCATTGCTTCATAACGTATCAACTACCAAGTAACCCAACAAGCATCTAACTAGCTAAATAAAGTATGTGTTTTTAATTGTTTCATAAGGTGGCTTGGTTTCACTAGTTTTTAAATTATATTTGTTTCCTTTTTTATATTATTGTAAGTAAAACTTGATATGTTTTATTATAGTATGACATACTTTTTGAGTAGCTCTCCATGGCACATGAACTAGAATGAGCCATAGATACTGGTAGAATGTGTGAAGTTTGACTCATGCTCATCTTGGAGACAACTTGACATGAAACTTTGGTTTAGTTCTTTTTTATAACCTTCTTGAGAGTTGTGATCTAAAATGAACACCATCAAGAAGGGATGAAGCTTCTTATCTTGTTTTTATAGCTTTTTTGCTATTATTTACTTTCTATCAAGGTTTTAAATCCTATGTGATGGGACCATCCCATTTTTTTATAGAATAGGACATGCTACTATCTTGTCCCATCCCAATGTTTGGGATAGAGGGTGTCCAAGATGTGCCGATTTGGATGCTAAGACAGTGGGACGGTCTCATCCCGATGCTTGGATGGCAACTTGTCCCAGCATCCCATGGGACGTCCTGCTGAGTCTTGAAACTATGTTTTCTATGAAGATTTTTAGTTAGGTGTAAGGATAGCTGAACCATACTGAACTAGACGGTTTGGGCCAAACTGTACCGAATCATCTTGGAACCAACATGGTTCGATGGTTTCGTTCGGTACAGGAGTCAAACTGTCTCGAACCAATCTCGTATTAACCCGAACCATCTGAACCACACCATACCATGCTAAACCACTTGGTTCGGCTCGATAGAGGGCGGTTTATAGGTTGGGTCCTCTTAATTCAGGTAATCAGTATGGTTCAGTGCATACACCTTGTACCAAACCATACTAGTTTGGTACCAAGATGGTGACTTCATTTTGAGAATGAGAACCAATCTTCTTTAAACCCTCTGCAATATCCTGTGAAATATAGGTGGTTTTTTTGATTAATTAAATCGGTATTGTCTAAAGATGGATAGTTACCCCATGTAAGTAAGGCTTGCTGTTTAAACTTAAGTTTTTCAAACTAGATGTACAACCATGTACTGGATTATGTTGATTTTCACTATAATTTCTTTATCACAATCTAATGCTGTTTTTTTTTTTTTTATTTGACCAGACTAGGTGAAGCTATCGATAGGACGGTACTAAGTCATCTCTTAAAGATGTTTACAGCTCTTGGAATCTACACAGAAAGCTTTGAAAAGCCCTTTCTGGAATGCACTTCTGAGTTTTACATGGCTGAAGGTGTGAAATATATGCAACAGTCAGATGTTCCAGACTATTTGAAGCATGTGGAGGTAATTTGTTCTTTTCTCTTGTTGATTTTCTTCTTTTATATTTTATATGTTCAATTTGACTTCTAGGCACCATCATTTATGATTTCATATCTTATTAACAAAATCCATTGTTGCAAACTTGCAGTCAAGGCTACATGAGGAACATGAAAGATGCTTGCTCTACTTAGATGCAAATACAAGGAAGCCCCTTGTAGCAACTGCTGAAAAACAACTCCTTGAACGACACACATCTGCAATTCTTGACAAGGTGATGCCTCTCTGACTTCTGCTTGCTTTAGTTCTTTAATTAAATTTGCAAAACCCTATCTGTTTTTTTTACTGTTCTGCTCATAGTGGTGTAATTTTAATGTTTAGGGATTTACAATGCTAATGGAAGCAAATCGTGTCAAGGACCTTCAAAGAATGTACACGCTCTTTCAGAGGGTTAATGCTCTGGAGTTGTTAAGACAAGCTCTTAGCTCATATGTTCGGGGTACTGGTCAAGGCATTATTATGGATGAAGAGAAAGACAAAGACTTGGTTTCCTATCTCTTAGAGTTTAAAGCATCTCTTGATACAATTTGGGAAGAAAGTTTCTTCAGAAATGAAGCTTTTTCAAATACCATAAAGGATTCATTTGAGCATCTCATTAATCTTCGTCAGGTCAGTGCATGCTTCCACTTTGATTGCTTAATCACAGCTAGTTTATCTGTTTTCTATTTTTTTTTTTTGTCTTATTCTTCTTGTTAGTCACTTTTACATTGCTGTAATATGGAAGTGAAGTTGGAATTTTTTTAAGAATATTGTTAGAGATCTTGAGCAATCTGAAAGAATTTGCTGACAAGTTAATCCATGGTGTTGGAAAAATACAGATGCATTGCTACATACAGGTTTTTTGGAATGATAATTTGGTTCAGCAGAACATTGTGGTTTCTCTTGACTTCTCTCTTCGTTTAGATGTCCTAGGAAATTGGCCAAGTGACAACTTTCTCTGCGTTTGTACTTTCATATCTTAAATTGTGTATTCAGTTAAAATTTTGTGATGAAAACCAAGCTACAAACAGCTGTTAGCTCAGCTGATTGGCACCCAACTTCCAAGTGCAGAGGCCTGGGTTTCAATGCCTGGAGTGGCAAATAACCACCATACTGCTTAAAAAATGTGATGAAAACCAAGCTGTGTTATAGGTTGGATTTGAGCTATTCTTTTTATACTCTCTTATGTTCTGACAGCTTTCTGATGCTTAATTTTCATTTCCTTAGATTGTGTTCTATGCTGGTTAACAAAATTCGGAGTTAGTAAACTGTTCTTTTATTCTTTCTGCCTAAAGTAGACCAGATTTTTATGGAGATGCCTTAATTGCCATATCATACACCTGGCAGACAGCTCTTTTTTCCTTGCATGTCAATTGTGGAGTAAGCATCATATCTAATGTCATCTTTTTCTCCTTAAATAAGAGTTATTTGCCTTTTTAATAAGGGAAAATGTGAATGTTGTAGGCACTCAATAGATTATCTGTGTTTTTGTACCAAAGACAGATAAATTTGTTGGTAGCAAACCTGATTGGTGATGGGTCTTCATACATTGTTTCTATTACTGTTGGACCTTTATGATTTCTGAATTAGTTTGAGATTGACAATTTTTCTATGTATCCGATGCTAAGGTTTCCTTCTTTTCAATTCTTCTGACAACCTAATTCTTATGGCTTTTTGCCCATGACAACCACCGTTTACCAATAGAAAAAAAATGCAACATTTTTAATATCAATTTTATTTTCTCTCCATTCGCACCCGTATTTCATGGTAATGATCTTCCAGAATCACTGAAGGTACAAAAGTGGTGCCATTACTGTCATTAAGGAAACACAATTTGTGATACACTTCTGTGAACCATTCAGGCTCGAAGTTATTTGTCCCTGCTCAACTTGATGTTTCATTGATATTGTTTAATCCAAATTATTAATTAATAAAAGCTTCTTTTATTTATTTTTCATATGACAGAATAGACCAGCTGAACTTATTGCAAAGTTTCTTGACGAAAAGCTTCGTGCTGGTAACAAGGGTACTTCTGAGGAAGAGTTGGAGGGTACACTTGATAAAGTGTTGGTTTTGTTTAGGTTTATTCAAGTAAGCTACTTAGTTATTTTCCCTCTGCTTGGCCCTATAATACATTATTTCTAGTTGTTCATTCCGACATATGCTGCAAGGATGTGCTAATAGAAGGAACCTATTTTCTTTCATGACAATGCAGGGAAAAGATGTCTTTGAGGCATTCTATAAAAAGGATCTTGCAAAAAGATTATTGTTGGGAAAGAGTGCATCAATTGATGCCGAAAAGTCAATGATTTCAAAAGTAATTATATATACTTGAAAATGCTATGGAAAGATCGATGAAAGATTAATCTTAAGTTTTTGACATTTTTCAATATTTCTAATGTATGAATTACCTCCTTTTCAGCTTAAAACTGAGTGTGGAAGTCAATTCACTAACAAACTTGAAGGAATGTTCAAGGTATGCAATCTCAATCTATATCTTCATAGTTTAGGGAGTTTAATCATCTCTAAAGCTATGATTGCTTAATCCCTTATTGTGAAACATGGTTCCGTTCTCTTTGTTAAAGCTTAAAAAGGAAGATTGGTATTTGAAGCTCTAAGGGCATCTGTATGAGTGTTTTGTCGTATGTATTCATGGTATCAAAAGTAAGATGGTTGTGTGTGTGGACTTGCAAGGGTGTATTTAGTTTAACATCAATCGTGTGTTGGAGAAATCTTAGGTACTTAGGACCAAGGAATCCATATAACACTTTCTAATTAGCTTTTTTGGATAAGATCCTGAGTCGTCACACTTTGCTAGTCTGTTGCAGCCATGTGCATATTTTCTTGTTGGGACCGTAAATCTTTATCCAAGGAGCTATACTGTTAAGGTGTATGTTTTTTTTTTTCATTGACTTAGGAGAGAACGTATTTATAATTAATTAATATACAAATTAAAGTTTGTTTAAATGGTGTTGCAGGCTTTCAGCCCCTCAACAATTCATAACTTGAAGTTGGATAATTTATCTCCTTTGCATATTCATTTGTTTTGATTTACAGATGGCCTTGGGGTTTTATGACTGCTCAATATATTGTGATTTGAATTATTGACATTATTAGATATGAGAGTTATGTCTATTTCTTGCACTTCATCTATAGTAACTAAGAATGATTGATGCCTATCTTTTCATGTTGTTTTGATAACAAACTTTGAAGACAACTCTTGCTGTTTGAAGGTTCAAATTTAAAGATTGATATGCTTCTATTTTCTTTTGACGGTAATAGATTTACTAATCAATGGATTGGTACCTTCTCGAATCCATCCATTTTAAATGTAGAACATGTGCTTCTTTGGACTGTCTTCTTAGTTGTTTCACTCGCCTTCTACATGTCTGCTACACACATCGAACTATCTATTGATTAACCCATGGTGTGGTATACTGCTTTGTTATATTGCCAAAATTTGTTTAACTTGGGACTTATTTGGCATTGTTGTTGTTTTTGTATTTTTGTTTCTATACAAATTAGTGAATATCACTTGGAGATTGATTTTGAAGATAGCATTTGCACAGAACTTCTGCTATCCCTGCTTCTATTTTCACTCTCTTTTTTTTTTTGAAAGCAATAAACCATTGCCTCCAAAAGCTCTAATGATTTTATAAGCAATTTGAAAAAATATTATGGCTTCATCGCTCTTGTTGTTCAGTCTAGTTCATTTTTCTTCCTGATTTTTTCAAAATGAAAACAGAAAACAAGAACAATACCATATAGGCCCTCCATTGCTGATAATATGGCTGCCTAGTCATCTAGCCAATATTTTTGGGATAGGGTTATCTCTGAGAAAATAAATAATAGGCTGTTGTTGAGAGGTTGGTACTAGTGAAGTAAAATTCTCATATTAGCATAGGTTGCAAGGTCAAAGTCTCATTCTCATTGGATCAATGCTATTGACATACACTTTTCTTGCCTTTGCCAAGGTCATGGTGTGTGATATTAACCAGTTAGCTAGGACAAAATGGTGCTATATGAGGGGAGAAATGAAAAAGAAAGTTATAGTTTCATGTAATAGAATGGTATTTTTTGTTTGTTGTACTTGTGGACAGGCTAGTCACGTGTAAAGGAGATGACTGATGTTATCTTGGCTTTGCTTGGTAGCTAGCTATGGAATTAAAGGAAAAAGAATCCTGGTAAGGAGTATTTTTCTAGACAAAAGATTACTGAGCATGAAGGCTTGATTTTCTCATATTAAAAATCAATATCTTCTTCTTGGAGCAGCCGTTGAAGGTTATGGTCTTTCCATTGGAAGGAATTGGGATCAAAGTGGAAAGTGCATGGCATTTAAGAATGAGTTATATGTGGTTCTATCGCCTCACTCAGTTTTTTCTTGTCACTCCTGACAGTCTACTCCTGCAATATTGGATGGAAAGGAGCAGAGTGCCATTATCAATGCATTCGGCAGGCACCCAAAATTTAAGACAACCAACCTTCCATCAATCGAGAAATATTTAAAACATTAACTATAATTAGGAATCATGTACTTATGATTATCCATGGGAGGAAAAAATACTTGCATTTGCATTGGTGAATAACATTGAAATTGTGTATTGATGCTTTTCATCATGGTGTCCTTGGTGGTTTCTTCCTTGTTTCTTTCTTTCTATTGTGGGAGTATGCCCATTGTCAAGTTGAGCTAGACCTACGTTGCTAGGTGAGCTAGAAGAAAAATTGGTTGTATTTCATCAATGAAAATGCTAGGGTTTTTTGTTGATGTGATGATGTTGGTGTTGCTAGTTGTTTTGCTCTAGCGTTTAGTGAGTTGAGCTTTGGGTGCCTAGTGCCCTAAGGGCTATCACCTAGGGATTGGGTGAGGTCCTAGTGGGTTGAATAATCTACATGTACTACATATTTGAGCGTTAGGGGATATGCAACTAAAGGTGACGTGTCAATGGTTTCCATTTTCATTGATTGGAGAAAGTCTATGTTTTCACTAGTAGAGTCTGCTGTGGAAGCACTTTGTATTTGAAGCACTTTCAAGGCTTTTATCTTTGCTCTTGGATTATGAATTGTGGTTAATAGATACTTTTATATTGATAAGAGCCTCTACAAGGGGTACTAAAAGTATAAAAGTGGATGGTGTGGAGAATGATAATGTATTATAGCATTTCTTTCTATTTTTCTTTTCTGGGTCACCCTTTTATGAGTTTTGTGCTTTGCCTTCGATATGTCTTGGTTCCCCCGGTGTCTCCTATAGCCCTTTTAGTGGGTTGGAGTACAATAATGGATGTTAAGTGTGAAAGGAATTAGCTGATGTGTCATATGTGGTGAGGCCGGAGGTTGGGAGAGAAAAATATAGGCTTTGCCTAAAGACTATTGGATTAACCTGAAATCAGGTGGTCTTGGGTTTTAGATTTTTTGCTTCAAATTATGTATGGGCTGGTTCTAGTCCAACAATTTTCTTTTTCTGTTGTTTACTCTTCTTCTCAGAAACCTCTGGGCTTTACTCTTTATTTCGACCTTATTTGGCCATGGCATCCTAGTGCTCTTTTTGCTAAGTCCCATGCCTGATGCCCTTTGCAACCTCAACAGCCCATGTCCCATATGACTTGGCCTTTGTGGCCGATTTTCACTTCTTAACCCCTCCTTTTCTCCTTTTTTCCCTTTGCTTTGTTCCTTTTCCCCTTTCTTTTCTTTTTCTTTCTTTCTTTTGGTTTTTTAAACTTTTTTGTTGGTATCCTCCTCTCCTCCTAGAAAAAACCTACCTATATTTGTTGTTAAATATGTCCGCCTAAGTACTTATTTAAGTTAGGCCGACTAGATCATAGCTAATTATATCTTAAGAACTTTTTTGTGGGCATTTTTGGACTTTTGGTTCTCCAATCTGATTTCTTAGATAGTAGAAGCTTTTTTCTTTCTTTCATTGTCTTCTTTCTCCTCAAGATTGTTTCCTTCAGTGATTCAAATCTTGACGGGACAGGATCTGAGACAGCTGAGACGTTTTATTCTAGAGAGATTTTGGGGCCGATCTTAGCTATCCTATATCGGTTATAATACATTATAGTGTTAATTTTAAATAGATCTAATTTATCATAAAGATATAACTTTTGAAATTCTAATATATTTAAAAATCGAATAAAACACTAAAGCTTTATAAATAATTTTTTTTAAAGAAAAAAATATCCTAAGCAAGTATTAGGATGCCTGACCGGATCGGGGATCAAGACTAAATGAGATGCAGGCATCTCGTTTCATAAAAAAATTAGGACACCTTTGTCCTTTAAAAACCTTGGTGTCCTTTGTTATGGCTATCATCATAGTTGATTTATTGATGGTTTTATTGAATGGTTGCATTCTTAGTTGATGAAAATAGGGGTTTATGGAGCATGAGATGTGCTTTCTATATATGTGAAGATGTAATATGTGAAGATGGCATGACTTGTTGAGGTAGTGGGATTTGGGACATGTCATATAACTCCTTCAAATACTACTATTGTCCAAGCTATTATCAAACATCCAACGCTAGATTTTCCATGCTGTTGATGCATAAGACAAAGCAATGATGTATTCTTCAAAATCTCATGTGTTTAATATGAGGCTTCAAGAACCAACTTGTTTCAGTTTGGGCAATGCCGATATAAAAGCTTAGCAAGGGTCAGCAAGATGCCGATTAATTTATTTCATTAAAATATTTTTAATTAAATATTGTATTTTCATTTTCATTTTTAATTTTGCCATTATGTGGCATGTGAGCTTTCACACATAACATGCTCACTGGAACAGGCAGTTGATACATTGGTTTAATGTTGTAATTGAGGTCATATTGCTATTAACTTCCACAATATGAAGAATGACTTCCATTATATGTGGGTGGAAAGAGATAGCGGTATCAAAATGCTCCCAACAAAGATTAGGTGACAAAGTGGTGGTGAAACTTTACGAAATCCATTAGATCACATCAACATCATGAATATAATAAATAAATATTTCTTCAATTTAGGGTCAATGGTGAAAAATTGTACAATATCAGCTATGGTGATTTTCTATGAGTTATAAAACCTGTAAAATTGTTGGATTTAAAGACAACTTATCTGTCAAATCCTATCAACTTGGATGGACAAAGGGAAAAGGAATAAAGAAACATGCAAAATTAACAAGGAAGATATGCCAATTTCTAGGGTTTAGCTGTCAGTTAGATTCACTTTTTGGACTTACTAGATCCAGCATGCCTAGATGTGTTTAGAATTTCATATTGGCTGATATTTGGTTAAATTAAAAGTAAGTCCCTTCATGAATAAAGTCTTTTAGATGTCCTTAGATGTTTGTATCTTTTGATTGGTTAGATAAGAAAGTATTTAACATTCATGATTATAGTAAATGTTTACAAATTCTAAATTCTAAATGTAAATATTTTACAAATTTTGGAAAACTTTATGGCAAAACAGATTTAGAATGCTTTCTTTGTTCATCTTGATTTTAGATGAACAGTTTTCTCCATTCTAAGGAAAAATTTGAGTTTAACCCTTAATTTTAGTTAATCAGGGTTTGTTTATGTTTAAAAAATGTTTACATCCTTTTTAAAGCTCCTTTAAGTATGAAACAAGTTCTAGCTTCTGCATAGCAAACAAACATGTTTTATCAAGATAGGTTTTGAGGATATTTTCTGGCCACAAAAAGGAGGCCCCCATTTTGCTTTATTTTGTGGTGATTTAGACAGCTAAATCGTTTGTAAATAAGTTTGGGACTTAAATATCTATTATCACATGTGCAATAGTGCTAACTGGTTGAGTGGGTGAAGTATCTTGGTGTGCATGCACGAGACCTGAGTTCGATCCTGGCCATTGCAGTTCTCAAAAGGAGATGTCAGCCAGGATGTTGGGGCTTTGGTTTATGCCAAATCAACAAGAAAGTGGATGCAGATACATAATTTACATGGGAGTTGTGAAAAAGGAGTTGGGCAAATTTACAGTGATCGTACATGTAGCCTTCAACAAGCTTGATTGGTGAAGGATTGCTAATGATGACTCTGATTCCAAATAACCACTATGATTATTGTTCTATGAATCATGGAAACATCCATGGAGAATAATAGAGAAATAGAAATAGAAATGAAAAGCTTGCAAAATTATCATGAAAAACAATGTTACAACAGCTGGAAACACATAGAAATTGGAACTGGAGAGCTATTTGGAAGTGTTGCTAATGAGTCTTCCAATCATGCAATCTGTAACATGAGTCTTCCAATCACACAATATGTAACATGCCTTCTAAACATTTACTTTTTCAAGGAAACAAAAGAAAGCTGGTTTCCTTGAAAAACAACTAAATCGGTTTTTCTTTGGGTTCTTACTGAATATTCATTTAGGTGGATAACATGTTTTTTCAGTGAATATGATTTGAATCAATTTTTAGCCTTTTTCAAGATTTTAAACTTTCAAGCTACACTACTTTGATCTTTCTAGTTGTCTAAATTATGAATATTGAAATGTGCTAGTCTCAATATGTGTTAATCTTGGTATGATATATAAGAGAATTTCAGTCTGTATAAATCAATCTCAAATAATCTGATGTATTTCTTTTTAATAAATTTCTTTCCTGTCTCTAATCCACTAGTTAGTAAAATACTTGGCATACATACATAAATTGTAAGTGGTCTACATTTTGTATTTTCTGATTTCTGATTTACTAGTAATAAAATATTTGACAGACTTGAAAGGTGCTATAAATGAAATTGAGTCATAGACTGCCCTCCAAAAGGAACTGTATGAATTTGAAATTTAAGGCATTTGTATGTTTCTTAATGTATAAACACTGTGTGATTCATATGTCATGTTTCATATTCTGGCTTAATGCATGCTAGTTGATTCAAAGAAGGTGACCATTTATCTCTTGATCTTTACTACTATATTCTTATAGGAAAAAAATCAGAGGTAAACTATCTTCGCTTGCTGATATGAACTCAATAAAATGCATGTAAAAATCTTTGTAGACATTAAAGAGCATGTATTCCTGTTCTGGCAGATTACAGGTCTACAGTTATAAGAATCTTGATAAGTCACAGATATGAGATGCTAACACCAACACTGGTTATAGGTTCTAGAGTTAGTTTCATCTGCAAGGGTGTCTATATATAGGAGCTAGATTAAGTAGTGAAGTTGCCAAACCAGTCCCCAAGTGTCAGAGACGGCAGTCTCCAAAAATCTAGGCATGCAGACATGGATTGATGCTTGTCCAAAACATAGTCATGCATTTGCAGTTGTCTAAGTTATTCATTAGGTTCATTTGAGGTTAATTAATGTGTATTGAGATACTTAAATCGATATTAAACCATCCTAATTTTATATTTAAACATAATGACACATCACATAAAGTGTTTATATAATTGTGATAAATTTACAACAATAGCAACAACAATAAAGCTTTAATTCCAAACTAGTTGGGGTTGGCTACTTAAATCCTTTTTCTCCATTCAGCTCTGTTCTGAGTCATATTTTTATATAAGATGCAAAAATTTTAAGTTTTTCTTTATCACTTCCTTCCATATGATTTTCAATTTACCTCTATCTTTTTTTCTCTCTAATGTATTTCGCTATAATTCTAACTTATGATTAACTTCAACCTTCATTTTATCTACTAATATTATATCATCTGCAAATAACATGCACCATGAAATATCATTCTAAATGTCTAGTAAGCTCATTTATAATTAAAGCAAAAAGATAAGGAGTAAGAGTAGATCCTTAATGTAAGCTTACTGTAATAGAAATTTCGCTGGTATTACCACGAATAGTTCTTACACTGGTAATTACCTAATCATACATATCTTTAATTATGTTAGTATACCTAATAGGTATTCCTTTCTTTTCTAACATTCACCATAAGATTTTATTAGAGATCCTATCACATGCTTTCTCTAAATCAATAAAAACCATATGAAGATCTTGTTTCTTTGTTTTATACATCTCCATTAACCTTTTAAGAAGGAAAATAACTTTTATGGCCGACCTTTGTAGCATAAAACCAAATTGATTCTCTGATATTTTTGTAGTATATCTCAACGTATGTTCAATTATTCTCTTTCAAAGTTTCATAGTATAACTCATGAGTTTAACACCACGATAATTAGAGCAGTTTTGAATATCTCCTTTATTCTTGTAAAGTGGTACTATATGCTCTTCATCCATCCATTAGGCATCCTTTAGTTTCTAAAATCCTATTAAATAAATTTGTCACCCACTTTACTTCAGCATCATCTAAATATTTTCAAACTTTTATAGGAATCTTATCAGGTCCTATAACTTTTCCTATTTTCATCTTTTTTATAGTCTTATTTACTTCATATGTCCTAATTCTATGAGTATACACCATAATTTTATCCTTAATAGAGTTAATAGGGCATCCTAAAATATCTACATAATTTTTATTTAATAATTTATTAAAATAGCTTCTCCATTTTTCTTTATTTCTTTCTTCTTAACCAAAACTTTTTGATCATCTTTAATGCATTTAACCTGAACCTTGTCTCTAGTTTTTCTGTCTCTTACTTATACAATTTTATATTTCTCTCCTTTATTTTGTAGCTTATGATATAATTCCTCGTATGTCTTACATTTAGCTTCTCGTACTATCTTTTTAACTACTTTTTTAACCATTTTATAGTTTTCATATGCTTCTTCATTCTTATATGTAGGTAGTTTTTTATAGCACTCTTTTTTAGCCTTAATTGCTAATTGAACTTTCTCATTTTACCATCAAATTTTTTTATCATATGGTCCTTTTCCTTTTGACTATTCTAATACCTCTATAGCTACTTTTTTAATACTATTAGCTATCTCTTCTTATATGATATTAATCTTTCCATTTATACTCCATTTTTCTTTCTTCATAACTCTATCTTTAAAAGTTATTAGATCTTTCCTTTCGAATTTCACCATCTAATCCTTAAATTTTTATATCTTGTAGTCTTTCTTTTCAATTTCTGAATACATAGATCCATGACCATTAATCTATGTTGTATAGTTAGACCCTCACTCGGTATAATCTTGCAATCTTTGCAAAATACTCAATCAATTAATCTTTTTAGTAAGAAAGAAATCTACTTGAATAGCATTATATCCACTTTTAAAACTTATCAAATGAGAGTTCCTCTTTTTAAAATACGTGTGACTAATAGTAAATCATATGCCATCGCAAACTCTAAAATAGCATTTTCCTCATCATTTCTTTCTCCAAATCAATAACCTTCATGTACTCTTTCAAAACCTATATTATACTTTTCTAAATGTCTATTCAAATCTCTTCCAATAAATATTTTTTCTCCAGTAGGAATCTCTTGAATTAGTCCATCCACATCCTTCTAAAAACTTTGCTTTATTATGTTATCTAAACCTACTTGAGAAGCATAAGCATTAATAATATTTTGACTCCTCATTTATCACTATTTAATTAAAATTATTTTATATCCTATCCTCTTAATGTTTACAACTTCATCTTTTAGGCTTTTATCTACGATAATTCTTACTTCAGTTTTATTTTTATCTTTGCCTGTATACCAAAGTTTAAAACGATCAACCTCTTTTGCTTTTTCACCTATTCACTTGGTCTTCTATAAGCAATTTATGTTAATTCTTTTTCTAGTCATTGTATCTATTAGTTCCATTCACTTTCATGTTAATGATCCTATATTTCAAGTTGCTAAATGTATTTTATTTTATTTTATTTTTGTTTTTATTTTTTTGGATTAACTTCTTTACGCACATCCGTCTATAAAGGTGTGGAAACCTTTGCTTATTTTCGTCATATCTGGGTGCTGATGTGACGCATCGCTTTCAAAGATCGCCCTAGCTACCCTTGCCCTTTTTATTACATCCAGGGTCCGATGCAGTGCGTCACTTTCGAAGAATGCCCTAGCTTTATCGATTTTCTCTATTGGATTCATGTTCATAGGATGTGACTATAGTTTTATCTTGCCCATCAACTTATCACAGCCCTTCTCCTTTATTTGGCCTTGGATCGACTATGTATAAAAATAACTCATATATAGGTGGAGTTATAATTGTGATAAATTTATATTAAAAATATAAAGACATTTTGCTTAAATTGTCCACTAACCTTGAGAACTTTATATTAATAACTTCCTTCCACAAAAAGAAAATCTTTATAATAAAAATATAAAGGGCGCTTCCCTTGAAGCACCCACATAACCTTGATAACTTTATATTAAAAACGTAAAGATGCTCATTGTCCACTTAACCTTGATAACTTTATGTTAAATATGCAATGATACTTTGCTTAAAGTGTCCAGCACTCAAAACCATTATTTTAGAAGATGGTAGGCGGTAGTTGGGCAACCAAGGGATTGCTTAGTGCCTAATCAATCGCTTAGAGTTCAAGGCCTTCCCATGTATGAAAATTACAAAAAAATGAGAAAATCTATTTAAAATTTAGAAGAAATAACAAAACTAAAATTTACCACATAACAATAACCAAATCTAAAAGTAGGGCAATGACCACAAGATTAAAGGCATTAGATTTAGCATTGTAGTGAAATATAGATAATATGATATCATGAGAACTTAAGAAAATAGGACAATGGTTGAAATAAACTATATGTTTATAAACTACGGCATTGGTGGGGGCTGCCAGCAGTGATAGCTAGTGCCCAAGAATTTAACCTCTGCTACTCAAAGAAACTATAACCCCCCCACCCCCCCCCCCCCCACCCCCAAAAAAAAAAAAAAAAGAAAACCAAAATAAAAAAAGAAGAGAAGAAAGAAGATTTGGGAAAAAAAAAAGAAAAAGAAGAGGGGAGGAAACCACGACCTTCAATAATATTTGATGTTCAAGCATCGAATCTCTTGCCAACCAAGTCCTATATTGCTGGTTGACCACTATTGCCCACTTTTTCGCCACCTTGTTAAGCTCTTAGGACTTGTTTTGGTGGAAGTTTCGTTTGAAAGGAGATGACAGTATTGCTTAGATAGTAAGTTTAATGGTCGAATAATAAGTTAAAGCAAATACTTGATCCAATTTGACCCAATTTACAAGCGAACCTGCTCAGGCACCTGTCTTATGCATGGATGTGGCCCAAGCATTCGCATCGTAATGAGCTGCTTGGGCCATCCAAGCCAAGGTAGAGTGCTGGGAGGCTAAGTCCACCTTAGGTGGTTGCCTAGGTGGGTGCTTGGCCTATTTTATGAAACACGTTTGAAACTTAAGAGTTCCTTGCATGAAATTCCTCAAAAGTATCAAGTGTATATTTTTCTAATTTCATCTGATCACTAGAAAGTGGATATCCATCCATATTGTGTTGTGTTGTGTTGTGTTGTGTTGTGCCATGTCTAAGTGTCCAAAAGTGTCAACACTCTCCTTAAAGTAGTGTTCAGGTAACATACTCCTATTTGTAACCATCATGTAGGAAGACCTGCTTCTTTTTTGCTTACACGTAAATTTAAAATGTCAACAATTGCATAATTATTTCTCTTTGACTCGAACATGAGAGATTTCAACCTTTTTCTATATAGGGGTTTTTCTATACAGTTGACACGAAGGAAGGGAACTTGATATTGGGATGCACATCAAGCTAGGCCATCTTATGCTCCCCTTTGCTTGGCAATGTTTTAGATTGGAGTGATCTAGTTATAATTTGGTTGTCTGATCTTGGGTTGAATGGCTTGGCCCGACTTAAATTCTAGTTAGTTTGGCTTGATGGCTTCATGAATGACAAATACGTGCATGCTTGTTTTCACTACATATATATGGTACATATTGCTTGCATGAAATAAAAGAGAATTTTGATGGCATCTAATTTCCTAACGCAAGGAAGTTGGAACACTTGAGATTTTGTTATCCAAGTTTCTTAATTAATGTAAATAAAATATCACTTAAATAGTCATCTTAGTCATTATAGTTCGGACATTTGAAATTATTTTAGTGAGTGGGCTATATCCATACAATAGTTTTAAGTCTCAAGGAGACGTCCATGGGATGTCGGGACAGGGTACTATCCCAAGTGTCAAGATGGGACTATCTTGCCATCGTCCCAGTATCTTGTTTGGTGCATCTTTAGACATCCCCCATTCCATTGTTGGGATGGGGTGACATGGTGATGCATCCCATTTCATGGAAAGTCTGGCATAGCCTCATCCCATGTGATTGAAAACCTTGATCCAAACAATCTATTTTTGTGCCAACTTGAGTTCAACTTGTGTTTTTGGGTTTGGCGTGTGCTTGGATGTTTTAGACCTAAGATGGATCGGGCTAAGCATTTAGCAATATCACTTGAGCCTTAGATCACCATTGGCCTGACTAGCCTTCCCTAGTTTCACCTACTTGATTCATCATATCTAGGGGTCTTTGGTAGTTGTTAAAGATGGTATGTTGTTCCTTGTCACCTTACATGCATCGCTTTGCTCAATAGTTAATATTAGTGAGACCAAGGTTTACAATTCTAACCTATACCATCCCATACCAACTAGATTGTACCATAATGGTGAGGTATAAGTACATTATTGAAGTTCGATTCAATATGTGAGCCAAATCAATCCATATTAGTCTGAACTCTAAACTGAGTGAAACCATCTTATACTGACTTGTGCTGCTTGGTTTTGGGCAGTACCATGGCTAGGAGTGAGAAAAAAAAGGTGTTGGCTTGTTGGGAACCTATCTTGATACGGAATTTGTGCTGTACCATACTAACTAACCTGGTAACGTATTGATACAATTCTTGGCACTAGTTTTGTGGACACCTTGATTTGGATAGCAATTTGAGATGTAAAATATTTTAGGTTTTAGATGTTGTATAATGTGCAAGGAAAGATGTAATGCTTTCAAATAATTCTTGTATCAAGAATGTAAAATATTTTAGGTTTTAGATGCTGTATAATGTGCAAGGAAAGATGTAATGATTTCAAATAATTCTTGTATTGGTTGTTTTTCTAAGTCAAGCAATTTAGTTGGCAAAAGGTGATGCAATAGGAATGATAATTAGGACATTGGTGTTGGTGATTTGTTATCCTACTTGTTTTTTATATACATAATGTATGTTGATGAGCCCCTTCATTCACGCTTGTTTTTTATTTGAATAATGTATGTAGAGATTTGAAGATAAATTCATAATTTTGCCACAACTCTGCATAGGAAACATAACTGATTGCTGGGCCATTGAATCCATAATTCAAGACAAATCTCAAGCCTGAAAGTAAAAGAAAGGAAGAATAGGGACAAAAAAGAAGACATTATTTTTTTCCCCATTCAAATTCTATTTCTTGGGATGGCCTCGACCTGATATATAATGGCTAACCACTTCATCATACCTATACTAAACCATTGAACTGCACCACACTAATCCTAACTAAATATGACTAAAGAAAGCAAAGCATTTGTATTCCTAACTCCAATCTAACACTTTATGCAGCATGTGGCTTAAGCCGAAACAAATGTTCTTGGTACTTCTAACATGTTTCAAACATACATCTCATTGAGGCATCCCAAGAATATATGCAATCACAACCATCAATACTCTATAATGAATTCTCAAGTAAAGTTTATTTGTTACATTGAAACCTGAATATGAAACCGTAACAATTTAGTTAAGGCAACCAGGTATCAGAAATTTGTTCATAATGAGGTGCTGAAAATCAAATTTGGCATCATACTTATCTTTTGCAAATAGTTTCAGATTTCATGAATAACATAGACAATTAATTCAATGCTGGTTGATGGAAGTTCGGTAGAGGTAAAGGTTATACTTCTACAATAAATCAATTATAAAGATAAAATGTAGAAAAAACAGAATCAATACTATAAATAAACTATGTAAGGATGCATTAACTGCAAGATATGTTCCAAAGTTTCACACAACTCCTCATTTTCCCCTTTATTTCTTTTCTTCATTAGCTACTTTCTGCAGTTGGCTACGATTTCTAGTGTTGCAAAATAGAAGAAAGAGGACTGCACCCTCCTATTTGTGTATGGCTTCTAAACAAGAGATATTTAGCCATCTAAAGTAGTAATTGGGTGTCAAGACAAGGTTTAGCTAGGTGGTTACCTTCCGAGCATAACTAGCACGACAAGGTTGCAACAAGTAGGAAGGGCTGTTTTGTGGGTAAACACAAGGTGGCAGGACAAGCATGAGGTAGCAATCCTTAAAAAGCACAAGATAGCAACTTGCTAAATAACACGAGTATGGAAAGCATGAGGTATCTCAAATGTTAGAAAAATCACAGCCTAATCCTTGAACTCTTCCAATTTATGAATGGGAAGTAATAACAATTTTGGTCCTCAACATCTTTTATATATTTCTAGAGATAATTCCACAAATACTTTGTTCTAGAAAGATCATATGCAAGGTTTTAAATATTGATACTGAATCCCATGCTGTTTTTCCATTGGAACAGCATGATATTGGTATCAATGGTGTGTACCGAAATTGATGGTTTCCAAAAAAATTGAAAAACCATCTGTGGTATGGTTAGTATCATACCACCTGTATGGACTAATATGGCCGATACATACTAGTACGACTGTTTTGGCATCTTGCACCCATACCGGTGCTGGTTTTGTGCTAGAACATTATGGTACCTTTCTTACCATTCCGTTTCAATGGTTGTTGAAACATGATCATATGCATATGCATATCTATAAGGTAAAATTTGTTTAGCCGAACCACACAAGTAGTCAAAAATCTAATGCTGTAAACTTAGGGCATTACATACAGTTCCTTTTGATCTATCTGGTATTCATGGAGATCTATATCATTGGGTAGACCCTTTGTTAGATCCTATCATCGTTGTTGGATTTGTCAGCGTACACAATGTCCAATTAGCCTTGAATGGTATATGAATCATCTGATACCATGGAGCACATAATATCCATTAGTAGGTGAGGACAAGATACCCCCCCCCACAAAATAATAATAATAATAATAATACAATAAAATAAAATAAAAAACCCCTAAAAAAATCCATGTATGAGAAAGAAGGCAATCGATGTCCCAAGGAGTGGGAGACCTTGTTGATTCAATGGATGCAGGTTCTAGGATTGCTTTTAATCGTATGTTCTTTTCCTTGTAAGCTTTCAGTTTGGACCAATTTGAGACTGCGAAGGAGGCCTCAAGGTTCAAGTAAATTTATGTTTTCTTAGGATGAATAGCGGAGGACACCCATAACAGAATTTTGTCACTATCCATGGTGCAAACTTGGAGAGAGAAGCATCAGTATGAAGCTTGAAAGCACTGGTTGGGGTAGAAGTCCCTTTAAGTAATATGCAGTGACTTACCTTGTACAGTTTCAATTTGTTTTTCTATCACACGGCATGTTATGGCTGACAGCTGCAAGGAAATCATTGACCAATTCCTTTTAGTTATTTATAAATGATTTATCCATTATCTGTTGTTACCAGTTTGATTTTGATATGTATGCTTTGTAGTCACCATCTTTTGGCTGTTTTTCATAATAGTTCCATGCTCACATTTTCTCAGGACATTGAGTTATCGAAAGAGATTAATGATTCCTTTAAGCAATCATCTCAAGCTAGGACAAAACTTCCAACTGGTATTGAAATGAGCGTTCATGTCCTTACGACCGGGTGGGTGTCATTCATTTAGAATTAAACATAGGTCTTTGATATGTGAGATGATGACAAAGATACAGTGTGCTATTCTTATAGCTGACTCCAAATTCTAATTTTATGAAGTTTTCTATTTTCTGTTGCTGTGCAGATATTGGCCAACATATCCTCCTATGGATGTTCGGCTTCCACATGAACTGAATGTTTATCAGGTTGGGACACACGCAATGTGTGCCATAAATCTCTGCTTTGATTATAACTGTCTTATTTGAGAAGTTATTTTCTGATTCTTCTAGGCTTTGCACCATTACAGGATATTTTTAAGGAGTTCTATTTGAGTAAGTACAGTGGGAGGCGCTTGATGTGGCAAAATTCATTAGGCCACTGTGTTTTAAAAGCAGATTTTCCAAAGGGTAAAAAAGAATTGGCAGTGTCATTATTCCAGGTGGGTCTGTCTTCAATCTTGGTTTGATTCCACTATTCTTTAATTTGACGTGCTTCTCAACTTTTTATGACTTCATATGTGTGCCAGACTCTTGTATTAATGCTGTTCAATGACACTCAAAAGCTCAGTTTCCAAGATATTAAGGACTCAACCGGCATTGATGACAAAGAACTGAGAAGGACTTTGCAGTCACTTGCATGTGGCAAAGTCCGAGTTCTTCAAAAGGTGCATGCCTTATTATACATTTGTTTCTTTCTGTTGGCCCAATTGTCTCATCCAAATGCTGTGCATATTACAGATCCCAAAAGGTAGGGATGTAGAGGATGATGACTCATTTGTATTTAATGAAGAATTCAGTGCTCCTCTCTACCGCATTAAGGTTAGCATTTCTCTGTTCATATCAGTATCCGGAATTTCCAGCATGCAGCTAGAGCTAACATGTCATGTTCCCAGGTAAATGCAATTCAAATGAAGGAGACTGTGGAGGAAAACACAAGCACCACTGAAAGAGTATTCCAAGACCGTCAATATCAGGTTTGTTTGAACTGTCTTGACTGGAAAATGACTCCCTGTTAATATGCTTCTTGCTATATGGCTAGTCAAATAGATCGGGAGTGAGCTCGTAAAAGAAATGAACATATAGATGAGTACATGAGAGAAAAATTGCAAACTAGGTACACTATGGGGGGTGTTTGGTAATCTAAATGGGATCATTATGGTGACTTATATCACTAGTAACCATTATCTCAAGGTGATATGTTCTTATTTAAGATTACCATGTTTGATATGCTATGCTACAGTGATTAGATTTCCGGGTATCCACAATTGATATGTTTAGTATGCCATATAAATCCAAAATCACTGGTTGTATAATATCAAAACTGCCCTTGATATATTTTGCAACATATTATTTGATATTATTTATTATTATAATATTTAGATTAAAATATAACATTATTTTTATTCTATAATACGATATTATATTATAACAAAATTATAATATCATAATAATATTATATTACATTACATTATATTATATTATTATAATATTATTTTGTTATAATATAATCATATATTATTAAATTATATGGTATTAATCAAAAAATAATGCTGGGATGAGGGGTATTTTGGTTTCCAATTCTCATCCTAAGACCACTATTTTGGGATGATCTTGGATACCTGGTATAAGATCGCTAGGTTGGGCAGTGATTGTAGAGGTGGAGGTAATTTAGGATCACTATCACAGGATCATTAGGGTGCAACCAACCATGGTGATCCCTTTATCTCCACTCAGATCACCAATGATCTTGGGTGGATCACCCTGTGCCAAATGCCCGATAGGAGGTATTTCTAAAGATTGAAACATGTGCAATCATATACTTTAAGTATTGCACCGTCTTTTGCGCTTATTAATTTTGTTATATGATGATATGGTCTGAAAAATACAAGCTTTCCTCTAATTAAAGATAGAGGAAATAAACTTTACAAAGGAAGGCTAAGGAACTGTGAGATAAATATTTGGTATTTGGTGATTTAGTAAGAAATATTGATGAGAAAAATATATGCATATTTTTACCCATATGTCTTATCCCAAAATTTGGCTTTGTGAATTGGATTATATTTTAACAAATGTTTTGAGAGTTTATATGTGACTAGTTGGAGTGAACTTCTTAGCAAAAGCAACTGCAGGGAAAAGGGGGCCTGATTTGCAATATGGAAGACTAGTTAGAGGGAAGGGAAACCTACCTCACTGATTAGCTCATATATTAAGAGGCAATTCTTCACTGCTTTTCAAGTTTTGAGATGAGTCCTAGATAAAATTGAAGGGTTTGATATGCGAAGTTGCACTTATTTATTATGGCATGAATTACATGACAACAAGATGCATTACTTCTTGGGGCGGGGGGGCGGGGGGGCCGGGAATATGTAGAAAAGAAACAATAATGGCATCAGTGCATAGAGAAGTGGAATGATGCCTACTTCATGCAAGACAATTAGGTTGAGACAAAGGAGATATTCTCATAAGTAGTTAAATGAGGAGAGCATTAGGAACATGGAGGTAGGCAGATTTGTGAGGAGTTTGGGACAAGAGAATCCTTCAAAATAGCTTCAGCAATGCCAAGCTATTCCACAAGGGTGAGGAAGTAGATGAAGAGGAGATACACCTTTGAGATGTCATGTAATAGTTAAACATCGTCCAGACTTCTTTGCCAGGAGAGCCATAAAACATAATATGAGCATAACAGGTTTGAGGATATGAAGTGATATTGACAAATATTGGAAGATCAAGAGTGAGACTAGGTAGAAACTTGCTCAGAAGATCATTAAGGTTAAAAGAGTATGTTGTTGGATGGAATCTTGGATGTACCTGAAGGATGTCTGGTTTTCTGTTATTTATGCTGAACAGTTGGAGAAAAGGGGAAGACTGGAGAGAAAGTAGGATTCAAAAATTCATATTTGGATCTAAACTTCTATGGTATGGGACTTGTTTGATGATGTTTTTGTGAAGACTTTAAACCAATCAAACTGATTAAATTTTACTGTTGTGGGTACAACTGCCATCACTTACTAATTTCATGACAATGCTTTCTTGTGCAAATTATACATGGGTGGAAGTTTAAATACATAGATGTGGCCTCGAGAGTTTCCACTGTTTTTTGTTTCTTTCTGGATTCATTTCAGGTTGATGCGGCTATCGTACGTATCATGAAGACAAGAAAAGTACTGAGCCACACGCTTCTAATAACTGAACTCTTTCAGCAGGTAATTTGACGTTCATCTGATAGCTGAGCTACTTTTATTTGCTTGCGTGATATTCACATGCTGCCATGTGGTTCTTTCAGCTCAAATTTCCAATAAAACCAGCAGACTTGAAAAAAAGGATAGAGAGCCTCATTGACAGGGAATACCTGGAGCGGGACAAGAACAATCCTCAGATCTATAATTACCTGGCTTGACCCCCTTTGCAACTAAAGTAACCTGTGGAAGTCGCCACCCTCGAATTGTCATCCTTGGGGAGCTGGTTTCAGCAATCTGTTAATGCCAACCAATGTACAGGAAACTGTAGCCATCTTTTCCTTTTTTGTTCCAAAATAGCACCTGAGTACCGTAAAGTATCAAGATCGACCTTTTTTCTTCCTGTTGTGGAATTGATCAATTATATTTTTTAAAAAATTTTGGAAGTGCTCCGTCCCATGTCCCAGCAATATTAATGTCTTGCTGTTGATAACCCGTTGATGAGGCTTTTATTTACTTTCAAAGAGAAGAGGGAGAACCCAGTTGGCATATTTTAGCTCTTAGATGTGGTAATCACTGATTGGAAGATCTCTTCCAGGTCTTCCCATCAATTCCTTTACTTCAACCAAATTTTATTTGGACTGTTCGGTTGGGAAAAAGATAGGGATGGAAAATTTTTTAGCCCTCATTTTCTTATTTTGATTGGAAAAGAGAAAGGAAAATTATGTGTGAAGGCTACCTATCCCAACCCCTCCCTCCCCTTGGCATTGGAAAGTAAAGTAAATACAATGAAAGTTGTATTTATTTTTCTACGCTCTTTTCTCCTTTCATTAAAAAAAAATATTTTTTTAGAAAAGTTTTTAGGAAAGTATCAAACATGCATGAGAAAGAGAGAGAGAGTGTGTGTGTGAGAGAGAGAGAAAGAAAGATGGATAGATTTGGCTACATTTGAATGCAGTCAAGTTTAAATTTTCTTATGAATCTTAAAAATAAAAAAAATAAAAAAAATAAAAAAAGTAAAAAAAAAGTGGGATGATTTTGAGATTCATATAGATTTAAGGATGAAAAAGATGATTAAATTTTAAATTTAATTACATTCAAATGTGTGTGTGTGTGTTTATATATATATATATATATATATATGGCATTTTGGTGGTGGGGGCGGTGGTAGGGTTTGATTGTTGTGAGAGGCCGCCAGTGAGCTGGAATAGCTAGTTTATGGGAGAACAAGGACAGAAGTTGTTTGAGTATCTAGGCTAGCTTAGGCAACAGGACAAGTGGTGATTGGTGTGTGGTTGCATTCTGTGTCAGACGTTTAAGGTGTATTTATGCATGATTCATTTAATAGAACTAACGAAGAGGTATATGATATTTTTTGAAATAGCCCTTGTTGTAAGAAATTCTTTCAATCAATGCAATGTGGCTCGAGTTGTGTTGGTGCCAAACCATCTGGATGGAAGCGAAGGCACAAGAACTGATCACCAGGAATTCTAGCCCAAGGTAATTTTTGAAGGCGAGGGCTAGTGGGATGTCTGGAAGAATGGAGCTTCCCTAGGATAGGCAAACTTCATAAAATCCGTACAAATTTTCGGTGGTTCATTTCTAGTGCATGGAATGCTTCCATGGATGTTTCTACCGATATCTATGTGTGATGGATGTGTGGGTTATCCTACGCAACACCGGTAGGAATTATAGGCCATCAGACGTGAGGATGAAATTAAAGACGTACAGGTCTGAGTTTCTTGCAGCCGTGGTATTTGCACCAGTGAGATATTCCTTTCCAGAGTTCGACGGTTCCCATGATGAAAGATTTAAGTCCAAGAGAAACGGATGCTCATTTACGAAGGATGTTTCTCTATTTTTGCCAAATTCTTCTTGTATCATGATTTTAAGTACCAACCAGTAGCAAAATGTCCAGTAATTCTGTCAAAATATCTTCATCCCCCTCAAAATATGTCCTAGTGGCTACAAAAGTCAAGCTTGACTCTCAAAGGGCAAATGCAATTTATAAATTATGTTACCAAATTTCCAGGAGCTATCTTGTCATATATAAAGTGGAAATTAAATTTGATGTGCTTTGTAAAATATTTATTGGATTGATAGCCATATCAGAGCACTTGAATTGTTACATGAAAGAGAACATGATCATCGATGGAGATCCCGAGCAAGATAACCTACTTATAAAACTCGGTAGCTGAGTTCCAGATAAATTGAATATACCTGCACCATATACACTATAATTTGATCCGCCGATCTTTCTCATGGTTGATGGGATAGAATTCTTTCTTAATTAGGCTCTTGAATTTGCTAGAAGTCATTTCGAAAATGTCATTATTCCTCGTATAAATTTGTTAGGACATAACTGGAAAGTTCAAGATGAGAAAAAACCACCTTCCAAGCAATAGTATATTCACAGATAGAGAAATAAGTTTCCAATTAATCCAACCATTTTTCTACTTTTTCTGCGTTGACTACACTCCATCATACACAAGAATCTTGATTCAAGCTTCAACTTTGAAAAATTAAAAAGAAAGATTTTGAGTATTTGTAGGTTTCTCATCCTCCTCGTTAGGTGGTATATCCTCATCCTTAAATGTTAGAGAAAACTTAGCTATAGGAGTTCATAGTGCTTGGGTTAAAAGCATCATCAATTAAGACATGATCTCGATGGATTGAACAATCTTCTTCTCAAGTTGTGTAAGGTATCCCTTCATCTTATCATCCATTGAGATAGATGTAACAATCATACTTGCCTTTATCCTTAAGCAAACTTAAAAGAATGAATAACTTTTTTCCCATTTGATTGTCCTACTCCTACATCAAGAACATAAACCAAGACTCCCACAGAATTAGAGGATGGAAACTCTAACGCCAACTTGGTCTGATCGAGGAGAAGTAAGAATTTCCTCCATTCTATTTAACTAGAATCTCTTAGAAGAAAGTTTAGAATATAAAAAAAGTGGTGAAACTATAGTTTAGGTCTTTTTTTTCTTTCATTAATTAATTATTAAACTGAGTTATGAAACTTTATTTATAATAGTAAGGTCCATCCATATCACAATTCTTATTGAATTCCTCTTTGAGTTCGACTAAGATGTAATTTTTTTGAAATATATATAAGTAGAAAAATCATGAAAAAGCTAAAATCCTGCTGGAGATAGATTTTGACTTCTATATTGACTTTATGTCAATTACTTTATTCAATTCTTTTTAGATTGTGAGATATGCACACTCAAAGTCTCTTATAAAAAGAAAAGTTTCAATTTGATCGAGTTGTTTCAAGGCTCAAATGATAGAATTTAGCTTTGACTGTTTAATGCACTACACCTTAGAAGGGTGGTACTACATCATATAAATTTAAAGATTACTTGATTAAAAAAAAAAAGAAGAGGACCTAAGCTAGATGTCGTACGAACAAGTTATGGTCTTATAATGTTTGAGGTATAATTCCCTCTAGTGGCTAGACTAGTTTATATTGAGACTGCTCATTCTTTTGAATCACTATCTCTAAGCTATGCCTTGCATATATAGTGACTCGAATCTATTGTTTTATGCATGCGCTATGCATATCATTTTTGTAGATAGGCAAATAGAACTGTATGATTATAGGGATTATATGTAGCTCCAACTTTTCCTTTTGCATCACCACTTATTCAAATTCAAATTTGGTAAGATGCCTTGATGATTGGTATTTCAAATTTAGTTAGGGCATGATCATATATTGCAATTGTGATTTATAAAGGAAGAATATATGGTCTAAAGTAGAATATTGTGTCATTGCATTTGCTATTGTTGTGCCTTAATTATTATATAGTTTTTATTTTAGACTCAGTACTATCTTATATAGTATTAAAGTTACTGACACATATATAACTATCTTTTATAATCTTATAAAATACAAAGAAGTTCATGTTCAATTTATTTGTAGATGAATTAATAAAAGTTTTATGATCTCCTTGAGTCATGGTTGACACTCAAATTGCTAACACTATCAACCAAAGGCCTTCTACATTATCTTAGATGGAAATATTGATATCCAAGATAAGGGTTCAACTGTAGTGCTTTTATAAAATATTTTTACAAAAAACAAGCTTCAATTTGGTTTATCCAACACCACCATTCAACTTCTTGAGGCCTTTACTTGTTGCTTTTATACCCCTAGCCCTTTCATAATTTACAGCACTACCCATATACAATCAGAAATATGATAGTAAAAGCCCCAAGATAATCATCCAAATTATGTGGCTAAGCTTGAGAGAGGGTTTAAAAGATAAAAATTAGCCATCATGATGTTGAGATCATCGTAAACCTTAAATTCTATAACCAAATAATTTTGTCATAATCTTATTTACTTTGTAATGTCACAATATATATCTCTAATCATCTTTCAAGTTATGCATGCTTTCAAGTTATGCATGTTTTCATATCATCTAATCATCTTATTTACTTTGTAATGTCACAATATATATCTCATCTACAAGATACATACTCTAACTCAAATTTAGTGAGCCAGTTCCTCTACTTATTTTTCTAAAAGAATGAAAAAAATCTCTAATCATCTTTCAAGTTATGCATGTTTTCAAAATAATATGGGTAAATAATACCAGGTTTAAGCATATACTAGACAAACTTAGAGATCAATATTTAGATGAATAAATTAAATATAAGAAAATAATGGATAATTGTTATAGGATCAAAATTAAAAAAATAGAAACAAAAATATTAAATGAAATACATAATGCATGAAAATAATATGCATGGAAGAATAAAAGAGGCCATAATAGCATACATTAGCACTATTTCCAACAATACTAATAATTGACAATAAATGACATTATTAATATAAAAACTAAGTGTTCCATGATGACACCATAAATTATTCCTCAATATTCATAAAAATTAGAAACAATAAATAAATGTTGAATAATTCGACTACTATTGGTAAATAAGTTATTGATTCACCCAAAAAAAATCTATCAATAATATATAATTATTTGAATCCGATCAAAACCTTTGAACCAAAATCTAGCATGCATAAGTCTTTAGTTTATTTTATATCGAAGATGTTTGAAAGGTGAACCATCCTCTTTTTTTTTGCTATTTCTAACTTGTATAATCACTTATTTGTACAGTTAGATGAATCATTCCATAAATTTAGTTTTAATTTAAATAAGATTTTTATTTACATAACTTTACATGACAAATTGTAAAGTAGTAAAATTCATTGTTTAAGGCAAGAAAACTTATTAACCTACTTAAATATTGGCCTGATGTAATTATTTAACAAACTAAAGCTCTATTTAGTTTGTGAAGCTATTGGTGATAGAGCTTTTGATAGTAAAGCTTTTGGCAGTAAAGTTTTTAGAAGTAAAGCTTTTCTAGGACTTTAACATCTATTTGGTAAGCAAACTAAGAAAGTACTTTTAAAATAAAAAATAATAAAATATATTCTAACCATTTGTATTATCAAAAACCATTATTATAGATCATTCTTAATTTATAAATTATTATAAAAATATTATGATATAAAGCAGCATATTATAATAATATTAAAATATATCATTTTATAGTATTATATTGTAGTATAAGTGAATATTTTATTATATTACTATAGTTCTATTATATTATTATTATGTTATATTAAATATGACTATTTTCATAGTTCAAACTTGAGACCTTCAAGTCTAATAAAAATAACATTTTCAAGTAGAGCTTTTAATAAAAGTTCTGAATTTGTGCAGAGTGTTTAATAGTTTTTGCGTTACCTTAAAAAATGCTTTTAGAATTTTTACTAAATATCTTTGGAATTGAAATGCACTTTTATCCCTCCATAAATGCATTTAGGCCATTCAAAAGATTTGCCAAATGAGGCCTAAAATCATCATATTAAATTCATCCAATAGACAAATGTCCATAACAATTAATTCTATAATTAGACGTTTAGTTATAGCCAATTGTAATATCTTTTTTGTTAGAATGTAATTGGGATCCTACCCTCATCCTTGCCCACAAAGAAGAGTCAATCAAATTTCTAAAGGTGAAACTACAATAGACAAATGACTATGGGTTCCTATTTGAGAGTACCATTAGCCAATGTTTGTGTTATGACAGGAGGTGTGTTGAAAAAGCTCTGATACCACTTGTTAGAGAGAGATCTAATACCACTTGTTATAAATAAAGGTATGCACGGAAAGTGAGATAAACAAGAAAGATAAGAGTGTAAAATAAATCAAGGGAACACACATGTGATTTAACATGGTTTGGCCATTAGCTTACATCCACAGACAAAGGAGAGCAGAAGCAATGTTTAGATATTAAAAAGGTAGTTTTTCACCAAACTTTAGAATTATAAGGATCATTTTCTTACTAGAGACTCTCTCTTATAAATCTTTAGTCCCACTTACACCTAACAGAATCTTCTCTTGAACTTTCATAGTAACACTCTACATTACCTGGGCACCTCGAGCCACTTAGGGCCTTAGGCTTGTGTCTGAGCTTGTGCCACCTTGAAAGCCAAAGTAACATGTGCTTATATAGAAAAGGGATGTATAGTGTATTACATGGATTAAGACTTAAGTCCTACATTGATATGCAAACATATCCTTCTTGAACTTGTGAATTCCAAAACAAACTGTACACGAATTAGGACTCAAATCCTACATGGATATGGAAACATATCATTCTTGAGCTTGTAAATTCTGAGACCAACTCTAAGGAGGCCCTAATCCATGAGCAGTCCATAGTAGTGGCAATGGCATGCTCATCCAGTAGAGCAACGTACCTTGTTAGCATGTAGAGAGGGGGACTCGGTCTCTCCGAGCATTCAGTAATGGATGACGCCCAGACCAAGATTTTCGATGAAGATTAGCAACAAAGAAGGGGTTCTAGCTAATCGAGAGAGAGGAAGATGTCCTTGATTGTTTGTTGAAGAGGATCCAACCAGTAGGATGTTGTGCAACTGCGTTCAGACTCTAGTGAGAGGCCAGTGAGAGGAGGTGAGCACTAGGGCCAGCAATCGGCTATCATAGGAGTTAAGGAATAAGAAGAAAGAAGAAAAAGAATAAACACTCCCCCAATTATTTCTTCTTCTACTACTTTTTTTTTTTTTTTGTCCCTTTTTGTTATCTCTCAAATCCTAACAATCTCCCCACCAATTTTTAGCTTTAAATAACTTAAAATTTTTCTTTAATGTAGGGTTATTAAACTAAGTAGTAGTTATATGACCTCATATTTAGTTTGAAATAGAGGTTGATTTTGGCTCACTCAATTAATAAGCAAGCAGAATACGAGCCAAATTTTTGAGCTTGAAATATAAATGAATTGAATATATGCCAATTCGATATAGCTCCAAGTAGAAAAATAATAATAAATATTTTTATTTCACTATTATTTATAAATAATTTTATATTTATTTTAGATAATGTTAGTAAATTTTATTTATAGATGCACATAGGCCATCACTCATTACTTTTGGATGTTTCTCTAATAATCTTCTAATTCTTTACTAAGAACTCTACTTGACCATCCTAAAGCTTGTCTTTTCTTTGTCTTTTGAGCTCATTCCTTCTCCTAAACCTTTAATGAGCTAAAACAAGCCAAGCTTGAGCTTTGGCCTCTCCAACTTGTGATAAGCTTGAGCTCTAGTTGATTATACATAATATCAAGTCAAGCTCAAGCTTGGGTCAACTTGCTTATGTTTAGCTCATTTTCTCGCATACTTTAATCCATCATAACTATTTCTCCTATGAAGGGATAGTTACATTAGGAGTACATGAACTTATTTAAGATTTTCAGTTGAGTCTTTATATATTTTTTCCTTTTCAATTGAGTATACTAATTTTAAAATTTTGTTCAATCATGTATATATTTTTATAGCCATTAATGGTGATTTAATAGATCATCTTAGTTGGTGTGATGAATGGAAAAAAAAAAAGAAGAAAAAGTCAAGATGGCATTATATAGCAGTAAGATGAAAATGGTGAAGCTGAAAATAATGGTGAAAAGAAGATCCATGCAGGCATTGGGGATGTGAGGTGAAAATAATGAAATATTTTCCTTGATTTTCTCATTCTTTGTCATTCTTCGTCAATCTTAGCACTGTGTAAGCACCACTTGAGTGTTTTTTTTTCATATTTATTATGCCAATTAGAATAATATATCAAATCACAATTGACAATCATTAAAAGTATACTTAATTGAACAAATTTTATGAGTTGACATACTCAATTGAATATATATATATAAGAGCTCGATTGAAAATCATCAATAAGTTCATTTGCTCCTAGTATAATATCCCTTTTTTAAATATATCGCATATGTCCATTTTGCTAATACTTTGTTATATTATCTAACCCATAAACTTTTATATTTTACTATTAGGGGTAATTACACTAAAAGTATATGAACTTATTTGAGGTTTTTAATTGAATCTTTATATTATTATTTTTTTAATTAAGTATCCCAACTCACCTAAGTTTTTTAATCAAGTATATTTTTGACGGCCGTAAATGATCACTTGACAGACCGCATGACAGCTATCAATGATGACCTGAGAATATTTTTTTCAATTAAGTATGCAAACTTATATAATTTTTTTAATTGAGTATACCGATTTATAAAAGTATTTTAAACAAGTACAGAGAATGTAGGCAGGAGAATTCCATTGATATCCAAATAACCTTTGCGGAGTCGTATGGCTTTTAGGAGATGGCAAAACTTTTTTATTGAGAAATGTATTACTAACATATCAAAAAGTCTATAATATAAAAGAAATACATGTATTTGAAATGTAATTTTTTTATTAATTTATTTACTATTAATTGAGTAATTAAAAAGTTACTATTTTACTGCCTAACCATGCATATGATTTTTTTTAAGTACAAATAGATAATAATATTTTTTCTTTAAATTATTTGTATAGAATTTTATATATAAAAATTTTTGATTAATTAATTTGTCATGCATTTACAATACTTGCTGGACTTAAACAAGTATACTTAATTAAAAATTTTTATGAGTCAGTATACTCAATTGAAAACTTTTATAAGTTGTATACTTAATTAAAAAAAAAAAAGGGTATAAAGACTCAATTGAAAATTTCAAATAAGTTTATGCACTCTCAACATAATTATCCCTTTCCTATGATAATACTATAATACCATATTGTCATATTATATTTTCATTATATTGTTATATTATTAGAGGTAGACTCGGCTAATTCGTAATCAAGTCTAGGATTTGGACACTTTCCCCATCCTTGAATTCATGTGGATCTCGAAGCCACCCTACCTTTTCACCTTTTGCATTTTTGAGATTCGTAAACTATGTAGATTCAAGAATGAAAGAGATGACTGAATTTAGACTTGGCTACATTCGAATGTAACCAAGATCAACCTCATATTATTAATTATATAATTAGATTATTATAATTATTTATGTTATGTGGCATTTTATAATTTTTTATAATCATCATAATATTAGCACTAATATAAGTATTAATTTTAATATTATAATATTATAAAATATTAATACCTACACTAATAATATCAATATTGTCAATTTATTACTTGTATTATTAAGAATAATATTGTTAAAATTAATAATATTATTTATTTTGAATATTATATTATATTTTATTACATGTTACCTATATTATATTATATTATTCACATATTAAATTATATTCTATAGTCATCATAATATTAATATTAATAAATTAGTACCAGTAAACTTATGCTATTATTATTATTATTATTATTACTACTACTCATATATGATAACATTAAGGGTTAAGCTATAGACCTTGTATAAAGTCTTTGACAAAAGATTTAGCAATGCCAAAATTAGTGACAAGTTATGTAAACTGAAGACTCATACCATGAAGGCAATTTGCACTTTTAAAAATATTTAGAAACAAAAACTCATATATTTAGATGATATTTAATTTACGTGCAGAAATGAATGATATGAGTAGTATTAGTTTACTAAATTACATAAAAGAGCATATAGATCGAAAATATGCAGGTTAGGTCATGTCCTACAAGTTGATGAATTAGACAATATATTGATTTGAACTTATTAAGTCTTAAAACATGGTGAAATAAAATTTTGCATATTCATGCATAGTGAAGGAATTACTGGTACATGCGAATTTTAGTTTCAATATATTTTTTTAATTTAAATAATTTTTATTTTTTTGTCCTTTAATTTTTAATAATCTATTATTAATTTTCAATGGTTAATCAAAAAATTAACATAAATCTTTCTTTAAATTAATTGGATTTATGGTATTAATAATCTTTTGAGAACGGGGGAATAAACAAACGCTTGCCATCTTAACTCTCATTCACCTTCTTTTAAGTCACTTGAGACGCCAGATAATTTTTTATGGGTGAGAAGGTAGACGTAAGTAGATCCCGTAGCGACAATCCAAATAAAAACAGCGAAGCCAACCACAGAAACAAATAGATAGATGCTTCGAGTGTCGGCAGCGCCCGTCTCGTTTCGCGGTCGATCCCTATCTCCTCTGCTTCCAATTCGAGCTCCTCCAACTCGTGTGTCCACGGCCGCCATGGCATCGGAATCAGCGGCATCCTCCGGCGGCGGCGGAGAGGCGAAAGCGGCGAAGCGAGTGGTGGTGTGCGGCGGCGGAGTCATCGGTGCCTGCACCGCCTACTTCCTCGCCAAAAAGGGGGCGGCGCAGGTCACGGTGGTGGAGAAATCCGCCGTCGCCTGCGCCGCCTCAGGCAAGGCCGGCGGCTTCCTCGCCCTCGACTGGTGCGATGGCGGCCCCCTCTCCGCCCTTGCCCGCGCCAGCTTCCACCTCCACCGCTCCCTCTCCGTCCTCCTCGACGGCCCCAACGCCTACGGCTATCGCCCCCTCGACACCCTCTCCTTCCCTCTCCTCCCTGCCGGATCCTCCTCGGCCTCCTCCGCCACCGGAGCATCGCCGCTTCTCCCGCCGTGGGTCGACGGCGCCACCGCCCGGCCGCCGCGATCGATCGGGACGGTGGAGACCACGGCCCAGGTCCACCCGCAGCTCTTCACCCGGACGCTCCTCGCCACCGCCGCGGCGGAGCACGGGGTCCAGGTGGTGATCGGGGAGGTGGAGCGGGTCGCGGTGGAGGGCGGCCGGGCGGTGGGGGTGGTCCTCAGAGAGGGCGGCCGGGCCATCGCCGCTGACGCTGTGGTGCTGGCCCTGGGGCCCTGGTCCGATCGCTCCCCCATCATCTCCTCCCTCTTTAACGTCTCGGGCCTCAAAGTCCACAGCATCGTCCTCCGGCCGAAGGATCCCGCCGCCATAACCCCCCACGCACTCTTCCTGAGCTACCAGCCGTCGCCCGGGGCCAAGCTCTTGGACCCCGAGGTCTATCCCCGACCCACAGGTGACAAAAAAATGAGACCTAAGAAAATGGCTTCTTGGTGATTCTGAAATGAACCGCATCGATGACGATGATCATGTTTGTTTTTGGTGGGGGCAGGAGAGGTTTACATTTGTGGGATGTCGAAGGAAACCGAGGTGCCGGACGATCCGGAGCGGATTGTCGGCGAGAGGGAGTCGATCGGAATGCTGCACACGATCGCCGGCACGGTGTCCAGCCACCTCATGGACGGAGAGGCCGAGGTGGTGGCGGAGCAGGCTTGCTTCTTGCCGTGCACCGATGATAGTCTGCCGGTCATCGGGGCGATTCCCGGGGTGGAGGGATGCTACGTTGCGACCGGACATAGCTGCTGGGGCATCCTCAACGGACCGGCGACCGGAGCTTCGCTCGCGGAGCTCATCTTGGACGGCCGTTCCACCACTGTTGATGTCGAGCCTTTCAGTCCATCCAGGTTCCTCCGAAAGCGAGCGATCTAACGAAGATTCAACGTTGAAGGATCAGAATGCTGTCACCACCTGTAGTTTTTCATGGATGTAATAAGTAAAATTTGAAACCAGAAAAAATGGCTTGGAACTGGTGTTTCGTTTACTCTCTCTTTTTTCCCCTGCTCTACCGAGTATCGAATGCTTAAATCAAGAGCATTATTTGTTACAAACCGGGAGCAGTTGCAAGTCTGGCTACCGATCAACTTGAAAGAACTCCATCATTTTTTAAAATAGTTAAAATTAACATTCTTTTCTAAGTACAGAACCCACGTCGGCATCCCTCGAAACCGGTCGAAACCATCAATTATCTTTTAAGAGTCTGTCTGCCACCGCTGGAGATGATACCTTAAAAGCCATGCGACTCCAATGAATATGAAATCCCCACGAGCTTAAAAGCCCAACATCTCTACAAAAGAAATTTAGATAAATCTAGAGGTTTCTCTCCACCTCGTCCTGTCGCTTCTTGCAGGGACTGCTAAATTTTTCAATCTTGTCAATATCTGAACCCATATGACGGGAGCTGGCCGCTTTTCTTCACTCGAAGGTAGAAAATATGCAAGGGGCTGTAAGAGAACTTCAAACCTGAGTGATCATGAGGTCTGGTTGGAAAGAATAGAGATGATCCTGCTGCTCTAATAAATTCTGGTTGGCCAAAGGTAATTAATTTATTAAGAATTCTCTGATCAAGAAAACAACTACCCCATAATATGTTATTATAAAGAATCATCTAAATATATTCTAGTCACATCATTTTTTTAACATAACCACACTTTTGTTGGACATGAGAATATGCAAGCAAGGGAGAAGAGGGGACCCAAAAATACCAGAAAAACTAGATTTTTCATTTTACGGGAAATTGTGTGCAGGACAAGAAAATTCCATCAGATGACGTTAGAGAGGCAGCAAAAGTAAAACCCTCCTAGATGTTGCATCTGCCGGATCGAAGGAGATGAATCGATGATTCTACAAGTGAAATAACTAATACTCTTTCAGTTAAGCTGATAAGTTCCTAAGCAATGGCCAGATGCTCTGTAATACCTTAAATTTAATTTTATATTAAAATTAAAAAAATATATATTATATATTTATAAGTAAAGTTCACTTGCTATGCATTAATTTTCATTCGAATTTATGAACTACGTAATTTTGATTCATTAACGAAGTTAATCAGATAAATTTAAAGCATATAAGCAGCAAAAAAATTTTGCCAAAAGAAAAAAATTTTTTTTAGAGAATCCTACACCTCAAAAGTCACCCTTTCATTGAAACGTGTGACAGTAAAAAGACAACCATCAACAAAGAATTTTTAAGAAAATCCCAACAACATTCTTAAAACTAAAGGTATCCTGCTTTACCCATCTCTTAACATGCAATTACCCGAAGCAGATATATGCTTGTCTCATACCATACACAATGATACTCACGATGCCTGCAAGTGAGATGCGTAGATGAAAACTGACATCAAAACTTGAAAAAGGGAGGGCGAAGTTTATCTCAAATCCTAATAATGTTTACCACTATGCACGGAAATGGAGGGGAACTTTTAAGGTAAGATTCTTGAAGTCAGAAGCCTAGGCTCATTGAAATAATAATAATAATAAAAACTTATTAGAAAGCCCACCGGCTCTTAACAATAGATGTTATCTATTTCCAGCAGTCCTTTTTCTCCTTTTAATTTTATTTAAAAAAAATCTGTTGGTTAGGTGCAAAGCGGATGATAAGATCTAGTCTTGCTATAATATTTCAAACCCATTTCTTATCTAATTAATTTATTAGCGGATCAAAACTACATGATTGATAGCAAATGAGCTTGAGTTATAAGCACTTCGTCGCATGCCACAAGCTAATCAGAATTTATGCCATGGTGAAACTTTATCACCATCCCTTGGATAGTTCTTTTTATCCACTAACTTTGTCACACTCGAATCAGTTCGAATCAATTCGGATTAGTAGGTATAAGATGAACTTAAGTTATAAACATTTTAAACTTTTTTTTTTTAATTCAATATAAAACTATATTTGGGATATTACACTTGTTTTATGCATGCTACAACTAAATGCTGATATGCCTTACGAAGCTTGACTTTTTCATCCACATTTCCAATGCAAAATACAATGCACAACTTATAACACATAACATACAATCAAGAGAACCTTTTTTTTAGAAAAAAAAGGAAAAGTAAACAGCAACAGGCTTCCCCTTCCTTTGCCTTGGTAAAGAACCATGAGAGTTGCAAGAAATGATTCAATGGGACGAAAGCACACAACTTGAGTCCTCAGATAAGTAAATTCATTTTTCAAGGAATACCAACTGGACTCCAAGAAGGCCAGGAAGAAGATTTCAAAGCTTAGCATACACCATGCAAAAAAGGCAATAATATTCAAACATTTATTCATCAAACATGCACTCTAGGGAACATGTAGAACACAAAGAAATTGTTTCTCTCTCTTTTGGATTGCCACCACTGGCCAACAATATAATCAGTTGTTGAAAAAAATCTTTTCTCCTACCTACGTTCAAAGGTCAACCTCACTAGAGTGTAAATGAACAAGGATATAAAGTTTCAGAAAAGGTGGCTCCTGTTAGATCACTTCTTTAACACTTGAAATTTAAAATAAAGTGCGATTTAATCACTAGCTTCTTCCACAACATCAAAGCCATTGTATATCGAGTGAAAAACGACAACTGAGAAGAACCAAGTTCTATTTGATGGGCAATTTTTTTGCATTATTTTTAACAAGAAATCCTCGCCCCATCTAGATATGATTGGCTGTATGGTTAAAAATAAGGTGTTTGAGAAATTATCACAACTAGGATAAACTTGATCTTAACTCTTCATGAATGGTCATAAGTTTGTTGGCTAAGTGAGACTTGGAACAAAAGGGGCTTGCATGAATGCCTAGAAGACCTATTGATAGGAATTGAAATGCACATCATTAGTGAGGTAGTTGAAGCTTGCACAACCATGAGGATCGTTAGGACCTGGGATTAGTTTGGTTTGAGTATGGCAAGTGTCTCTCAAGCACAATAAATTCACATTCAAGAAATATAATTCCAAATAATTTTTTGCTTGCATCAAAACATTTGGTTAATGTGACAAATATTTCCAAGTCAATATTCAATTATCATGACCTTTTCTAAGATCAAACTGCTATTTCAAAGCTTGAAAGTGATTAAATGAGAACTTGGCTTTAGAAAATCTTCCTAATAGCAATATATGACAATATCACCCTCATGAAGGTCAATAACTCACCATGTATATGCTTATATGTATATAAAAGGGAGAATAACATACTCAAGATGAGTGACGATATCCAACCATGCGGAAGAACTAAATTTGATAAGAAAATGAGTAATTTCAATCATGGGTTTCCTTCGTCTTAAAAACATATTTAAATTTGAAATTTTAAATAAAATCTCACATTTCATGAAATGTTTGAAATAGTTTTCTTGTGACTTGGTTATAATGGCTGAGTCAACTTCAACAATTCAAATATGGTTCACATGTGCTAATTTTTGGTTAATTGGTTGCTACAAACATGAGTTAAAGCAACTTATTTACTAGATAACTTTATCCATATCAAATTAGATTACCTATTTATAGATGGATTTAGTTCATATTGGATGACTTTTACTAAATACCAATATTCTAACTTGACCCATTACTAACTTGCCGTCCAAAATAATTTGCCTCCTTTTGACATGCATACTCTCTTTTACCCTCAAATTGGCAAAGTAACCATTAGGTTTTACTTTCTTAAATAAACATACTTCTTCTTTTTCCCTCAAATGCCAAGCTATAATTAAATTTTAAAAGAACTTGCAGTGAAATCTTTTTAAGTTTGATCGTTTATACATTAATTCTAGCAAAATTTTTTTAAAAGAAATTTAAAAATTTCTATTTTGATATGCAAAGTCTTTTTCATTCATCTTTATTGTGGGGTTTCAGAATTGTAGGAGCAAATCTTTTGAGTAATATGAGGATTACTGACTTTGAAATCAAAACGAAAGTCAAAAAGTCTCAAAGAATAAATATAACCTTTGACTTGGCGGCTTGATTGATGAAACGATGGACCTTTACGTTCCAAACGGGAGATATATAAACTGACCAAGCTCGAAAGGTCTCATCATTTAACTTATTTAATTTATTTATTATATAAATTATATTGAAGCCATCATACGTTGAGAGTCAACTATTTAACTAATTTCATATGAGAACCTGAATCTACGGGTCCCGCCCGTTATCCTCGTACCGTATCAGTGCGCGTATAACATGATCCTCCATATCCAGCCATCCGCAATAGCGAGGTAAGCATCATTTAACGGGATGCCGATAATAATAATAATAATAATAACAACAACTTCATTCGATATGACATTAAGAAATTGATATGGCAAACAAGCAGTGCGGCACTCGACTGCTCGCAAGACACGCACGTCTTTTTCTACGGCATGAGCAAAGACTTCATCGACTGTCCTATGAGGTTCCGATTCGTGATTGTAAGAATAATAAAATACGTTTGTCGTCACTCTATTTGGATTCCCGGCATTCCCTCTTTCTCACGGTGGCGTGTCGTCGTGAGGATTTACCTCTCTGCATTTTCGGGTGCGGTGGAGAGAAGTTTAAGACCGCTCGGTTCGCCATTTTCGGGCGCCCGTGAACGCGCGGTTGCCGTTCCGTTTCTTCTCTCCCACTAAATCTCGATTCAATTTTGTCTCCAAGCATCGATAATCCGAGAAGAATCAGTAAGAAGGGAGGACATTTGCTTCCGAAATCTCTTCCGATGATCCGTCGATAGAAAGGTAAGGTCGATTTTTCGCCTTTTTTTTTTTTGTTTTTTTGTTTTTTCTTCGTTTTCCTTTTATTTCTTCCTTCTTTATCTTGATCATGATCGTTTCTTCTGATTTCGTGCTTCGATTGGTTTCGATTCCTCAATCCAAAAAAGCAGTTTATCCGCCCCCCCCCGAAAAGTCCATATCATAATGCCCAGGTATCTCTTTCCTTTTTTTAGTTCGAGGCATTCAAAGATTTGAGAGAAAAGGAAAGTAAATGAGGGATCGGAAAGTTGTAGTAGTCTTTTAGATCCCTATGTTTTTACCACTCCTCTTTCTTTGAATATGACCGAATTGCCGCAAATAAAAATCGTGATGCAAATTTTATCACAATGATCTCCATTTATCCGCATTCTATTTCCAATAACAACAACCGCAACATCATTCTCTGGTTTCTATTTGGTAGAATTACTGCAGGAAACCGTTTGGTTCATCTGGATTGTGTTCATTGTCTCACGGTATTCTCTTGTCACTGGGTTTCCCTTTTTTAGTCTAACTTTTCGCTTATGATCGTCTGATAATATTAGGCAGCCATTGATGATTGAATTTACCCTTGCACATTACCGTTTTGGTTCTTATTTTAAGATTTTTGGAATTCAAAATCTCAGATACAATAATTTACAGCCTGTTTGGAATCATTAAAAACTATAGAATTGGAATTCTGATCCGATAATTTTAATGATTCCAATGTTTGAAATGAAATAAAATTGTAGAATTAGAATTCCAAATCCTTAAAACTATGGAATTAGAAATCCTATCAAATAGTTGGATTTGTGAGAGAGCTGAATTGGAATTCATGGGACCATAATAAAATATTTTGTATTCTCCAAAATATCCATCAAACTAAATAATATCGTTTCCAAACGCTTGATTAAAAGGTTTCGGCTTCTTTTTCTCCCATTGTCTTTTTCAAGCTATTAATCTCAAGCTCATCCAATGTCACACTCATCCTTTCATCTCTATCAAGCTAACAATCTCTACTAGGGTTTGGATCTCTGATTTTCTGTCTTTTGTAGCTTCTGAAATCACTTTTTTGAATTAATGTTTTCTATTTTCTGGTATAAAAAAATGATTTAATTTTCTTATATGACCTTGTTCCATGTTTACTGTTATCTATATTTATTGTTTTGAATCATCAAAGCTTAAGTTTTTTTTTTTTAATCTTATAAGTTTTTTTTCAAAGTTATTGTATTCCAATATTAGGGATAATATGGTAAAATCATTTATGAATTTCATTTCCATTTTGGTTTCAAACAAAAAATTGGAATTCAATTCTGCAGGATGGGTTATTGTATTTTAATATTAAGGATAATATGACTTTATACGCCAAACATGGTTCCCACCATGATTTCAAATCCTGCAGGATGGGTTATTGTCTCAAGTATCAGAACCATACCACCATCGTTTTAGTATTTCAATTGGTGCATTTAAGATGTTGCTATCCTAAGTGTCACATGGCGGTGCATCCTATTCAATGAAAAAATCGGGGTGACCCTATCCTAGGGAATTTAAAATCTTGGTTCCTACTTTTGCCTTGAAAGTGCCTTTGGCCTGTCCCCATATTTTGATTACCTTTACATGGTCAACTGAAGCTATGGGTTGCAGACACAAGTGTCCGTTTAGAACATCAATTGTATGCCCTGCTTTGTGACTTTTCTTTTTCATTTCTTTTTTTTTTCCCAGTTTATTTGCTATGATGTGTCCTTGTTTGAACTATATTGTAGCTGACTTGGGCTCTTATGGCATATTAGATCGATCATGAACAACAACACATTGGTAATTTGCAGTTTTTGTTTCTGTTGATACAGCAGTGGTTCGAGATGTTTGATTGTGGTTCCATGGAACATTTATTGATGGAAATAGAGCACACATTTTAGTGTGTAGAACTTTAAACAATTCTCTTGCTTGACAGTAAATGTGGTTGCTCATATGTGTTGCTTGCATCATGCAGATGAGACCATTTGGGATGTCTTTGCAACTTAAAACCACATGTTTTGTAAAATCATGCTTTCAACACGTTTCATGAGTTTATGTTGTATAATTTGCACTTGTCTTTGCTTTTTCATCAAGTATTATTGACTTTTATCAGTTACGGGTCAAGGCAAAGTATTACCATCATTTTTGCTAATGAATGCATGATAAATAGGACCCTATGTGATTCTGTTTTATAAGAAACACATGCCAAATCTCAAGCTGAATGTAATGGGCTGTGCTCATTACCTGACATGCCTTACCACTGGATGTTAACACCCTTTCATTTTTCATGTGGTGGTTTTTCTATCCTCTTATCTCCATCTACTTCATATTTTTAGCAGAACCTATGTATAAGGCAAGAAGTTCAGATAATAATCAGGGTTGGTGGAATGGAATAGCAGTCCAACTTTTGCTTTGAGCCACGATTGTTTATTCTTCTTGTACTCAATATCGTCATGTTAGCTATATCATTCCCTCTCGATTTCATGCTATGCTTTATCTGTAGGCAAACCTACTATTTCAAATTGATTACATGTCATAGGTTGGCAAAGCACTGACCTTTCTTTTTCATATATCTAAACATCAGTCCTTTTCTTCTTCGCATTTTAAGGGTGGCTGTGTGTGCACACGCGCGTCATGTGCATAGATGATGACTGTTCCTGTTTCCATGAGTCCATTTGATGTGCCACCCATCTGATGCTGGACTCTATCTGATTTTTTACTATTAAAGAATTTCTCTAGATCATAAGATTATGTCATGTTTATGGTACGGTTAAGCTTCAGAAACTTTTTTTTTTTTTTTTTTTTCTCATGACTCTTATCCTTATTAATTGTGTCCTAGAAACCTCTTTTACTGACAAGTGTGCCAATGTTGATACCATGCATTCTGATTTTTAACTCAAAATCTGTACCTAGGCAATTTGGGGTTGAAGCCATTTTCATATTATCTATTTGATCAGTTACATGTTCTTATTCATTCTGGTTAGCTGACCTCCTAGCCACTTTCTTTTATGAGCAGTGCCACACCTTTTAGGCATGTTTAATTCCTTTCCTTTCTAGATAAACAATATATATGTATACATGTATACATACATGCACAAATACGTAGATGCGCAAGCCTGCATCTATATATGCATGTATGTATGAATATATGTACTCTATGCCCACTTTTATTTCTCTAAGTACTTCACAATCTTCAATCAAGGGCTGGACAACTTTTGCCTTTTATTAGGATTTTTCTTTCATAGATCTTCTTAAGATATATTATCTTGTTGCACTTATTCTTGCCGCAAAGAATGCCCATGTTGTAGTAATTCATGCAGAATGTCATGGGTTACTCATATACCATTCCCTTGTATGATGTTCAAGGCTTTTTAGGCCAAGTGTAAGGCATGACTTTTAATTTGTTATGAGCTTAGATAAACCTAAAAAATTCTTGACGATGAACCATGGCCATTGAATAAATATTTTTGTCATGCTCTGAATCCGAAATTCGAGCTGAGAGCCACGACAACCAATGCATATTCATAAGGGAGTCCTTACGAATATGCAAAGCATCTCTCATGATATCACAACATAACAGTGTAAAGTTCTAACCATAAAGTTTAAAAGTTTCTCAAGCAATAAAAACATTTAGTTACAATATCACTATTTAAAATACTAAGTCTCAACAAAACTAAATGTTAAATTTTTTATTCTCCTCGCACATTTAAGCACTCTTCCAGTAGTATCCTCATGCAGCTACTGAGAATAATCTAAAAAGAAAAGATGAAATAATTATGAGCTACACAACAATGACTAGCCATATAGAAATATAATATAATATCAATATACAGATGCAATTTAACAGTTTAAAACAATTAATCTGTATCTTTCACAATCTTAGTTGTCATTATGTCATGTCATCTAATCCTACTATGCTTGAATCATCTCGCTAATATTTCACCCTCACAGGCGGGGTATCGGTTAGTATATGTCCCCCAAAGTCATGGATACTACTAGCATTTAACTCCCACTAGTAGGATCTTGATTAATGTATATCCTCCATTGGCGTGGGTATTGACCAACGTTTAAATCCTACTGGTGGGATCCAAAGTCATCCAACATAGTTAGGTTTAAAAGCTTAAATTCAGTTTCATCATCTTTTAATCAATCTTATGCATTAAATCATCAATCTAACATTTTTTCATCAATTCATAATACATAATTGATATCATAGTATAAATCATGGCAATATAGTCAACATGTATAGCATGTAATATTCATAAACTAAGCATCATAAGGGTTATAAATATTTAATTATTTAAAAATATGATAAATTCTACAAGTGGCCAATCACTATTTACCTCTCTAGATAAAATTACTAAAAACTAATCCTCAATTTTTGATGCTCAAGCGCTGCATCAACTTTCTTGATCCTTCAGCTTACATCTTCGTTATCCTTCTGAACTATTTATTTGATATCAAAAAACCTCCATTGAACTCTATTTATAGAGAGATTTCCTAAAGACACGAGATTTTCACTTTCTTATAGGATACTAATCTCCTAAAACCAATAGACTTCCTAATTTTTGTATGATACTGACTTTTTTAAGAAAATTAAAAAGATAAATATGCATTAAATATTTAAAAATAGTTTTTTAACTCATCCAATATAATTTTTAAGATATAAAAATTTGGATAAGAATACCAAAAATTGTCCTCATCTCTATCAATAGCATTTTCGTAATTTATCTGAAGTTTGTTAGCAATGATATACCTTTCTACTTCTAACTTCCTCAATTGATCTTCGATTTAAGTGATTCAAGATGCGTTAGAAAGCTAACTTAATACCGAACATTATGAATATAAATTTAATCAAAAATTTTAATTATATTATTTTTTATAATTTTTTAACTTAATGCAGTCAAATTATATTTTAATTTAAAGTCAGCTAACCCAAAAGGATTAGGTCTCACAATATTAAATTGAAAGCCTAGACAAAATGAGCACATAAGAAGAGAAGACCATATTGATATTATGCTGATGATATCTATTCATTGAGTTTTGGCATCTAATTTGCTCTCAAAGCTTCTGTATTTCCCGTCTTTACCTTGTGTCTTTCCCGTCTTTACCTTGTGTCATCCATTTATTTATTTAGGGACTAAGCATCCTCACCCATTCATTGGTTTTTCATAAGTTTCTTAAGTGATCCATTGCGCCCCTTGAGGTCTTAGCTGCTCTTGTTGCCATGTCTTTTCGAGATTACTGTGCTAATGAGAACACTATAGTAATATTCTACCAAAAGTTCAATTCTTAATTTTCTTGTTATGGTCGCTGTGATGAAATATTTGCAATCACTCATGTCCTGTTTTTGTTGTCCAAGGATCCCTGTTGTGGTGTATCTCGATGCGTCCTAATAATGTTTTGATGAGAGAATAGGATCTAGGATCCTAGGATATCCCCATGATGACAGTTCTCTCATGATTCAAGATGTCTTGACCATTCTGGTTGGTGCTGGTTGAGAGAGACTGGTTGGCTGGCCAGATCCCATGGTACCATAAGGAACAGCTGGGTCCCACTCATGGAAGGAGAGAACCTTGATGACTCTTTTTTCCTTTAGTTCAGGCAGAGGAGAGAGGAAAAGAGAGAGGAGAGGAAGGAGAGAGAAAAGGGAGAGAAAGGAGGGGAAATCATGTTATACATATATAGATACATACATACATACATACATACATACATACATGCATGCATGCATGCATGCATGCATGCATCCATACATACATACATACATACATTACATACATACATTACATACTTACATACATTACATACATACATACATTACATACTTACATACATTACATACTTACATACATTACATACATTACATAACATACATTACATTATATACATAACATTACATACATACATACATACATACATACATACATACATACATACATTACATACATTACATTACATACATTACATTACATACATTACATTACATTACATACATGCATACATTCATACATACATACATACATACATACTTGGCATGAAATTTGGTTATTCATGAATAAACAAGAAGGGGGCTAAGAGGAGTACCTACTTAAGAGGCTCAAAAGGCTTTTTAAGAGGCTAAAAATATCTTAAAATTATTAAAATCAAAAAATCTTAAACAAGAAAGAAAAAAGCCAAAAAAAATGAAAATGGGATTTGGATGTGTCCTGGTACCGTACTGGGACACCAGCCTATCTTGAGTGTTGGGATAAGAGCATTTTGGTTATACTGGCTTGGGACCGGACCGGGATGGGTACTGGTATTCCTTGCTCTGGTCACAATTGGCACCTCACTTTCTGACTTTTTCTAGATGACCATCAATGAACATGCCTGCATGACAATAACTGCCAGACCGAACAGCCGGAAACTGACCTGATGTTTCAGTTGAAGGTTTTCACTTAACTGGGAGCAGTTTGATGTCACAGTAGTCCATTTTTTCTACATGCTTGTTTTTCCATCAAATTTACATTTCTCATCATGACCATTTGACCTGAATGGTCGTCTGTTTTGCTTAATTATGACTTTCAGCTGTTCTTGGGTGTGATTCCTAGGCTACATATTCTGTGGTCATTCAAGATCCTTTTTTTTTTTTTTTTTTTGACAAAAATTCAGGTTCAATTGTTGAATCCAATCTCTCAAATTCTGCATAAGCTTTAAGTCAGGCAACGGTGCATGGTATCTTCTGCAGCATATCAAGAAAGTGGCTTCTATCTAATTCCATCAGGGCATAAAGGTAAGACAGTGAGGCTGCATGTTAAAATGTAAAGACAAGATGGGAATGTTCTTAAAATCATCAATTTTTTTTTTTTTTTTAATTTTGGTAGAGAGGTCTTGATTTGGTTGAAACTTCCTTTATCTTTACTGTGCAGGAGCCTTGCATAGAAGCAATTGGATGTCTCCACTCTGACATAGCTTAATCTGTGTATGAAAATCTCTTATTTATGGGCACAACCTGGTAATTTGTATTTTTATGTCTCCCTTAGATTCCACTAAAAAAATGTCTCTCTTAGATCATACAAGATGTTTGATTGTACTGGTTACAAGTCTCAATTGCTGGATGGCCAGAGTGAGAAATTTGTAAGGTGTGGTTATTCAGTGGCCTGATTTTGCCCCACTATTTTATACAATGATTATTTTACAATAATTTCTATCTGTTGCATATATTTATATGTAAAAAGTCCTTTGTTGAACAGATGAAGAGTTTATATTTCCTTTTCTTTTTTATCAGTTGTCTGTTATTCTTGTGTTGGTGGTTTCTTCTCCATCAAAAATTATTGTTTGCATTTAAAAGATAGCCGGTATTCAGACATAAAAATACCCTGTATTCAGGCTTGCATGTAATTATGATATTAATTTTCATATATTGGATTATGGATATTTATTTTATATCTATTGGACTTTGTACTCTTGTGATTGTATGCATTTCCTTTTGCTCCTCACAATGAATTCATTTCATTATCCCCATTTCTACAGTTGCCACACAAATTACGTGATATCAAAGATTATAACTTCAAGAGTTATCGTGATGGATTCAGAGTTACAGTAAATCAGGAAAAAAGATTTCTTCTATGCTACCAATCCTCACCATTGGATAGCGCCACTCTATTTCCTGTTACTAAAACAATTTTCATTTCTTTCCATCCTCCTATTCTGCATGGGATCCTTGCACAAGATGATGATTGGGAAGATGTTGGGGTATGTCTGATCTGGAGAATAATCATATCTCGCATTTTGGTGTACCTTCTTCATCTTCCTCTTTTTTTCATCCATTTATTTTTGGGATTTGTTATATTATTTTCTTGACACATCAGGCTTTCAAAATTGGACTTTGTTCCATTTGGTCTTTTTGCCCAATGTGGACAATGCATTTTTTCTGTCATATGCGTTGTAAATTGGCAACATGCACTTTACTTTTATGGTCCAATATAACAAAGTGTTTTGCTTTGTTTAATAAAGTGGTTTCTATCTTATTCCATCAGGGCATATAGGTAAGACAGTGAGGCTACATGTTGAACTATGAAGACAAGATGGGCACGTTCTTAAGATCATCAGTTATATGTTATTTTGTTAGAGATGCCTTTATTTGGTTGAAACTTTTAATTTCTTTGCTGTTCAGGAGCCTTGCATAGAGGTTTTTGGATGTGTCTCTGCTCTTACATAGCTCAATCTGTGTATTAAGATCTGTTATGAATGGGTGGAACGTCATAATTTGCAGTTCTGCATCATTAGTTATATTTTATTTTGCTAGAGATGTGCTGATTTGTTTGAAACTTTTTATTTCTTTGCTGTGCAGGAGCCTTGCATAGCTGATATTGGATGTGTCTCTGCTCTGACATAGCTCAATCTGTGTATTAAGATCTCTTATGAATGGGTGCAATGTGGTAATTTGTGTTTCTCTGTCTCATCCAAGATGTTTGATTGTACTGGTTACAAGTCTCAATTTATGGAAGGGCAGAGAGAGAAATTTGTAAGGTGTGGTTATTCAGTGGCCAAACCCCTTCTTACTGATTTTTCCCACTACTTTATACAATGATTATGTTGCAATAATATCTAACTGTTGCTTATATCTGCGTGCAAAGAGGCTTTTGTTGAACAGATTAATAGTTTATTTCCTTTTCTTTTTATCTGTTGTCTATGTCACTCTGTCTTGTGTTTGTGGTTTCTTCTCCATCAAATATTACTTTATGATGTAACAGAAATACTTGATTATATTGTTTGCATTTAAAAAACAGCCTGTATTCAGGCTTGCATGTAATTATGTCAATAATTTGCATATATTGGATTATGGATACGTATTTATCTCTGTGAGACTGTACTGTTGTGATTGTAATCATTTCGTCCTGCATCTCGTAATGGATTCATTTCATTATCCCCATATTACTACACTTGCTGCACAAATTACATCATATCCAAAGATTATATATTCCAGAGTTATCATGGCGGATTCTAAACCCTAAACCCTAAACCCTAAACCCGTCGGTTGGGAAGATGTTTGGGGATGTATGATCTGGAGAATTCATGTCTCGCATTTTAGTGTACCTTCTTCATTTTCATCTTTTTTTTTTGTCTATTTATTTTTAGTATTTGTTTTTTTTTTTTTTTTTTTACGGTCAGGCTTTCAAATTGGACTTCATTCTTTTTGGTCTTTTTGGCCAATGTGGACAATGCATATTTTTCTCCTTGTCATATGGATTGTAACTTGGCAATTCACTTTTCATGGTCTAATATGACAGAGTTTTTAGCTTTGTTTAATAGTGTTTCTTCTACTTCTTGTATGGTCTTTTATAGTTCATCTTTCTTGTAATTCATGTTACTTTAAAGAGTTTCCCCACTTGATTCATGATACAATGGTTTGACATGGATTGTGTCCTTGATGCCTTTGTTGGACAAATCCCCATGTATCATGATTGTGAATCTCTGACCTGATGTACCTGATACCATTTTCTCATAAGAATCCTTAGTCATGAGTCAAGACTTCAATATCTTTGCAAAAAATTGCCTCTATCATGAAATATCATGGCCCTTTTTGGAATATAGTAATTTCAATCCTTAACTTGATGTTAAAGTTATTCACCTCCCCTCCCCCCCCCCCCCCCGCCAAAAAAAAAAAATTGCTTCTTTTCTTTTTTATTGTTCATGCTCATCTTTTGATGGATTACATTTTCTCCTTATGTCTTGCGATTTGGTTTGTATATCTTGTTTTCTTCAAGCGAATACATCATGTTTTGCCTGTTTACTATTGTGTTTGTTATTTTAGGATACACTGTGAACGTAGGAGTTACTGTTGGTTTATTTTGCAAACATCTTTCTAGTTCTGAGCGTGCCATATTTTAAAAGGAAGAAATTCCTTACTGCTTCCATATTTACTTGGAATCACTTTTACTAGTACTTCTTTGTTCTCTCAAACATTCTTTGGTTCCTTTTGTTTTCCTTCTTCTTCTTTTTTTTCCAGCTAGATGCTGTACTTTCTTCTAAGTCTATCTTTTACTTTCATCATTCTTTAGCATTCTGTGTGCAATCATCTTCTTTTGTTGCCATGTTTTACCTTATTCTACTTTTAGTTGGGGTTCTTAGATTGAATTTCTATAATGTCACGATTGGCTTGGGCTTCACAGCCTGGATATGAATCTTAGGCTCTAGACTTGGCCCAAGTCCATAACAGGCATCACTAACAAAGCCTACCATCTGCCAAGGTCCAAACCTGGATTATTTTGTGAGTAACAAAATAAAAATTATTTATGTAATTGCTTCTTTGTTTATAATTTATGCACATCAGGTGTTAGTTCCATTTTTTCAAAAGTGACAACTTCGTTTTTGACTCAGGTGTGACTGGGGTGTGGCAACAATGATGATTATGTAATCACCAACTATAATCATAAGTATTATAATATTCTGAAATAATATTTTCACAATTGGCATAAAACCTAGTAGTTAATAGTCACTATAATAATTAACATATACATGTTATATATGCGAAAATGTATAGACATATAAATATTAGGTGCACATGTGTGCATGTGCACCCGTGTGTGTGTGCACATATGCATGTCTATGTATGTATATACATATATATGTATGTATGTATAGTGTGTAACTATCATTGTACTCTAGCAATTCTTTGACTCAATGGTTGATCCCATGTTTTATGTGCTTCATTTTCCAGATTAATCCCAACCCATCGGCCACCATCCTGGTTGAAGCCTGGTTTTATAACTATTTGAGCTTGTTGAGCTCTAGGCCTTGTCCATTTCCATCCCTACTTTTGGTGTACTGATAATCTCTAAACCTTTCTTGCATATGGATGATTAAAATGCTACTTCATTACATGGTTGTATAAAATTCATAAATTTTGGTATTCTAGTTTCTTGCCTCCTCTTATGGAAAACTTTCATGCTTTATAGTTTTTTTTTTTGTCTTGACTTTTCATGGTTATTAGGAGACTTAATATTATCATGAGACAATATAATATACCGTGATAAATTGCCATGCTCAAACAACTCCAAACCATTCAAGAGACCCATGGTTATTTGTTTTCCAAAAATTGCAATGGGGTCTACCAATAAATGGGTGGTTCAATTGCAAGGAACCATGTGTAGTTGCATTGAGAAGCAATACCTTTGCCCTTGTGATGTACATTACTTGCCATGGATTGACTGTAATCACCTTTTTGGGCTTGTTCTTTGGGGGGCATCAAATTATTTGGGAATCTACATTCTTTTCGATTTAGTGTTACCTAGGCAACCATCCATGTTCTGATATGCATTGGAAAGTGGCTCTACTCATGACTTTTCTGAGTAAGTTGCTAAGATCCATCCATTTTTTTCATAATACCTTTTATGCTTTTAAGCCTACTTTGCATATTGATCGTATGCTACTCCTTTTGATTGTTGCCTAATTTTCCTATATCAAACTATATTTTTGGTCATACTTTTGGTATATAAACTAATCATATATAAATTTTAGTTTTTGTTAAATGAAAACAAATTTTGGTAGTTACTGTTCACTAGTTAAATAATAGTGTTGCATCCGTTCATAAAATATTGATTATATTAGAAAAAGATTTTTTAAAATAAATCATAGAATCTTTTACAAATTCTGCATTCTTATCTATTAAATGAAAAAAGAGGGGTCTACACTGAAGGGGGATTAGATAGCAAGTAGTGGTTGGGCAGAGGTTAGGTGAGGGGCAAAGCCTAAGACCGCATAGCATTACTTCATGTGCTTGTTAAGGGTTGCACCAGAAGGCCATTGGAGTCTAGAAAGAGGCCAACTGGAAGGGAAAAGACCATCTTTTTGATTTCATTCTTCATCAAATGTGACCAAAGGTTGTGATGCAAGAAAAAAATGCAAGGCCAAGAGAAGAAAAGAAAAAAAATTAGGATATATATAAAAAAAAAATCAAGTGTAGAAGTTGAGTAGGAGGCGGTGCTTGAGACCACACGTGGGGGTGGATAGAAAAAATGATAAAAAAAATGCAATGAAAGAAAAAAAAGGGAGATCGAGAGAAGAAAAGAGAAAAATTAATGATATAAAAAATTGCTTGACTTAATGGTATTGGCTGATCATTGGCCAAAAATTAGTTTGAGTTTGCATGGGTGCCACCTAGATTAGGGTTTGCTGCAAATAAAGAGAGTAAGTGAGAATCGAGAGGGTATGGGGATATTTTAGGAATAAAAAAAAAGGCATTTTACATGACCGATGGGAAACTAGTTTACCCATTGACTTGGTAAGTCCTTCCCCCCATTTCGTGGGTAAATGATGGCCATAAGAATTTGATTTATCCATTTGATTCCTTTGATCGGAGCAAAAGAATATGGGTAAGTTGGTCTGGAAAAGTTGGCCAACTTATGATGCTGAATGGAAAACTTATCCATCAAAGAATGGAGATGTTATGTGGCTGCATTTATCAAGTATATGCAAGTAATGCTATTATGGAATACCCACATGTAACCTCCTTGTCATTGTGTGTCCCCCTCATTTCTTTTAACTTCATCCTGCTGTTTGTGTTCTTAAATGTGCTCTCTATGCTTAGTCTAATTACCTTAGACTGTCCACCTTGATGCTACCTTTGGTGAGATCATTGTGATCATACTCTCTTCACTTGATGGTCCTCATGGGCATGGTGGTACATCTTATGTATGTTACTGATATGATTTCTCTTTTTCTAGTTGATAATTCTTTGACTATATCTCTTTTGAAACAATCTTTGTTGCTAGTTGTGTTGAGATTGTTGTGATATATTTATGCGACCTAACAATCTTCGCATAGTATGGTTGTTCTTTTGATGTATGTGTATGTCAATAGTATGATCTACTTTAATGAGGAGTTTTTCCCCCATTGCTCAATTGGTGCAATAATTATATTAGTTTGAGTCAAAGGATCTTAAGATTTGAAGGTTGCCTTCCCTCACCTTTTGTGACAATACTACATACTTGGCTTGATTAGTTGCGTTAATTTATAGACACATGAGGATGTGTTGATAGAGTTTAATTTGGACTAGTTTTACTAATCTCATTGATGCCAAGTCCTTTAGAATATGACGTGGTATTCTAATCACATGTCTTGAGGGCAAAGCATTGATGCAGTGATTAGGTTGCTCCTAGGTTGCTCCGTTGTTACCTGGAGGTCATAGGTTCAAAATATGAAAATAGCCTCTTTATACATAGGGTAAGATTGCATATAACTGACCCTCCCCAAACCTGCAATGATGAGTCTTACGCACTGGGATGCTCTTTTCTATTTTAATTCATCACGTGTCTTATTCAGTTGACCATTTACCCACATGGCATTATCGATTGCGGAGCACTAGTTTGTTAGGATCAAGGTTTTAAATCTTGTGAGATGGAGCCATCTTGATTTTTCATGGAACGGGATGTGCTTCCATCTCATCTTGTCCCAACACTTAAGATAGAGGGTGCCCTAAGACGTGCTGATCAGGATGCTGGGATGATGGCGAGACGATCCCATCCTAACATTTGGGACAACAATTCGTCCTGGTGTCCCACAAGACACCCCATTGGGACCTAAAACCCTTAGGATGGCTCGCTTTCTTAGCTACTGGAACTAACAAACGTTCTTTGATACCTTCTGAGGACCATCATCTGCTTTCCTTGCTCTTTAGCTTCATGCTTGAAGCTTGGGTTTTCACTTATTGAAATGGAGGTATCCTGAATGGTGTTCAACTAGTGATTTCTATATCCCCTTGCATGATTTACTCATCTGATGGAACACAAAGATACATGTTTTCTTTAATATAACTGAAAAATATCCATTTATTCACAATTCTGATGTTTTTTGGCTTCATTGCTTTTCCATCAGATTGGCTGTTGCATTCAGTAATGTCAATCCATTTTGGCCATTATTAGACATACATACAGACTTCCCCTGTATCTACCACCTGTATGGACACTTGTTTTCTTGTAGCTAGTCTACTGAGTAGCGAGTAGATTTGTTCATCCAGACTCATGCTGGCATGTAGCTGATATTTGAGATTTAAACTCTTGATCTATGATCTGTCTTGAACTTGAATTGGATATGTGTAGACTCCTTGGGATTACATTTGGTTGAACATGTGAACTTGTGCAACATATCAGATGTCATGACCTATTTCCATTTGTTCTTGAAATTATGCATGATATATGGTCAATGTATTTCTCACATCATCATTTTTGTTGCTTATGTTGTATGTACGACCTTTTTTCGGATACATTCTTCTTATGAGCACATTTTTATCATACCAATAGCAACATCATCATTAGGAGTTCAGGAATTGGTAAGTGTCCTTCTAGGGCTAGGTTTTTCGAGATGGTTAAATTCTTTAGAGGCATAGCTCACTCTTCAACTATCAAAACATGCTTAAGTATTATGGGCTGTATATCAAGACATTTAGAAAATAGTAAATGAAAAAGTATTTATTTGATAAATTGTATGATTATGGAGTTGGTCTTTTAATTGTTTTGGTCATGGTAGATTGAACCATCCCAAACCACCTGGTTCAAGGTGAACCATACCAAATTGAGATGGTTCGCTAGTTCGGCTTGATATAGAGGTCGAACCACCTCATACTAGCCTAAATTGTGCCGAACCACCCGATTTGGCATAGTATGAGCCGGTTTGGCTTGGTTTTGTGGCTTGGGTGGATCATGAGCATGGCTTTGAGAAATAAAATAGAGGGAGGGTGAAAGTCTCCGGTGAGTGGAGTGAAGTGAAGCACAAGGTATAGACGTACACTTGAGCAAAGTGTATTGCATATTTTTAAAATAAATAATAGACTAATTTATATAAGTAAGATTTATAACACATAATAGAAAAAATTCTTTTTAACAACCAGAATTGTTTAAGCTGTTTTAGGAAAAAAACTATTCAAACTATTTTCAAAATCATTCCTCATTAAAAGATTCATGACTGGTCTAATTTTTCATTTCTTTAATGGGTAAATGACTAATTTGATTTTAAAATCCTTTCATTGATTTTTGCATTGGTTCCACAATATATGCTACATATATGGAAAAGTGGACAACTAGCTGAGATGATTTAGGTTTCCTTTATAGTAGCTAAAATCAATGGTTTGGTTTCTAAATATTACTGATCTTGAAAACTCGAGACTGATTTGGATATTGTTACTATACCTCTAGAGGAAGATTCTCCTTCCTTTTAAATAACTGGAATCATCTATGTTATTTTAGAAAAAACTTATTTAAACTTTTTTTAAAAAAAATCTTTCCTTATTAAGAGACCTATGATTGATAAAATTTTTCATTTCTTTAATAGATAAATGATTAATTTGATTTTAACATTCTTTCCGAAATATCATTGTTTTTTGCACTGATTTCGGAAAATAATCTACAAATATGAAAAAGTGGACAACTAATTCAGATAATTTAAGTATTCTTTTTTAGCAGCCCAAATTGATGATCTGGTTTTAAAAAGTCATTGCAAAATATTATTGATTTTGGAAACTCTTTTGGTTTTTGTTTATAAACCTTTAAGGGAGAATTCTCCTTTCTTTTTAACAACCAAGATCATTTAAGTTATTTTAGAAAAATCTATTCAAACTTTTTTCAAAATCCTTTTTTGTTAAGAGATCCATTACCGGTCTAATTTTTCCTTTATTTAATGGATAAATGACTAGTTTGATTTTAAAATTCGTTCCAAAATATCATTGATTGTTACACTGATTATAGAATATAAGTTCCAAATATGGAAAAGCAGACAATTAATTGAGATAATATAGGTATTCTATAAAATATGGGAGTGTATTTTTAGTATAAAAATTGGAAAAAAAATTTTAAAAGAAAAACCTGGTGTACCAGTCCACTTGACCATACTGAACTGAACCACGCTGATATCAAAATGGTATCAGTACTTGGCATGATAAATGACAAACCTTTGCTGCGGTCATTATGGCTAAAAATGTGAAGATTTCCTTATCAGATTATTACTCATGGCACTTGTTTGGCTTCTAAATTTCCTTATCAGGTTTCCTTTTTGTTATCTCATCATCAATTTATTGAAGGCCTGGTTTGTGCACTCCCAGTTTTCCACATCCTTTAAATTTCATCTCTTCAGTACATAATTTTCTGCCATTTTTGGAGGTTTTTTTTGGGAAGATATACAATTTATAGTTCTTTGTTGCTAAGAAATTTAATCTCTTTTTGATAATATCTTTAATCTTGTGGTTGCCATTGAGTTGATGCTGGCAAGTAACATTTTCTAGAAATATGATTACGCTTATCGACTTTTTTCTAATAGTAGTTTTAGGGCTGCTGTGATCTGACACTTGGAAAACTTTGGGAAGCATAAGAGCTATAAAACCAGGAGAACTAATATTTCTTGATCTTAGAAACAGGAGATATTGTTTGTTGAAGCATAATTATAACAAATTAGCTGTTAGGAATGGATATGGAGCCATACCACGTTAATATGTGTGGATAGATGATACGAATCTGAATGTATTGATGAATAAAATCTAAGAATTAGAGCAAAGTGACTGCTTTGAGGGGGTTGGGCCTCTAAATTAACCACTTTAAGGGGGTTTGGTCTCAAACAAAAGAGAACTAATATTATTATTTCATGATGAAAAAGCCATACGGCAACTATATATTTATAGAGTTGTGACCCAATACTTAAAGAAAATTTAATACAGTTAGTAAAGGAATCATAAATTGTAAATAACTAATAATTAAAGAAATAATGAATAACTAAGGCTTAAGAAGCTCCCTTAATTTACTAGATCTCCTGCAATTCTCCAAATTGAAGAAATCTCTAAAATCAGAGAATCCTAACATTCCACCCCCCTTAAAATTAACTTTGTTCTCAAGGCTGTAAAGTAGATGAAAAGTTGTTAGTAGAATCAAGTCTAGCTCCAAAACTGCCAAAGATCAACTGCTTATGTTCAAACTTAGGAGTTTGAAAATGTTGAGACATGATCACATATTCATCTCTGAAGTTATCTTACAAAATCTTCTTAGATAACCCAACTACTTCAGCCAGACTTGAGCTAGTAGACACATTGGCACAAGTAGTTGGGTTATCTTCTCAGATAACCCAACCACTTCAGCCTGACTTGAGCTAGTAGAAACATTGGCACGAGATAGAGAAACAATTGTCTTATTAATACCAGCACTAACAATATTGGGTGTTGGGCTTGTTTTTGGCTCCTACTCCATGTTGAGCTGTATTACTTTTTGATGTCCTTCAGGTAGATGATGTAGTTCTTTTAAGATTGGCTAGAAAAAATTGATCTGCTAATAGTCATCATGTTAGGTGTACTAGGCTTCAGTGAAAAGCCCTAAGTAAAGGGTCCAAATAATGCTGTGGGGGAACCCTTTGAAGTCATTGATTGATTCTGGTGGCTTGGTCTCTAAAGTGCTGACCCACTACCATTTAATGAATATAAATAAGGTCAAACAATCTCCATGAGACGATTTTTAGAACCCTTCAGTGTATATTTTTGTCCTTGAACCTTTAACTGCATAAAAAGTTTGAAAAAATCCTACAAAATTAGACTTAGAGTGCAGAGCCAATGGGCCCCAAGAATTGGATCACATCCTTGGATAGGTAACATATAAAATTCATATGTAAAATCGAACCTCGCATAGACATAGGAAGATTGCCACATGTACCTTGAATTTGTATGTGATTACCATTTACCACCATGACATCAAGAGGCTTGTCATTTGACGATCAAAAATTGAGATGCTTGACTAGTTCTAGATGAATAAAGTTGTGGGTGCTATCAGAGTCAATAAGAATAGCAATTGGCTGTTTCTTCAATTTTGCTTTTACTCTTATTATTTGAGGAGATGTAGTACCGCTAATACCTTGCATGGAAATTTCTGATAGCAAATTTTCTAATTTCTTCTCCTTGTCTTTCTTAACTTCCAACTCTAATTCGGGTATATTATTGAACTAGTTATCATTAATAAGAAATACTTATTTGATTTTGCAACGATTTTGCCTGGGCTAAATTTTTCATCACAATTATAGAATAAGCCCTTTTACTTTCTTGCTTTTGCCTCTGCTAGTATCAATTGTTTGATTGGTGTAGAAAGAGATTTAGGATTATCATTGAAAACTGGAGTGGTTGCTACAGGGTAGCTTACTTTTGGCTTGCATAGAGCAAGTAGTTGCTCTTCCTTGAGCCTAGCTAATCCCATAACTTCAATCATAGTTGTTAGCTGGAACATGCGAATATTGTACTTTATTTCTTCTTTAAGTATTTCTCCTTTAAATCCACTAATAAAGCAGCATACAACTAATAATGTAGCATACAAAAAATTCCTTGGTCAACCCTATAGTATGGTTAGCGAGTTATTTAGAATGGGATTAATACTCATGTACTATAGAAGTTTGGTGCAACTTGATAAGTTCTTCAGTAAAATCCTTGCAGAAGCTTGGGCCAAAATGAGCGTAGAGATCTTTTGCAAAATCCTTGCATATCATTAGACCTTGGCTTTTCTCTATTCACTGATACTATTGCAATGCCTCTTTCTTGAGGTGAAAAGAAGCTATAGTCACCTTATGTGCCTCTAGAGTAAGGTTGAACTTGAAGAATTATTTTGCCTGATAAATCCAATCATCAGGATCATCTCTATTAAATGAAAAAATTTAAGGGATGTGGTTCGAGATTAGATTATTCCTCCAATCTCTATATAGAGATCAATTCCTTCTTGTCAAGTCTGGTGGCTACTACTCGAAGATTTATTGAATTTTTTCTTTATCATGCTAACGACCATCTTTTTCAAATCAGCTAAAGCATCCATCACTTCTGCTATGTTCTGAGTATTTCAATCAGTTGCTTCTTGTAACTCTACTACAAATGCCTTTGTCATCTCCTTCAAACTTTTCATGTTGCCTTTCATTTGCTTCTGCCATTGTTGTAAATGAGATCTTTCAGCTATAGTTTTGCAGGACTTAGCAATGAGGAGAAATCCTTGTAAATCTTGAGAGAAATCCTCTCTAGTGAACTTTTTTTTTTAAAGATTGGAATAAAGATGGGATAGTTATTCCACTTACTCCAAAGATATTCTAATCTTATTTCAAGTGCTTAGATTGAAGAACATGTGCCTTCTTAACCGGAGATTGTAGCATAGTGGTCGGCAGGAAAGGCAGCTCAATGATGGATTGCTAGAGGGGCTGGCTGAACTGCAGGGACAAGAGGGTGAGGAATTAGGCCAACTGGTGACGATGCATGTGATGAATCAGGGAGGTCACTGAGGAAGTTAAGTTTGGCCAATTTTATTTAGGTGGTGGTCACCAGCTCTGTTAGGAGGATGGTGGCTCGCAGTGGGTAAGTAGTGCTTCCGGCTTGAGGAAGTGAGAGGATATTATGGTGGGAGGAGGAAGTCGGCTAGGGTGGATCATCACAGAAGAAGGTCGTGGTGGAAGGCTATGGAGGACACTAGCGTTCTCATGGGACACCAATGGAAGGTTGCAGAACACTATGCTGATGGTGCAGATGAGTTGGGATAGGCTTGATGAAGACATAGAGGTGCTTGATGGAGAGGTCCTTGAGTAGGGGGCTAACGATGAGGGGCCAGTAGGCTTTATTGCGGTGGTGACCTAATCAAGGGCTTCAGCTCATCGTGGGTGGGGCTGCATTGTCAAGTGGAGACGACTGTAGAGTTTTAGGCAACCACACTCGATCAGGTGATGATTGGCCAGATGGAGCTAGTGGAAGGAGGAGAAGACTTGTTTTTTCACTCTTTTTCTTTTTTCTGCCCTCTCTCTTTTTGTTTTTTTCAAATAGGTTTTCTTTTGTAGGTGAGGAAAAAATACGGACCAAGGTTGAGGATTTTCTTTTTTTAAGAGGTAAGAACTAGGCGGGTTTTGGGGGTGACGACAAAAATGAGTTTATGCGATGATTTTTTTTTCAGACTAAAGTTTTGCACTTGAAGAAAAAATGGGGAAACTAGATGGAGCAAAGATGATTACCATATTTTTGACTCTGCACTGTAATATCAATTGATATGAATCTAAGTGTATTGACAAATAAAATTTAAGAATTAAGGTTTTAAATCTTATGATACAAAAGTGTCCTGGTTTTTTTATGAAACGAGGTGTCCTGCATCCCTCGTCTCGATCCTTGACCCGATCAGAAGTTATAATGCTTGCTTGGGATGCTTTTTTCTTAAAAAAATTATTTATGAAGCTTTAGTGTTTTATTCAATTTTTAAACATATTTGAACTATAAAAGTTATATCTTTATGATAAATTAAATCTATTTTAAATTGATACTGTAATATATTATGGCTGAGATAAGATGGGACGAGATGGCTGAGATCGATCATGGAATCTCTTTGGGACAAGATATCCTGGTTGTCTCGCCCCTCATCCCGCCGAGACTTGAATCACTGAATATTATTATTCCATGATGAAAAAGCCATATGGCAACTATATTTTTATAGGTTTGTAACTCAAATATTTAAGGAAAATCTAATATAATTAGGAAAAGAAATCATAAATTGTAAATAACTAATAATTAAGGAAATAGCAAATAACTAAGGCTTAAGAAGTTTCCTTAATTAACTAGATCTCTCCAATCAAGAAAATCCTTCAAATTGAAGAAATTTTCAAAATCAGAGAATCCTAACAATAGATTGGTAAAGCTTTCACCATGTGGGTCCCATACAGTTGGTGAGATCTACACATGATGGACAGCAGCATGGTCAAGCTACATGTTAGTGCTGTTCATATACTCACATTTGTGGGTACAACACAACTATCTGAGAACTTTATGACATTCTCCATGCCTCTATTGTTGTTGCTAATCTTTCGGGAAAGTTCATTTCTCAGGATATAGCTTTAGAAGTCAGATTTTATTTTTTTTCGGTCTGTAGGTTGGTGCATAAGAGATTATGCTGATGCATCAATATTACAAGGGACTTGTTCCATAAGATCTCTCCTGGAGGAGAGAGTTGAAGACAGATGACTCATATAAAGTGGTTGAGGCAAATAAACAATGCATAGCACACATGCGCACGTGCGCACGCGCACGCGCACGCACATAGAGAGGGGGGGGGGGGGAGAGAGAGAGTGATTATGATGATTAGTCACAATTTGTTTTCCTGAAGAGCTAAATCGCAATATCTTTGTATTTATGCTATAAATGTTGTATTTTTGCAAACAACTGTCACTAATGGAATACTGACTGATAGAACTTTTCTTTTCAGTCAATTTAATCGTAGGAATCTGTTATTGAAGATGCAAGTAGCTTCTCTTTTTCTTAGTGAACTGACATTTAAATCTGGTGTATGCTATGTGTTTGTGTTATAGGCTGGAAGACTCAAGTCCTAGGGTATCTTTTGCTGCTGATACAGGCAGAATGAACAAGTGTGGTTTCAGTGTTGAGGGATTTCATCCCGGACCAAAGAACCCATCAAAATCCTTCAAGAGAGGAATGAGAAGGGGATCTGAACGACTCAAATCAATTGGTCGATCTTTTGGATTTGGTGTCTCTAGGGCAGTTTTTCCTGAAGATCTTAAAGTTTCGGAGAAGAAGATATTTGATCCACAAGATAAATTTCTTATGAGAATGAACAGGCTTTTTGTCATATCGTGTATTCTTGCTATAGCAGTGGATCCATTGTTTTTTTATCTTCCTGTAGTTGATCAAGAGGCAATTTGCATCAGCATGGATAGAAAATTAGCTATCACATCAACCACAATGCGGACACTTATTGATGTTTTCTACCTTTTCCGTATGTTTCTTCAATTTCGTACTGCTTATATTGCTCCATCATCTCGGGTTTTTGGTAGAGGTGAACTTGTGATTGACCCTGGACAAATAGCTCAGCGATACTTGGGACGCTACTTCATCATTGACTTGCTTTCAGTGCTGCCTATTCCACAGGTTTGAAGAACTGGCATATCTTTGGTTTTGGGCATTTCCATCATTTCGTTGAATCTATACAACTCTTCATTCTCTGTTGCCCAAATTGTCTGTATTTGTTTTGCTTTAGAGTTGCTTGTCCTAGATTCTGATGATACATGTGCAAATATTGCATTTGATATCTTATATGCATTGTTTATTATCACTGTTATCTAGAAAATGTCTTACAACCTCAATAACCATTCTCTGGAAAAATTTAAAAGTTCTAGCATTGACCACAATTGTGGGCCATCCATGATTTGTCCCGTCAGATCATAGATGGCTGTCTATACATTATCAGAAAACAGACTAGAAAATTATTACCCTGATGAAAATTCTGTATTTTTTTACAGGCATGTTTTTCTTGGACAAATCATTAGCACAGTCTTAAAGAACAAACCTCATCCCTTCACTCATTCCTAAGAAAAATATGCCAGTAATAAATATTTTATGAATTACCAACAGGGCTTCGGTGTACTGGTTGGCAACCCTCTCAGTGCATGCGCCTTGGTGAGGGTTCTGGGTTCAAACATCAAAGGAGGCATTCTAGCTGTTTTCTTAAACAAAAAATTGATCATCTGAGTCTAGTTTTGCAGATTGGAAAAATTCAATGCTTTTTATCCAGTTTTGTGTAAATTTCTATATTTATATTTTATTTGACAATGTTTCTAAGTTCCTTTGATCTTTGCTCACTAAACATATGAGCATTAACCTGATAAATTAGAATGTGGACATTGTTGATTCTTCCATCACATGGCATTACTTGGGCCACCAAAGATTTTCTGTACATAGGGACGTTTGGCAAGCAAAATTTAGATCTAAAATTCCTGGTTCCCTTTGGATGATGAATGCATTGTTAACAATCTATTTACAAAACCTTTATGGACAGTATCATGAGCAAAAACTTTGTAGCTGATGATGAATTAATCACAATTTACTGTATAGAAATATTAGCTCATGACTTTTAACACTTTTTGTTATGAAGATATATTTAAATGAGAGGAAAGGACCTGACTCTACTTGCAATAATATGTACTTTTAGTTGGCATGACTTTTTTCTTTTTTTTTTGTTATAAGGTTCCATGATTCCCTTGCAGCCCAATGAAAAATGCCCAGTATTTATATGCAAACTAGAGATGAATATAGTTCCCTGTTACCTTGTATTAACATTTTTACTAGACATTTTCCAAATATATAGGAAGTTTAGAAGGTTTTTCTCTGCTCATATGGGCATAAACTATAACTTCCCAACCTATGAACTAGCCTTCTAGGTTTCAAGGTACACCATTCTCTTGCCTAAAGTTGCCTCAACAGTGAATTTTTCATCAGATCTTAGCTGATTGAAGCCACTTTAAAGATTTACTCAATTTTTTGATGGCAGGAGCCTTCTTGACATGAATAGACAACCCATTTTGGAAGGGCTTGGGTGAAGTGAGAACCCATTTTTAATATTTAAAACATCTGCTATTGATCACAATAATGTATGACATGGTGAACATATAACATGAAACATCCTTATGGGTGAATTGGTTTGTCAAAACGGAAAAGAATTCTATATGCAGCATGCACCGTAATTTAAGGACGTGTGTGTTATAAGCATTGTGTCCAGTGTTCATTAAAATAAACCTCATGTACCTAAATATATTGTAATGCAACAGTGGATTAGAGGTAGCAAAAGAGTACAAGAAGGTGTTAATTAATTGGTTGAGAGGAGTTGGGGATTATTTTCTATTAAATCATAATTCGTCATTCACAAGAATCTAAATGAATTCTACAAGGATCAGTGCTCATATAGGTGTTAGTATGTCTCTGACATTGATTGCATTCTTAATGTGGTATGTTTTATGTATTTTAGGAGCGCTTTAATTTGTTAAAAATATAGATCAAATTCCTTTACCTTTTGGGTTAAAATCACCAACTGCATATTGAGGTGATTTTCAGTGATGAGGTGGTTGTTTGAGTGCACTTTGCTCCATAAGTTTGGATTTATATGTTCTTTCAAATGTTTAGCACAATCACCAATCAATCTGATCTTTGCCTAGTTGTCACATCTGTGTCATTCTTTTTTTCCCCAAATATCCAGTACTTTTCTCTGTGACAGAAACTTCTTTAAATTTTTATACCATTTGCCATACTACAGTCTTCTGCATTTGAAATCTTGCTTGTGGACGTGTTGTCAGGCCAAATAACGTACCGGACCTACTCTACAGTCTGTAATTTGCCGATCAGTAAGGGTTATGCTTCAACATAGTTTGAATGTTCTCCACTTCATGAAGCCTAGGCAGTGTTTTTTTGGGAGACACTATTGCATCAAGCTCCAACATTGAAATCAACCCAAATAGCCATATTGAAACACAAACTAGATTTGTTTAGGTTTTGAGTACATAAAACTTGAGTCAGTCAACTATGAATGAGAGAGATGTTACCCTGTTGCATCGCCATTGCACAAATTATATATTGATAAAGTTTTCTGCTTCATTCATTTTGTTTTCCTCTTTTAACCTATTATACAAAGAAAAAGCTTAATTATTCATTGCCATCTGACCGATTGACTACCAACTAGTGATTATTTTATTCTGTTATGTATGTTGATGTGGACTGAGTGCTTGTGAAATGCTTCAAAAATGCATGAATAGGAGTAACTCCTCATGTTATGCTACTCTGTGTCTGTGGTTTGAATGATCGATGTTGGTTGGTATGTGTGTATTGTTGGTTTCCTTCTTGTTTATCCTGATTTTATGGATTGAGAAACTAGTTGGGAGTTGTGACTATCTACTAATTTAGAAGAAATTGAACAAACTTGTGAAAATTCCAGTGACAATATTATGTATAACTCATGCTCATAACAAATTAGTCATTTATTTTCAAGCTGTTATGTTGTACTTTAAAATGTAAGAGGTTGCTGATGCTGATGCAACTCCCATGTTGTAGTTCACTTCCATATTAGTTCACCAAAAAATGACAAGATGCCCCATGTGCAATTGTCTACCATTTGTAAAGCATTAGGGTAATACACATGCATTAAATGCATGAAAGCCAATGTGTATCATGCACAAGAATTTAGATTTAATTGTTTTCATGAAGATAATCAGTATGTTTTGTGATTTTCTTTTAGCTCAAAAAGATGAGGTGGTTTCAATAATTTTTGGGTCAGAGCAAGAATCATATGCTCTTATTAGAGTTGCCCTGTGCCATATTTGTATCTGAAGTAAATTTGTGTGAGAGGCAGCATTTTAGAACTGAGTTCACATGTAGAAGCAGTATGTTAGAGGAATTGGTTGTCATGACATATTTTTACTTTATAGCAAGTCACAGTGTTGATTGATGGTCTGCCATTTTGCTACAATCCTCGATACAGGTTGGCATGCCTTGATACGCCTTGGTACAAATGTGCCCTAATAAAAAAAAATTCTGTGGTAAGGGATGGATAAGGAGTTGATATGCCTTGTTTTGGGGAGCCATGCTTTGGCAAATTCCATGGTGTGCCCCTTTTGTACCAGCTGAGGGCTGGTACAATGCCTACTGGCTGATACCAGGCCAGTGACCTGGCATTTCAATCCTTGCTTTATTGTAGTTAAGTTGTGACATATTTAATCATAATAATAGCTTCAATTCTTGCAGAGTCATAATAGCTTTTTGGCTGATACTAAAGTTTTTAAAATGCTTGTGCACTTTATTTAATTGAACTTTTAACATCATATGTTGTTCTTGTTTTTGATATTTTTTTCTAGATTAATATTATTTATATGATCTTTGCAGATTATAGTCTGGAAATTCCTCAATACTCTGTCTGGTGTAGATGTAATGATTACAAAAGATGCATTGCTTTTTATTGTCATGCTTCAATTTATTCCCAGATTCTTCCGGTTTTTCCCATTAACATCAGAGTTAAAAAGGACAACTGGTGTCTTTGCTGAAACTGCTTGGGCTGGTGCTGCATACTATCTGCTATGGTATATGCTTGCTAGTCATGTAAGTACAAATTAGATTGGTTGACTTTCTGATTCTTGAATGACTCTTTTGAGTTGACTTTCTGATTCATGAATGACTCTTTTTAAGTCATGTGTGGATGCACAATGTAAAATATTTTTTTGGAGGTAATGAAGTTCAATGTAAAATGACCAAATAGAACCTCTTCCAATCATATTATAGAACAATAGATAAAACATGGCCATACAAAGTAGGCTGAACCGTGCGGAACCGGTTGGTTCGGCATGAACCAAGCTGAATTGACCGAAAACTAGCAAGAATTTGGCTTTCGGTTCAGTTCTAGTAGAAAAAGTGGAAAACAATGGAAAAAACTACGAAAAAAATAAAAAAAATTGGGAAAGGGAGGTTCACTACTGGTTCGGCACTGGTTTATGGTTCTGTGGGCCCCATGAATTTTGTTACATTGGACTTTTCTTTTTGATGGGCATATTTGTGCCTCGGAAGTTGGTGCAGCTTGCCATATGGAACCATGCCTTCTTCCTGCCTCATCCAGACCCGTTAGGGAAGCCATGGAAGATTGCCTCTTGATTGCATGCACTTAAATTTTGTAATCAAGAAGTCGCATTTTCTACATATCAACTAACCTTCCATCATCTATGGCAAGCTATTCTCTTGCCAGGAGTTGCTTTTGCCAGTTTGCCATGAAGTAGGCATCAGTAAAGATGATTGATATTACATTTGGAGAGTGTAGAAAACTTCTCAATATATGATGGATCTGATCTTTATCTGAAAGCCAACCCTGTAGAGATGACATGGTCTTGCTTGCTGAAACTGAAGCATTCTTTTTTCAATTATATTGCAAGACAAACAACAGCAGCGTATTTTGAAGCATCTCAGGCTGCATTTGGTATATGCAAGATAGAATAGGATAAAAGAGAGGATACAATAAAAGGAAGGACAAGGGGATAATATAAAAATTATACTATCCTTTGTTTGGCGTCAGGCAAGATTGGATAGGATTATGGATATACTTTTCTAATTTGATAGTTGTATTCTTACAAAAAAAAAAGTAACCGAACATTATCTATTACTGAGGATAAGGGCAAAAGAGAGAATAAAATAGTAGCCGAATAGCATAAAAAGAAAAACAACTATTTAATTGGGATAGATTGTCCTCCTTTCAATGGGATTAGCAATCTTGTGGGACAAAATTTTGTCCTGTCCTTGTGCATAATAAGCATGGGAAAGGATTAAAAAAATCCTATCTCCCTTTTAATTTGGTGTACCAAACATGCCCTTGCTGAAGAAAGAATTTGACATCTCACATATATCATAATTGTGCCACTCAAATGGAGTTGCACAATCCCAGATTTGAGTTGTTGGAGCCGAACCAAATAAGCGAGCATGTTAGTCAACAATTGCGTTTTTATCATAGAGAAATAGACTATTTACTTGATTACGGTTTATCCTATTAATTGTAATGCAGGCCTTGCAAGAAGGTTTTGAATGACTTGCCTAGAGCAAAATGGATGATAAGTTTAGTTTACATAATCCTTGTCATCAAGAGCAATTATCTCAAGAACAGCCAAATGAATTAAAGTGACCACAAATTTTTTTTTTAAACCTGATAACTTGATCGTAGTGAATCAATAAACACTTTCAACAGCCTAGTCTTATTTTGGACCCTGAAAACAAGGCATCGCTACAAGGAACATCACAACTTTCTGGCTTTTCAAAGTCCAATTTGTAGTCAACCACAAAAGACCTACAAGATTAGGCATAGTCATTGTAATAAATTGTTCAGAATAGTATAGATGGTAAACATAATCCTAGACCTAAGAATTCCTAATTGGTCTAAAAATAGTAAAGAAAATTCAAATCAAGTCAAAAAGATTCAATACTACAACCACCTCCTTTGCTTTATAAACTCATGTAAGATATGTTCATTCCTAATACTGGCCACTAGGTTGATTGAATGATAAATACTAAGTGGAGGGCATGGTTTAACATATGACTTTCACATAGCATAGGCAAGCTCAAGCAACAGACCTGGCCTATTTCCTAGGTGATCAGTTGCGTGCCAGGGCAATTGCTCAGTTAGCAAATATAATTATTGTAATTTTCAATATATTTTAATATATTATCATTTTAACATGCCTAGAGGCACAAATGGTCAACTTAAGCAACTAAAAAACATGCAAGACATATCCAATGCACATTAAACTCACAAATTAAGATTAGAAGTGTAATAAAACAGATCATTGTCATATTTTCTTCAAAAGGTGGTGCAGGTGTGAGTCTAGGGTTTTGAATGAATGATCTATCACTTAGTATTCAAGGTTTTTTGCCCTTCTCTATTCTTGATATACTTTAATATTCATGGATCTCCATGTTGATTTATAACTTACTAAACATTACGTGTTATCATAAACATGCATATGTTCATACATATATATTTATAAATTTTATATACAACATCAACAACTAATCCTTAATATGAAACTAGTTGGGGTCAGTTATATGAATCCTTTTCTTCCATTTCACTTGGTTCAGGGCTATACTTTCTATTAGATGTTGAGATATCAATCCTTCCTTATTATTATCTTTCCATATAATTTTCAGTATGCCTCTACTCTTCTTTCCCTCTCTATATATAAAATGACTCTTTTGTAATGATACATCATCAAACATATGTTGTACATGTCTAAACTATTGAAGGTATCTTTCTCTTGATTTGTCTTTAATTAATGCTATCTCTACCTACAAATGACTTCATTTTTTATAATATTTTTTCTTATATTACCACGTATCTATCTTAACATTCTCATTTTGGTGACACTCATCTTGTGCACATAATGCTTTTTAATTATCCACTATGCCTTATAGTCATCTTATAAAATTTTACGTGGCAGATATCCAACAATCACATAATATCCTAATTTCATTTTATCATTTTATCTAACATGCTTTAATTATATGGATAACATCTTTTTCAATCTCCCATTCTTTATGAATGATTAATCTTAAATTATCGAAAAGATTATTCTTAGGAATTTTATAATCCTTAATTTTTACTTTACCTTCATCTCTATTTTTGATTTTACTAAAATTACATTTTATTTTTTCTATTTTGACCCTACTTAATCTAAAACCATTGGACTCTGTTGCACTTCATCATTCCAACTTACAATTAACACCGACCATAGTTTTATCCACTAAGATTACATCATTCGTGAATAGCATGTATCAAGGAATATCGTCATAAATTTATCTAGCATTTTTATTGATAACTAGCAGTCTAGCACAAAAAGGAAAGGATTTAAAGCAAATCCTTGATGTAAACCTATTATAATTGGAAATTCACTGGTTCTACTACCAATAGTTCTCACCTAGCAAGTGCTCTATCATACATATCTTTAATTATATTAATATATCCTACAAAAACTTCTTTCTTTTGTAATACCTATCATAAGACTATTCTAAAAACTAAATCATATGCCTCTTTTAAACCAATAAAACCATTTAAGATCTTGTTTCTTTTTTTTTTATATACTTTTTTATTAATGTCGTAAAGGGAAAAATAGCTTCAGTATTCGACCTTCTTTGCATAAAATCAAATTGGTTATTTGATATTGTCATGTTATATCTCAATTTTGTACTCAATTACTCTTTCTTAAAGTTTCTTAAAGTTCTATATCAATTTTGTACTCAATTACTCAATTACTCAATTACTCTTTCTTAAAGTTTTATAGTATGATTTATAAATTTAGTAGTATGATAGTTAAAAGAGTTTTGAATATCATCTTTATGTTTATAAATCGGTACTATACTTATGTTTCTCTATTCATTAGACATTTTCTTGGCCTTTATGATCTTATTAAACAAATTAGTCAATCATATATGTATGTAGGGTGTAGTTATAATACGCATGATTACATACGTATGTATGTATAGGAGCATATATAAGGTGTGGTTATATATATATATATATATGTATCTATATATGTCGGGTCCCAAGCCTAGATAAAGGACGAAGATTATAGTAGGTTAATGGCCAGTATAAAATTAGTCGCATCCTATGAATATGAATCTATTAAAAGGCATGTCCTATTTGTAACATGCTGCATTGGACCTTAGAGATAGTAAATATTATGCAAGGGTTAACTAAGATGCTCTCTAGAAACAACACACCACATTGGGACCCAGATGTGCTGGGTAGGCAAGGGTTGTTGCACTTTAACAGACAAGTATGGATAAAGAAATTAGTCTATCAAAGTAAGATATATTTAGCAACTTAGAATATAGGATATTAGTAGAAAAGATAATAGAATTAATAGATACAATGGTTAGTAGAAGAGTTAATATATCTTACTTGTAGGAATTTAAATAGATAGAAGGAAAAGAAAGGAAGTTAGTGAGACAAGTTATAAATTTTGGTATGTCGAAAAGATATAAATAAAATGAGGTACGAACTATTATAGATAAGAGTTTACAAGATGAGATTGTAAGTATTAAAAGAGTAGGAGATAGAATGATCTTGATTAAATAATTGTTAGAAGAGTCTTTTAATATCATTAGTGCGTATGCTTTTTAAGTAGGATTATATGGTGTCACAAAGCAATACTTTTGGAAGAACATGGATGGTCTAATTTAGAAAATTTTTGGTGGATAGAATACAATTATTGAAGAAGATTTGAATAGGCTTATGGGATAATATAAAGTAGGTTTTGAAAGGATGCATGAAGGTTATAGTTTTGGAAATAGAAATGAGAAAAGATATGTCATTTTAGAGATTGCAATAACCTAGTATTGGTTAACATTTGCTTTAAAAGTAAGGATCTCAATAACTTTTAGGGAGCGTTTGGTATGGGGTGATCCACCAAGGATCACTAGTGATCCATAGGATGGTGATGGGATCGCCTCGTTTGGTTATATTAAGGTGATCTTATATGGTGGTGATCCAAGATCACCCCTACCTTATATATCACCCCCTTGTATCACCCCCCCAAGGGGATGATCCTATCTCCGTTCTCAAGAGTGGTGATCCAAGATCATCCCCTTACAATGATCTTAGACTAAAATCTATAGTCCAAAATGCCCTTTATTTATAATAAATATATTATAATAGCAATAATTTATATAACATGATATATAAAATGAATATATCATATTATTATATTGTTATATTATTATATTATTACACTACAATATAATTAATGCATTATATTTATTATTATATAATATTATATATAATATTAAATATTATAATATAAGACTAACATAATTATATTATATTAGTAATCTTTTATTTAACATATATTATATAAGATATAATATATGTTATATTATATTATATTATATTATAGTATACTATAGTATTAGTTTGTATATTATAATATATGATATTATATGATATATGTTATAGTAATATAATATAAATATAATAGGGTTGATTTTGATATTTTATGGTTAATATTCTTGGATTTACATGGCATACCAAACATAGTGATGTTAGATCACCAGTGATCCAAGATCATCAGGATGATCCCAAAATGGTCACCAAATGCACCTTTAAGGTATAATGCTAGACCAATAGATTTCTTCCTTACTTGAAAGATTAATTAAGATTTGTATAAAGATTGTAAGGATCTATTAGTTGAGAGTTTAAACACACAATATAGACTAATAGTTCTGGATGTACTTATTAAACAATAAAAGAAGACTAAAGAATATAGAAACTTAAGGACTAGGTGGTAGAATTTGAAAGAAGAAAAATTAATAGCTTTTAAGGATATAGTATTGAAGAAATGAAAATAGAGTTTAGATGGAGAAATCAATATATGTGGGTAGAGCTAATTAACAGTATTAGGAAAAATAGTTAGAATAGTGCAAGAAAAATCAAAGGAAAAAGGGCTACCCAATAAAAAAATTTTGTGGTAGAATTTGAAGGTTTAGCTGATGGTTAAAACTAAAAGAATGTTCTATAAAAAACTATTTAAATATAGAAATAAAAAAAAGTATGAAAGCTATGAGATAGCTAAGAAGAAAGTTAAGTAGGCATTACAAGTCAAAAACTAAAATTGGGAAAGATATATATAAAATTGTATAATTCACAGAAGAAAAATTAAAGACATGACCCGAGTTAAATACATTAGAGATGAAGATTAAAAAGTTAAGGAGGACAAGATGAAATAAAGATGAAGTTATTTTAATAAATTATTAAAATTTAGGATATCTTTTACTAGTTCCATTGAGAATAGAAATATTAAGTATACATGTAACATTAGAGGCAGAGGAGGCTATGAAAAAAATGAATAGGAAAAACAGTTGGAACCGAAGGTATTCTTATTAAGGTTTGAAAGTATTTAGGTGATGTGAGTGATTTGGTTAACGAATTTGTTTCGTAATATATTAAAGATCAAGATGTATGTTAAATAGAGGAACGGTATTTAAAATTATTTTAATTATTGTAGTATTAAATTCATGAGCCATACTATGAAACTTTGGGAGGATGATTGAGTACAAATTTAGGTGTAACACAAATATTAGAGAATCAATTTAATTTAAGTCAAGAAGATTGACTGTAAAAGCAATTTTCCTCCTTGATAGGTTAATAGATAAGTTTAGAGAAAAGAGATAAGATCTTATAGCTTTTATTAATTTAAAGAAAACTTATAATAGAATTCTTAGAAAAGTGATATGGTGGGTATTAGAAAAGAAAGGAGTTTCTATTAGATATATTAGTATAATTAAGAATTTGTACAATGGAAGATACTAGTATGAGAATTACTGGTCATAATTAGCAAGTTTCCAATTGCAATAGATTTATACCAAGGATTTGTTCAAGTACTTACCTTTCTATGCTAGTTATAGGTGGGCTTACCAGACATAAAAGATGATATTCCTTAGTGCATATTATTTGTAAATGACTTGGTGCATATTATTTGTGAATGACATAATATTAATAGATGAAACTAAGGTCGGGATTAGTTATAGGTTGAAATGATAGAGAAGTATCTTAGAATCTAAGGGTTTTAAATTAAGCAGTTCTAAGAATACATGGAGTATAATTTTACTAAGATCAGAAATAGAGATGTAAAGTAAAAATTAAGGATCATGAAATTTCAAGAGTGATTATTTTTGATATTTAGGATTGATAATTCAGAAAGAACGAGAGACTGAAAAGGATGCTATCCATATGATTAAAGCAAGTTGGATAGTATGAAGAAGTGGGACTGAGATATTATGTGATTGTTTGATACTTGTTGAGTTAAAGGAAAAAAATTTTAGGATGGGTATAAGACTGGTTGTACTTTGTGATACAGAATGCTGAAGACTTAGAAGCAATATGTGCATAAGGTGAGTATAGACAAAATGAGAATGTCGAGATGGATGCGTGGTAATATAAAAACATATAAAATAAGAAATAAAGTTATTTGTAAAGTAGTAGAGGTAGCATCAATTGAGGACAAATGGAGATGACAACTTAGATGGCTTGGATATATACAATATAGTGTTGGGAAATAGAGATAGAAGTAGAATTACTGATGTTTTTAAGTGATATAGTGCTGCTTCATTTTTTAAGAGAAGAATTAGATTTCTTTTCTTCTTCTATATTTTTGAAAATGTGCTAGACATAGCTTTATATAGAAGTTGTATATAGAAAATTACATAGAGAATTTAACATTCTAGGGACTTAGCAAAATATTAAACAAGCTTAGAAAAACAGCAGAGAGAATTTAACTTTCTAGGGACTTAGCAAAACATTAAATAAGCCTAGAAAAACAGCAGAGAATTAAATGAATGACAGCCAACTCCTTGGAACTAAACAATGACTTTTAACTCACGGTTTTCCTCATAAATTCTCCTCTAAAACAGTGAGTCCTAACATGTCTCTAAACTTTAAAAACTTCTCAGTAGTAATAGGTTTTGTGAGCATGTCTGCTGGTTGTTCATTGGTGCTGATGAACTCTAGCTGTATCTCTTCTTTCTGCACAAGGTCACGAATAAAATGATGTTTGAGTTCGATATGCTTTGATCTAACATGAAAAACCGGGTTCTTTGTTAGGGCAATTGCAGACATATTGTCACAATAAATAGTTGTAGGACCCTCTTGCTTCAGTCTTAAATCATTGAGCAATTTCCTTAGCCAAACTCCTTCACAAGCAGCTTCTATTGCTGAAGTATATCCAGCCTCTGCAGATGACAAAGCAACAGTATTTTGCTTTCTAGAACATCATGAGATGGTGTTATTTACAAGGCAGAAAATATAGGCTGATGTGCTTCTTCTATCATCACTAGATCCAGCCCAATCACTATCGATAAAACCAGTCAAAGTGAACTCAGAATCTTTGCCATACTTCAAACCAAGTTTCAATGAGCCTTTTAGGTACCTTAATACCCTTTTTGCTGCTGCATAATGAAGCACACTTGGGCTGCGCATGAATCTTAATAACATACTAACAGCTTGAGTGATATCCGGTCTAATATGAGTCAAGTAAATAAGAGATCCAACTAAACTCCTGTACTAATTTTCATCAAACTTCTTAGCTCCATTATTAGAATTCAATTTTTCATTTAAAACCATAGGAGTACTTACAGCCTTACAATTCTTCATGTAGAATTTCTTTAAGATGTCAACTGCATATTTTTTCTTAGGAAATGAAAATTTTTCCTCTTTCTTGCTTCACTTGCATCCCAAGGAAGAACTTCATGATTCCTAAGTCTGTCATCTCAAATTTCCTCATCATTTAGTGCTTAAAATCAGTAAGTAAATGATGATTGCTACAAAAGTAAATCAAATCGTCAACATACAAGCAGACTATGATAAAATTAGCTTCATTCTTCATAAAATAAAGTGCTGGTTTATGAGAACTTTTCTGAAAAATTGAATTCTGAAAGAAAAAATCAATCTGACTATTCCAAGCTCGTGGAGCTTATTTGAGGCCATACAACGCCTTGTTCAACTGGTACACCTTCTCTTCTTTGCTTTTGACTTCACGTGGCTGCTCCACATAAACTTCCTCTTTTAGTTTTCCATTAAGGAAAGCTGATTTGACATCCATTTGATACACATTTAGCTCTAATTGGGCAGCAATTACAAGAACAAGTCAGATTATCTCAATTCTTGCAACTGGTGCAAAAGTCTCATTGAAATCTACTTCAGGCTGTTAGGAATAGCCTTTGGCCACTAACCTGGCCTTGTGCTTTTGAATGGAACCATCCTCATTGTACTTGGTCTTGTAAACCCATTTAAGACCAATAATGTCTTTACCTTTGGGAGGATCTACAAGATTCTAAGTATTGTTCTTATCAATCATGTTTAGTTTTTCTTCTATGGCCATTTGCCATTTTTCATCCTTTACAGCTTCTTCGAAAGTCTGTGGCTCACAAGAGAAAAGAGCAAAATCTGCATTTTCATTGAAAAAATAGCTTCTAAAATCACCATACCTCTCTGGTGGTCTTCTAATTCTTTCAGATCTTCTTAGAATAGGTGAAGAAGATGAAGTTCCTTCATTATCTGGACTTTTTGATTCTGAATCTGAGCTCTGAGCTGTAGTTCCAGCTTTTGAAGTTGCTGGATTCTGAGTTTCAGTAGCTGATTTGATTCTTGATGCTTCAGCTGGAGCAAAATCTTTAATATTTGATGAATTTTAGCTGCTGGAATTCCACTGCCATACTGCTCTTTCATCAAAGATGACATCTTTTGCGACTGTCAGCTTATTATTACCAGGATTTAGCAACCTGTAGCCCTTGGATTCATTGCTGTACCTAATGAATAGAAGCTTCTCTCCCTTATGATCGAACTTATCTTTATTTGGAGCCTTGTTGAGTGAGTAAGCTGGACAACCAAACACTTTTAGATGGTTAACTTCTGGCTTTCTCCCACTCCAAGCTTCATAGGGAGTTCTGTTCCTTACTAATTTTGTTGGAGATCTGTTTAAGATGTAAACAGTAGTATGTACAGCTTCAGTCCAAAGAGAATTAGGAAGCTCCTTACCTTTTAACATGCTTCGAGCCATCTCAACAATGGTTCTGTTCTTTTTTCAGGAACTCCGTTTTACTAAGGGCTTCTACTCATGGTTAAGTACCTTTGGATGCCTTCTTTCTTGCAATAATTTATGAATGGTTGATAGATGAATTCACCTCCATGATCAGTTCTTAAGGTCTTCATTTTCAGTCCACTTTATCTTTTAACAAGGGCTTTGAATTCCAAAAATTTTAAGAAGGCATCTGATTTTTGTTGAATAAAATATAGCCACACCATTCTAGTATAATCATCAACAAAAAAGATAAAGTACCTTTTATTCCCAAGTGATGGAGTTCTTGTGGGACCAAATATATCTGCATGAACAAGCTCCAAAGAAGATTTGGCTCTTCAAGAAGTCTTTGGGAAAGGAAAATAGTGCATCTTTCCGTAGACACAGCCTTCACAAACTCCTATTTGATTTATTTAGGGAAGACCACGAACCATATCTTTTTGCTTGAGTAGCTGCAGTCCCTTATGATTTAAATGGCTATATCTGAGATGTCACAGTTGAGATTCATCTGAAATTTCACCTTTCAAAGCTACTGGACTTGCATAGTTGATGGAGAGTGGAAAAACTTTGTTGTAAGCCATCTCAACCTTAGCCATCAACTGGTTCTTCTTGTCTATAACTTTGCACTTATTTTCTTTAAAGACCATCCTTTCTGAATCAGCTGCCCAATACTTAAGAGATTGTGAGCAAGAGTTGGGACATAGAGAACATCATGAATGAACTTTTACTCATCAGATCTGGACTGAACTGCAATCACTCCTTTTCCTTCAACTCTTCCAGATTTTTCATCACCAAGAATGACAGAATTTGAAAAATTTTCATCAATTTTAACAAACAACTCGCGGTCATTTGTTATATGACTGCTGCAATTGCTGTCAAGGTACCAAACCTGGTCCTTTCTGCTTTCAGCATTGAGGTAAGTTAAAAACACTTGCTCTTCATCATACTTTTTGCTGAAATTAGCTTTTGAACTTTCATTCTTCTTGTGCCAGCAATCTCAGTCTGAATGATTTGGAATCCGACACCTTTTACACCTTAAATAGCATTCAGCTGAAGTGTGATTGGACTTCTTGCATATGATGCAATTCTGTCCTTGATTGCTGGTTCTTTGAAGTTGATTATTTTTGCCTCTGCCTCGGTATCTTCCACGTCCTCGGGGCTGATTATTTTGACTCCTTTGAAACCGATCTTGATGCTGGAAATTTTTTCTCTTCTCTTGAATTTTTCGTCCCAAATTGACCTTTGACTGAAAGGCCTGCTCCAAGGACTGACTTGAAGATCTCTTCATTCTTTCCTCATATGATTCTAAGGAACCACAGAGGTCGTACATGGTTAGAATTGAGAGATCTTTTGATTCTTCGATTGCTGCAGCTGCATGATCAAATTTTGGTGGCAGACTTCTGAGAATCTTCTCTACTATCTTCTTTTCTTCAACCTGATCGCCATAAGCTCTAATTTGATTTACAAGTTCAGTAACCCTGGAGAAAAAAACTTTGATGCTTTCTGATTCTTTCATTGTCAATCAATCAAAGTTCTTCCAAAGTAACTGAAGTCTAATAGAAACAACTTTATTATTCCTTTGAAATTCTTTCTTCAGAGTTTCCCATGCATCTTTAGCTTTACTAATGCCAAAAATGTGTGGACAGATGGTCTTGCTTATTCCTTGATGGAGGTTAACTCAAGGCAAGGGCATTGTTCTTGATTTTTTTTCTTTGTTCTGAGCAGAAACCTGAGATGAAGTCTTTGTACTTCTGCTTGTAGAGGATGAATCATCACTTGCTGATGGAGAATCATCATATCCTTCTTCAACAATCTCCCACAAGTCTTGCGCAATGAAGAAGATACGCATCTAATCAGCCCAGTACCCATAGTTTTCTCCTTCAAAAATGGGTACTTGGCTTTGGGAATAATTGAATATGGTTCCAGCAGAGGAGGAATTGCTGATCGACATAGCTCTGATACCAAATTTGTTGGGAAATAGAGATAGAAGTAGAATTACTGATGTTTTTAAGTGATATAGTGCTGCACTTTTGAAGAGAAGAATTAGATTTCTTTTCTTTCTTCTATATTTTTGAAAAGGTGCTAGACACAACTTTATATAGAAGCTGTATATAGAAAATTACATAGAGAATTTAACCTTCTAGGGACTTAGCATAATATTAAATAAGCCTAGAAAAACAGCAGAGAGAATTTAACATTCTAAGGACTTAGCAAAATATTAAACAAGCATAAAAAAACAGCAGAGAATTAAATGAATGACAGCCAACTCCTTGGAATTAAACAATGACTTTTGACTCACGGTTTTCCTCACATATAGATGGTAGAGGTAAAATGAAGATTATATGGAAAGTAGTAAGGAAGGTTCTGGTATCTTTACATCTTACAAAATGTATGACCTTAAGTTGAGTTGAATAAAAGAAAAGGATTCATATAATTGATTCCAACTAGTTTGGGATTATGGCTTGTTGTTGTAGTAGTAGTAATTATAATATACATAGGTGTAAAAGAGGGCTTTGCAGCCATAATTAAAATCTAAACATTTGATGCAATCTATATAGCCTAAAGTGCCCACAAACAAGACTTCATATGTTTTGGATGGTCTTTGCCTATCAGTCAAGTTACCACTAAAAGTAAACAACATAATGTGCCCATTGGAACTATATATTAAGGCCCACTGGATGAATAGGCAAGGGGATCTTGAACTTATATCAATTTTTTGTTAGCATGCATTTTAAACTATATATATATCACATCCAACAATGTAGATTTTCATTTTGCAACTACCATCATCGAATTTGACAGTGGGTGCAGAGTCCTCTCTTTACTTCTGTAGACACAAATGTATGCATGTGCGTGCGCACACACACGCGTATATGCTCATATAGGTGATCTTCTAGACAAAGTAGGCATCCAAGTGCCCACCTGTCACCAGGAACTTACTCTTATAAGTTGTGTGAAACTTGATGCTGTCCATGACATTAGGACCACAAATAAAATGTATGCATAAATTTTGAGCATGAACAAGTTTGAATATTCTATTTTTTATCAGTCAAAACAGTACGAAAGATGGTAGAAGGAAGGGAAAATAGAAAAATTGGGGTTAGATAGAAAATGAGATGTCGAGAGAAGACCTAAACTGACTGTTGGCCAAAAGAATAGGAAAATGACCAACCTTTTTCTACCTGCTCTTCTTTCCTCCTGCATTCCATTGCTTTTTTGCCCCTGTTTTTTGAGTTTTTTGGTGAGACTGTAATAGATAACTTCATTTTTATGATTATTATTATTCTAGAAGAGACCATATTAGATTTGCCAGAAACTTCTGAGACATACTGACTATCTTCAGTAAAGAAACTTGAGACATTCTGCCCAAAGCTAAAATACCTTGCACATAATCTGAAGTTACCAATCTGCCAGATCAGGAAAAGATGAAGTGATGGCATCATTTTATAGCAGACTTAGTCATCGATATATATGTAAAAATTTTGCATAGGACAGACATATGGACTGATTCTATAAATTACTCAATTCAGTTATTTCTATTACTTGCACATGTGAGGAAAGAAATATGTTGCTCTTTATTAAGAGCACAAAAGTGAGTCATAACATTTGACTTTAGGTTTTTTTATTGTTTTTCCTTTTTGTTGTCATCAAAGAATTCATCATAGTGGCTCATCCAAAAAGGAAAAAGAAGAATTTATCATATCTGAGTGAGCATGTGCATCCATATTCCTTGTTTGCACAAATATATGTAAAATGCACCATATATCCACGCATACATGCAACTACGCATGGAGACAGCAGACTCTGTGCATTTTTTTTTTTTTTTTTGTGGGTCTGCAAATTGACTGATAATATAAAAGCTGTTCGGTCTTAATTGTCCAATAACGTATCCGGATGTACTATTGGTACTTCTGTCTTTTTGTTATTGATATGATTATTGTATTGTTGTACTTGCAGGTTGTTGGTGCTTTCTGGTACTATTTAGCTGTGGAACGTGAAAATGATTGCTGGCGTTTAGCTTGTAGGAGTGTTGAAGTGTGTGTTGTGCCTTTCTTGTATTGTGGAAGTGAGGATTTGGAATATTTTGCCAGCTGGAAAAATGTCAGTCAGGATGTTACTGAGAAGCAGTGTTCGCTGGATGGTGATAATCCACCATTTAATTTTGGTATTTATGAGCAGTCGTTGACATCTGGAGTTGTTTCAACATATAAATTCTTTCCAAAGCTTTGTTACTGTTTATGGTGGGGTCTAAAAAACCTAAGGTAAGACCCTCTTTTGCTATTACTGGTTAAGAATATGATTTCATAGCTGCAGTTTTAGTGGAACCTATAGTTTGGTTTATTTTATGGCATGGATTAGTAGTATCTGGAGTCGTGTTTTTTTTTTTTTTTTAGTTTTTGAGACAGAAAAATCAATTAACTCTTATACACAAGAGGCCATGCTCTCTTTGGATACACTGTCAATTTTCAAAGCTCATTAGCCTTCTTGGTGCCAGTGACTGCATAAACGGCAGTATTTTCAACATAGGTGTACTCATGTATGAGCCCATGATAATGGGCCTCATTATCACTTCCCCTTCACTCCTCATATATTAGAATCAAATGCTTCTAAATGAGATCAGGTCCCCTTCAATCACTTCACTTTGGAAGTTATCATTTTGGCAACTTGTTAGTTTCTCTCAGCTAAACATCCTTAGATTGTTTTTTTTAATGGTGAATTGGAGGAATTAGATTCCCCCAAAGTTTATTATAGGAATGAAAATTGTAGAAGGAATTTACAGGGAGCTAAGAAATAGAACGGAGAAGAGACAGAAGAACAGAGAAACAGGAGAGCAGAGGAGAAGAAAGAACAGGGAAGCAGAGAAACACAAAACAGAAAATAGAAACAGGGGAAACATACTTAGATTGAAACTTGAAAGCTTCCCCAACTTTGACATTGTCTCAGCTTCTGACTCAGTCTGCCTACAAGATATTGAAGCTGTTTATTTGTCAAGGATGTCTAAGGATCTCCTGTACACAGGCAACACTTGTTTATTTGTAATTACTTTCCATGTAATTTGTGAGATTCTTGGGCTGATTGCTGTCCATTGATGTGGTATTTGGTCTAACATTGGCCTTAATTATTGGTTTTGGAACCATATAACCAGACTGGACCAGTATGGCATTGTTATTGGTTAAATGATGACTATGAACCCATTTTAATTGCATTTGAGTCATTCAGTGGCCCCGTGGGATCATTACTGAGGCATCTCAACAAAAGTAGAGGTGCAAGGAACAGACTTGGTGTTAAGCTTGATATACATTGTTTACCCTTTCCCTACTAGCTTTAGCTTAAGAGTTAACTGGTTAGTTAACAAATTATCAGAGCTCAAGTTTACTGGAGTCATGAATTCAAATCCTCTCCAGTCCAGTTATTTAATTAATTATCTGCCCTTATCTATTATTCTGATTCTGGTCTGTATTGTTTCAGTTAACCCTTCACATGTATGGTCCAGGCTGCACATGATTGGGGGTTATATATTGTTGATCCTTTCTTTGCCTGCTTGAGCTTTTGCAGTCAGTTGGCTAGTTAACACTTGGTGCTTCATTTTCCCTATCCAACTTTGCTTTCTTCATCTGTCTCTCTAGCCCATTTTTTTCTTTTAGCATCATTATTATCTTTCCTTTTCCTCGTCGACTTTGTAACCCCTTTAATCAGCAAATGTGTCAGAAGTTCTTTGGATATTTGTTGTGCCATTATAACCTTTGAGGTTATTTCATGATGATTCACAATGCATGCTAGAAGACCTGGAGTCACTGCAGGGTGTCAGACCTCAGTTCAATTATTCACCCTTTTTTCCTTACTTCTTGTTCGTTGGGTCTACATGGTAAATTTTCTGGTGTTAAAAGTCTTCACTTCTGCACATGGGAGGTGACTGGAAGAGAATGATCCCTAATCTCTCATTACTGTTTAGAGAATATTTTAGGACCGTGCCTGGCCACACTATCAATTTCTGTCTACAAATCTTATAAGAAATTATGGATCAGGGTGATGGATGGGATGCTGTATTTAGATAATGAAATCTTTTTAATAGATCATATTCAATGGCTAGCCATAAAACAATGTTAAGATTAGGGGAGACGTTGGGACCAGCAATTTGATGTCACCATTCCATTTGATAACAGCCCTTGAAATAGTAGGAGACCAAAGGTTTACAATATGATAGGACTAATGACTACTACTTCATTGCTTCCGCAACTTATTCACATGTTTCACATCCTTAAAGTTATGAAAACAACCAACATGTGTTATCTTATGAATTTGGGATGGGCTTTATGTATCCTGTGTTACCATTTATGACATTATGTGCAGCATCGTCAGCCACCCTGTTAACCACTTCATTACCTGAAATCAACCTTCATCTTTTATTTGGTTTTGTGGCCACATTGGTAGAGTTTGGGACCTACATAAAAATAAAATATGCACTCGTTGATCCATTGATATGAAGTTTTTATGATTGTGGAATAAGATGAATAACTTCAGTATGGAGTTTTTGTATAACATTCAGCATGCAAAAGTTGTCTAAAACTGACCCATATTTTGGTGATTATTTTTAACCTTTGCTGTAATTCATGCAACAGTACCCTTGGCCAAGGACTCGAAACAAGTACTTTTCCTGGAGAGGTTATCTTTTCTATTGCACTGGCTATCCTTGGACTCGTTCTCTTTGCACTGCTTATAGGCAACATGCAGGTATTTTGGTGCTTATAGTGATGCTCCGGTGTTGATTAAAGTCTGTGTAGGTTCAAGGACCTATTAGCTTGGATTCTTTTAGTACAGTGGGCATTCTTTGTTGTTCTTATCGTTCTGACCATCCCTGTGCTTCATTTCAGACTTATCTCCAGTCTCTGACATTACGACTTGAAGAGATGAGAGTCAAAAGGCGTGACTCGGAGCAATGGATGCATCACCGCTTGCTGCCACAGGATCTTAGGGAACGAGTTAGACAATACGATCAATATAAATGGTTGGAGACACGAGGAGTGGATGAAGAAAGCTTGGTTCAGAGCCTGCCCAAGGACCTTAGGAGGGACATCAAACGTCATCTTTGTTTAGCTTTGGTGAAAAGAGTAAGCGATCGTTTTCTTCTTATATACTAACCTTTAGCTGAGTGATAATTGATATTATTTGATCTCTATACTTTGGCTTCATTGCTACTAATCTATACAAGGTTCTATTATTTACCTTGGGTCCTTCATTCCTTGTTGGTAGGTCCCTCTGTTTGAGAACATGGATGAGAGATTGCTAGATGCAATTTGCGAACGACTGAAACCAAGCCTGTACACAGAAAATACTTACATCGTGAGGGAAGGGGATCCTGTGGACGAGATGCTCTTCATCATCCGTGGTCGCATGGAGAGTGTAACCACTGATGGTGGAAGAAGTGGTTTTTTCAATCGAGGTCTGCTAAAGGAGGCGGATTTCTGTGGTGAGGAATTGTTGACTTGGGCTCTCGATCCAAAATCTGGCTCCAATCTCCCATCATCCACTAGGACTGTAAAAGCTTTAACAGAAGTGGAAGCTTTCGCTTTAGTCGCTGATGAATTGAAGTTTGTGGCTAGCCAGTTCAGACGGCTTCACAGCAGACAGGTTCAACACACATTCCGCTTCTACTCGCAGCAGTGGAGGACATGGGCAGCCTGCTTTATCCAAGCAGCATGGCGACGCTACACCAAACGGAAGATGGCGGAATTCCGACGCAGGGAAGAAATGGCAGGAGTCGGTGATCACGTCACTAGCCTTGGAGCAACCATCTATGCATCTCGATTTGCAGCAAATGCTCTGCGCGGTGTTCATAAACTCCGGAGCAAGAGCGTGAGAGAACTGGTGAAATTACAGAAGCCTCCTGAACCCGACTTTGCGGCAGATGACGCAGAGTAACTCTCAATTTTTCGCAGCTTACGCTAAGGTAAAACTCGAGAAGGATTCGGGCAGTGGTTTCGTCTTTGGTTTTTTTTTTAAATAATCGTAAGGCCTTTTTCTCTTTTTTCTGTAAATGTACATCAGTGTACAACAACTGGAGGGCAACTTGATATATCGTACGCTCATCATCATGGTACTCCTAAAATTTTTATTTTTATTTTTATTTTTATTTTTATTTTTATTTTTATTTTTTTGTTGGTGGGGGGGCAGAGGAAGATATGAGTATATTAAATATAATCCATGTATGAATGCTGTGAAAACGTTGGAAGGAAATGGAAAATTGTGGAAATTGGTAGAGCATTGCATAAGCCCCTCGTGTTCTCCATTTTCTGCAGTTATATGATGCGGTGACAGCTGCTTCAGCGCCAGACCTCGTGTTTACTTTCATCGCCTGAATAAGCATCGGTGCTTGCATCCATTCATTCTCCAAGCTTAGATGGCAAGATTGCTAATGAGGTTGGAACGAGCCAAGATCGTTGTTATCTAACCTAACTTTATTAGCTACACTAGTTTGTATCTTGTACTGGTTCTCCCCCATGGTAGTGACTTGAGTAGACATAAGTTCTCCTTTTCCATAACAAGGTCTTAATTAGAACCCCAAGTCCCTAATTTAGGTTTAGATTCATTTGTTTCCGCCCTAAGTAGTCATGATTCAGCCCATCAGCCTAAGGGCACATTTAACAGGCAACCACGTATCTAGTAGGATTTAAGCCAATAGAACATACTAGGCCTATCTAAAAATTTTATAAAATCTCAAAAATAAATCCATAGGTGGTGACATGGTGTAGAGTAATACATATAATTAAAATTTTAAAATTTCAAAATATCAATTTAGAATAAAAGTAAATGAAAAGGCACAATCTTCAAAGAATGTTTCAAAAGATTAAATAGCATTATTTTTACTAATAGTATAAACTGAAAAAAGAAAAATGAAAATAATCTCAATCCTCTAGGAATCATCCTTTGACTTGGTTTGTGTTGTTCTTTGAAAATGAATAAGAAAGAATGATGAACTAATAAGTAGCCTTTACCCCTAATCAAGCCAATCATATTACGTATAAAAATACTAATTTGCATAGAATATATTTATCAATTACAAAATAAAGCAATTTGTTAAGTTCAGGCTGAAATTTTTAAAAGAACATGATTATCAAAATATAACTTATTTTTTAGAGACATTTCAATAAATTCAAAAAAATAATAGAAATATTTAAAATCTACCTTTTCTTAGATATTATGACTACGGTCATAATCAATCCCACAACAAGCTCCAAAAGAGATTAGCTCCTGAACATAAAATATACCAACAATTAGTATATACTTGGGATTATCATTGACTAGCTAGGCTCAAAAGAAAATGAGCTCTTATTCATACATAAATATGTTAACGATCCGCATGTGTTAGTGATCAACTTTAATCCGTTATGTCTGAAAGAAACTCGCTCCTGAACATGTGACTAATGATTAATCTTGATACTTAGGTTGGAATCATAGTCAAACTAGAGTGAACATAATATCCATTCCAAATTGATTTTTTAATCATGACACCAATTAAACATCCATAGATTTTATGCACATGGTTTGAAAACACATGTTGTATCATTTTGACATGTCCATCAAACAACATGTTTTTTGATACATCATTTCTCAATATTGCATCCAAGTAAAATATCTTATGCTTGATCCATAATTTTAAAACAAATTTTTATTTACATAGTGCATGCATATTATTTGATTTAAACATATATGTAAATATGCACAAATAATATTTATAATTTTAATTTTAGTTTTTTATATTATTTTTTAAATGCATGTATAAAAGCTAAGAAATATAAATTTTTAAACAAAACCTGTGGCGTACATCGTAGAACATTAGGGATAGAGATAGAAGTACTTACCAATCTAAGTCAATAAAACCTTGCAATCTATTTAATAAGATTACTCATAGCCTTAGACATGTGACTAGACTTCTAATTTTGATGCTTCATAGATGTTAAAAGCCCCCCTAAACACAAAAGTGAATATAATGAGCCTTCAATTGTAAGAGAAAAGGAAGAGAATAAGTAAGATGAGATGCACATCTCATTAGGTTAGAGAGAGAAAAGATAGAAAGTATGAGACATAGAGGAAGAAAGAAAGAAGAGAGAGATAGAGAGAGAGAAAGAAGAAGAGAGGGAAAGAAAGAGGGAAAAAGAAGGAGAGAGGAAAGAACCCATAGGTCATTTTGGATTGGCTTATTTTTTTTAAAAAAATTAATATGTGACCTAGTTTTTTTAAAAAAAATTAATATATGTTTTTTTCCTTATTCTTTTTAAGCAATTTATCAATGATCAATTCCATCCTTTCTTTCTTCTCTTATCCATTTATTATTTTAAATGCTAAAGCAAATAAACACAAAATTGGACACTAACAAAAATAATAGTTATAAACTTATAAATATTAAAATAATATAATTAAATAAAAGTCTATAAAAGTATATTTTTAAAATTAAATAAATATTAATGTCAAATTACTAATAGGGCTCGTTTGGTTCACGGTAAAAGAGATCGCAGAATTTTGTTTTCCGTGAATTAGAATGTTTGGTTCGTCCTTTTAGGGCCTGTCCGTGGGAATACTCTATTCCCACGTGATTTGAATTCCCGCATTTTATGAAAAATAAAATCCCATCGGTACCGTAGGATTTATTTTTTTACCGCAGCGTGTTTCCTTTTTCTTCCCAACATACCATTCTTTTCTGTTGTATATATATTTTTTTTTTCAAATTAGCGAGCGAGAAGAGAGAAAAAAATGCTTCGCTTCAGATATACGGGTGTCAACTTGATCTAAAACTTTGTTTTGATTTAAAATTTTAGTATATTGATTTCTTGATCATTTTTTATAACCCATATAGAAGTTAAAAAAATTAGATAGCAAAAAAAAAAATAAATTAAGAACTAAAGGATATAATTAGTATTCTGCACTACTTTTCTGGGAAAGAAACTGTTCAACCAAACGTGACAGCTTTATTCTTTATTAGGAAAATGCCTATTTTTTATGATCAACCAAACGTGATAGTTCAGGCATTTTATGCCTGAAAATTAAATTTTCAGATATTCTATTTCTATCTGTAAGTCACTTTCTGTGAACCAAACGAGCTCATAAGATTACTAAACAAAATGAGTAAATGTTAGAAATATGCTTAATTCCATAAATAAAAAAAGAGTGAAGTCATGCCTAATTCTAATTTTTCATCTCCATTTTAAGGGTATTTGAAGCTGTTAATATCGATCCTTTAATAACACTCAAATTAAAAAAAGTATATTTCTAATTCTATCATTTATTGAGTCATATTAGCATCAACTATATTATATATATCAAAGAATATAAAATATTAAAAATATAAACCATATAAACAATCTAATTGATAATTCATAAAATTATATAATGCTATCTAGATAAAATTCTAAAATTTAAAACAAATAAAATGAAAAATATATCTTATTCTCATACAAAATAATCAATTATAAGGGGTGATCAATGCTTAAGTATTCTTTAGCAAATGCTTTATTCGGGTCATTTTAGGTTACCCATGATCTAACCCAACCAAACTGGACCCTAAATTCTTGAATTATTTTAGTTTCAGGTCATTTTGGGTTCGGATTAGAAAAAGTAAAATCCTAATCTTATTTTTTCAAATGGGTTCGGATTGGGTTCATGGGTCAAGTCAGGTTTCTGCCATCTCTATAAATTACACCATCCCTTTCAGTCATATCAGATACAATTAAGGCTTAGTTTTTTGATGAAAAAATTTCATAAAAAAATTGGTCAACTTTTTTATTGATTAACTTACCTATATTCTTTTGCTTAGGTCAAAAAAAGTCAAATGGTAAAGTTATATTCTTAAATTATCATTTACATATGAATTTAGGGGAAAGATTTATCCATCTGAGATATATCGCTAAGTTAGTTTCCCATTGATTAGGTAAAATATATATTTTTTCTCTTTCTCAAATATCCTTGCATGATCCTTTCATTATTACTCTTTGGTTCTTTCTTTATCTTTTAGGAAGAATATAGCACTTATGAAAGATTCTATAATTGAAATAAAAATATTTTTTATGATATAATCGATATGTTATAAAGGGATATAAATATAATAATATTATTTAATTAGTATAATAATTATAAAAAATTATTTTTATTTAAAAATAAAATTTACATATAATATATATATATAATATGAAAATTATAAGTGAATAAATAGTTTAATAAGAGAAATTTAGGGTTCAATCATAAAGGAATAGATATAATTGATATGTAAAGTCAGCCTTTTAATATAACAGGCAATAGAACCAACAAAAAAAAAAAAAAAAAAAAAAAAGAAAGAAAAATGAAAATGTTAGCAACTTATAAACTAAAAGTATATGAGCAAGGAATGTATAATTTTGTAATCTCCGCGCTGGTCATGCCGGCGAAACATGCGCTCCTCAACCCACCTACGATGGCATTTTGGTAACTTGACAATCCAAGAAGAGAGATGGAACGGAATCCAGAGGAATGAAGAGAAGGCGACACACATCGGGCGGTTGAGTCGGTTGCTCCGTTGCTCTTGCCTCTGCCGCTCTTCTATTTTCCAACTGGCTGCTGTCGCTCTCTAGCGCCCACCGCAGTGCTGTCCTCCGCCCGAGCAAAACAAAATAGCAATCTAATCGCGCTTATTTTTTATCTCCAGGAACGTACCTGAGAGCAAATAAAGAAAAGAAAGAAAAGGTTAGATCTATCGCCTCACATAAAAGCGCTCTCAGTCCCAGGTTCCATTCTCCTCTCTAATCAATTATAGCAAGATCTTTTCGTCGGATTGGATCCGTGGCATCGAGAGAGATGGCAGCCGGTGGAGGTTAGGGTTCTCTTTCTCTTCTTGATTAATTCTTTTGCTCTACCATCGATTCCTAATTTCTCTGCAGTTTTCTCACCTCTCGTGTTTCCGTTAGACTAGTATCTGTTCTCATGATGTTTATTAGATTCAAGCTCATAGTAGAATTATGAATCTAAGGTACTTTCCGCTGAGCTTTTGGTGATGATAATGGCGTTCCCTCGTTAACCACTTCTGTTAGAAGCATTCGTTCTGTCCAACTTTCTGACGTTATTGGTCTCGATTCGCTGTTCTTGCGATTGAGAGTGGAATAGACGCTAAATGGTGAAATGTAGTTTTACATTGATGGCTTTTTGATGACCTTGCTGATCTTCAGGGTCATATCTAAAAGATGAGTTGTTTCTTGACCCTGGTGTTCTCCATCGGAGTTGTTACTTGTGGTAATTTACTGCTAGAAATATTTGGGGAGAGGTGAAGAGGCTACTTGGAATTTGGCATTTTAAGGAAGAACAAGATGTTTGCGGTTCCGCTAATGTTATATTCTCATCATTAGATCTGTTCATGGGCTGAGAGGCCTGCCAGGCGAGGTTGAGCCCGAAGCAACTTGGGTGCGCCTGTGCTATGCCTGGAAAATGTGTGATCCAGGGCAACCTTCGTTTCGAAGCAATTTTTAACATCTTTTAAAGAAATTTTAAGCATTTTTTTAATGGAGGAAGAACATGGTCAAGAAGCTTAATGGTGTGGCATGCAAGAATGGAATCTAACTTAGAAGATTAATTAATTGATTGAGCAATGATACCTATTTACATTAACATTAATTCTGGCATAAGAATGCTGAAAGTAATTCAAAGAAAGGACTACTTAATAAAATAAAATCTACTAGCTATGTAACTCAATCCTGATCCAAAGAATAAGGGATCTAATGATTGAGGACCCTTAAAACCAAGATGTATACCTTCATATGATCAGACTTAAAAGATTCGGATGGGTTTAATCATCAATGATGAGCACTCACTTTGTTGTTGGAAGGTTATTTTCAGCACTCTATTGAACCGCTACTGGACTTAACGATTGTCACCACTAGTATGAGAACTCCATTCATAATGGGTTTCAAGGCAAGACAACTTCCTCTTTAACTTCGGATTGTAGGGGACCCTTGAGGGCTTAAAGATGATGACGTAAAGAGCTGAAATGAAGAAGATGCCTCTTGGTAGATTAAAGCTTGAAAAATACCTAAGTTGAACCTTACGCTCATTTCCTCACGGAAGACATTTGCATTATATAAATGGAAAGAAAAATGGAACTAGAATAATTTTCATTTTATTCATTCATAATCTCTATTACAAGAGCTATGGAGAGGTATTTATAGTCCCTCCAAGCTCATTTGAAAATTCGAAATTCATGGAGACTTACATGGAGAAGATAGTGGGGAGTTGGAGAAAATGGAGGAGAGTTACATGATTTATGAAGAAATATATGGGCGGACCAATTTGAATTTGAATTTAATTATTGGCGCCCAAGTGGAGAAGATGGAGGGGAGTTACATGATTTATAGAGAAATATGTGGGCGGGCTAATTTGAATTTGAATTTAATTGTTGGCGCCTAAGTGGAAGCTGAAATGTTGAAGTAGTATAATCTCTTGAACTGAGTTGGTTCCGATGCTCGAGTCGGATTTTTGGGTTGTGGTTGAGCTGACTCCTGTGGCTTCAAATGGCCTGCTTTATAATTCAATCCATAATGAATTTGATTGAAAATATTTGTTGGTGTCCGCACCAAATTTTTCGAGGTGGCAAGAACTCGACCCTGTCGAGTATGGGTCAACTTGGTTTTGGTAATGTTCCAATAAGTTCGGATCAATTCGTTGCAGGTCCTCCTTAGTGATCCACGAGTTTTCAGATTCTGGTCGCCCTTGCCAACGAACCAAATATCGTTGGTAGTCCTTGTTCCTGGTAGTGACAGTCTTATCATCCAGAATTTATTCAATTTTGTCTTGCCTCTTTGAAAAAGTGGTTGGTGGACACTCGGGGGCAGGTTCACTCTCAAAAATAGGGTCAGGCCCAAAAGGCTCACTGGGTACCATCATTGGCTCCTTATACGCTATCAAGTCTGAAACATTGAAGGTCGAGCTGATACCTAGGTCAGAAGGTAACTCAAGTACATATGCATTAGGTTCGATCTTCTTTATGATTTTAAATGGGCCTACACCGCGAGCATGTAATTTTTTAAAGGTTCCAGATAGGAACCTTTCAGGTCTGAGCCTAATCATTACGTGGTCTCCTTCATAGAATTCTTTGATTCTTTTACGTGAATTAGCCATATGTTTATAGGCTTCATTGCTCAAGTTGAGTTTCTTAATGATTTCTTAATGCAAGTCCTTAATATGCTGTGCATAGGACTCTACAGACTCGGAGACTCGTATGTGGTTGGACAAGTTGAATGGGTAGGTGAACTCAGTAGAATGTGACAAAAGTCCTTATTACTAAGACTTGGATTGACACCTAACTGAAATGCAGACTTACTAAGGCATTCATATGAAAAGGAATTTTATTGGACTCTCTGAACCTAAATCTAACAGACTACAGACTCTCTAGGTTTGATCTTGGGTTGGTGGATGGCATGGATTCTTAAGAGGTTCCATAAGATCTTCTGAAAGGATGTGGCAAACCGAACTGGGACTAGATCTAAGAGGTGTAGGATATCCCTAAGTAGTGGAAGGTGACTAGATATTATTTTTGGAAACACCTTATGAAATTCTCCTAAAATCTCCACTACTACCTTTTGGATGTGATCGTGAATTTTTCTAGTCCAAATTGATGATCCCTTACTGATGTCTTATTCTAAACCCTCAGCAAAAATTACATAAATCTCTTGCTCTAAATCCTTCATGAATTCCATTATTTCTAGGGGTTGCTCTATAGGGCTTAGCTCTTAGATTTCAGCTTCCTCAAGTTGACCATTTTGCTCCTTCATAATCTCTTTAGCTACAAGCAATGGTTCATGTTCAACTAGGATAGTATCAATTTCTTTAGACTCAACCCTTAGATCAGACTCAGTTCTATAGACTTCTCTTTCTATCTCTCCAATAGGTGTAGTTTTTTCTTCCTCTAACGTGTCATTGGGCTCAAGCTCAATCTCCTTTCCCTTAGATTCATCAATAGGCTTAGTGGCTTCTTCTCCTAATGGACTAATGGACTCACAAATGTCTACCTCTACATGACTAAGGGACTCGGGACTATCAATCTCCTCCTTTCCCAATCAATGTAATCCTCTAGCTCTAGATCACCACCAAAAGTGGGTGCATAGGGCCGGGTGCTCCTAATGGATCTTTCCTCTGAGTCCACTAAGTATGGGTATGAGCTTCTAAGGTGATACTCAGGGGTAAAATCATAGTGATAGGCTCTCCTAGGGTCAGGATGTGGGGTAGGTAGACAAGGGTCTAACTTAGGCTCAGTCCTGATCTTATGCCTTTCTTTTAAGGAGCTCACTTGATCATTCAATTGGGTCAATCGTTTAGTAATAGTCCTAAGCATAGCTCCAATGTCATTGTCCATGGTTAACTCAGGTTGGGACTGACTCGGTTGATATTGAACTCCTGACCTAGTAGACATGCAAACAAGTACACAAAGAATTCATACTAGTGTCTCCTAGACTTAGAGCTCAAATAAAGTGTGTCAACTAAATGCTAGTCAATCACCAAATACCCTGTAGCTAGTCAGGTAGCAGGTGGGAGGGGGGAGGCTCTTCCTGCTTAACGCAGGGGCCTAATTAGAGTAACCCCGTCACTCCGCTTAAGTCGTTTGACATTTGACCTTCAGCTTTAGACACCAAGTTTCAGTCGCAAATGGAGAAAGACTCACACCAGTTTCAACAAAATATGTGAACCCAACCGTGGGTGTCCCTATTGCTCAATTATGTCTACTGGATTTTAAAATTGGGAGGTTTTGGCTCGTATGCAGGTTGATGATTTTCTGGGCTCAGGAAGGGTGATGAAATCCCCACCTGATCTAAGATAGCGGTGCCCTTAAGTCAATTTAATGCAGAGACGATGGAACACTAAAGACTTGAGTTAACAAGTCGGGTCTCTAAACAAAAGGATCCAGCAATACAGAATTTTTTTTTTTTTTAAAATTTTCAGTTATGAAACTAATTAATAGCAGTAATTAAAATGTTTTAATTATTATCTTTTTTTTCGCCTATGTGTGTCACTTAAGGCCTTGCCTCAAGTCAGTCTTTCTTGCGACGGCTATGCACAGCCCTCTTGGTAGCCTACGGCACTCCCGGAACGTAGGTAGTTGGGTCAAACATACCAAGGTACTACCGGTAGCCTCCCTTATTGGTACGTTCCTGATATCCCTACCAAACGCTTGTTGGGTCAAATAGCCGGGGTACTACCTCTAGCCTCTTCCTTTGGACTATCCCTAAATGAGCACAATAAAAACCAAGAGATGCACCTTTTTTAAAAAAAAAAAAAAAAATCTAAATCAAGGCGCAAAAAACGAGGAATAATAAAATAATGGAAGACAAATCCAAACTTGCCTTGGAACCTAAGCTCTGATACCAAAAATGGTATGGCATGCAAGAATAGAATCTAACTTAGAAGATTAATTAATTGATTGAGCAATGATACCTATCTACATTAACATTAATTCTGGCATAAGAATGCTAAAAGTAATTCAAAGAAGGGACTACTTAATAAAATGAAATCTACCAGCTATGTAACTCAATCCTGATCCAAAGAAGAAGGGATCTAATGATTGAGGACCTTTAAGACCAAGATGTATACCTTCATATGATCAGACTTAAGAGATTCGGATGGGTTTAATCACCAATGATGAGCACTCACTTTGTTGTTGGAAGGTTATTTTCAACACTCCATTGAATCGCTACTGGATTTAACGATTGTCACCACTAGTATGAGAACTCCATCCATAATGGGTTCCAAGGCAAGGCAACCTCCTCTTTAACTCCGGATTGTAGGGAACCCTTGAGGGCTTGAAGATGATGACGTGGAGAGCTGAAATGAAGAAGACGCCCCTTGGTAGACCAAAGCTTGAAAGATACCTAAGTTAAACCTTACGCTCATTCCCTCACGGAAGACATTTGCATCACACAAATGGAAAGAAAAATGGAACTAGAATAGTTTTCATTTTATTCATTCATAATCTCTATTACAAGGGCTATGGAGAGATATTTATAGTCCCTCTAAGCTTATTTGAAAATTCAAAATTCATAGAGACTTACATGGAGAAGATAGTGGGGAGTTGGAGAAAATGGAGGGGAGTTACATGATTTATGGAGAAATATGTGGGCGGACCAATTTGAATTTGAATTTAATTGTTGGCGCTCAAGTGGAGAAGATGGAGGGGAGTTACATGATTTATGAAGAAATATGTGGGCGGATTAATTTGAATTTGAATTTAATTATTGGCGCCCAAGTAGAGAAGATGGAGGGAAGTTACATGATTTATGGAGAAATATGTAGGCGGGCTAATTTGAATTTGAATTTAATTGTTGGTGCCCAAGTGAAAGCTGAAATGTTGAAGTAGTATAATCTCTTGAACTGAGTTGGTTCCGATGCTCGAGTCGGATTTTTAGGTTGTGGTTGAGTTAACTCCTGTGGCTTCAAATGGCCTGCTTTATAATTTAATACATAATGAATTTGATTGAAAACATTTGTTGGTGTTCGCACCACTTAAGACCTGGCTCAAAGCCTGGAGCCAAAGTAAGGGCAGGGCTTGGGCTTGGAAAGTAGGCTCAAAGGCAGGACAGGCTGAGCCCAGGCTTGACTAACTTGTCTCAACCTTTGGTTAGAGCTCGGCCGAGACCCGGCTTGGCCTAGCCCATGAGTAGGTCTGCTCATCATACTATTTATTATAATTTTCAAATCTTGATTTTATTGCTTTTTTCAGTAGTCATTGAACATAGAAGAGATGCGGCTGCAGTTTCATGGTGAGTGACTAATCATTGTGCACGTAATGATTCCTTTTAGTTGATTTTTTTTTTTTTTTATGTTGTTTATTTTATGGTTTTACACTTCCTCAAGGATCCCTCCATTTGAATGTGTTGAGTGCTCACCATTATTACTTTTTTTGAGATGTGCTGGGCCCTCTATACTGCCACTGATAGTGGAAATTGTTATAGTTTACCCATGGAATTTCATAGGACCATCATGGTCCTACGAGTCTTTGCCTCTAATGGACTCCTTTCCTTTTGCATTCATATGTTTAGAATATATGTATCATTAATAGTGGTGATTGATTTAAAAACAAATCAGGGGAAGGTCTTTTCAAATAATTATTCATTTGAAGGTCCCAAGACATATGATGTGGAACTCTCCTATTGCACCTATGACTGACAACCAGTATCTAAGAAGGTACAGGTTATCAGTGAGAAGAAGAATCTAACATTACTAATAAGCTGTGTAGTATTTTTGTGTGAGATTTATGAGTTACTTTAGCTTTTCTTGACTAGTTTGAGCTATGGGTTTGCAAAAGTATGTAATGTTTGTGTAATTGGTATGGAGGAGTTTGTGATGGAAAGGAGTTTAAATATTTAATGGAGATTATTCCTTGATTTGTGGGTGTTTAAGAAAGCATAAGAATTATCTGCAATTACACTTGGTTGATATAAACTAAATCTTCTCTGTGTCTGGCATTAAATCTGCTTCATATTTGTTGAAAGAGAAGCCTTAGAGTCAAATAAGAAGGATTTTGTGAGTTGAGGAGGTCTTGGTATTACAACAACAAGATTAATTAGGTTTTAAATCTCATGGGATGGGACCGTTTTGGTTTTTTCATGAAACGGGATGCGCTGCAATTCGTATCCCAAGTACGTGCTGATTAGGATACTGGGATAATCGGCAAGATGGTCCTATCTTGATACTTGGGACAACAATCTATCCCGGCATCCCATGAGATATTCGACTAGGATCGAAAACCCTGGTTTCTGTTATGACAAAGACAGGCAATCCCTGCTATGGAAGCTATTTTTCTTCTTACGAGGTTAATGAAGAAGTATAGAGAAAAGAGACAAGATCTTCATATGATTTTTATTGATTTAGAGAAAGTATATGATAAAGGCCCCAGAAAAGTCTTATGGCGAGTGTTAGAAAAGGAAGGAGTATCCATTTGATGTGTTAATATGATAAAAGACATGTATAATGGAGTGATTATTAGTGTAAGAATTACTGATGGGAATACTAGTAAATTCTCAATTACAGTAGGTTTACATCAGGAGTGCTCTTAGTCCTTACCTTTGTTGCGTTAGTTATGGATGAGTTTACCTGACATATTTGGGATGATATTCCATGGTACATATTATTTGCAGATTATATAATACTAGTAGACGAAACTAAAATTGAAGTTAATCATAAGTTGGAATTATGGAGGAATGTATTAGATTAATCATTAGTTTTAGATTAAGTAGGACAAAGATAAAATATATGAAATGCAATTTTAGTAAAAGTAGAAATAGAAGAAATGTAAAGTAAAAACTAGACACCATGAAGTTCCTACAAGCGATCATTTTCGATATTTAGGATCGATTATTTATAAAGAGAAATTGGAGATAATGTTGTCCATAGGATTAAAGCATGTTAGATGAAATGAAGAATTGCAACTAGACTATTATATGTTCATAGAATACCTACTAAGTTGAAGAAAAATTTTATAAGACAACCATAAAACTAGCTATGCTTTATGATATGGAATATTGGATAGTTAGAAAATTATATGTGCACAAGATTTATGTAGCTGAAATAAGAATGTTTAGATGGATGTGTGGTAATGCAAGAAAGATAAAATAAGAAATGAAGTCATTTGTAAAAAGGTGAAGCTAACATCATTTAAAGACAAATTAAGGAAATAAAAGCTTAGATAGCTTGAACATTTGCAATATAAACCTAGGAATGCACCAGTATGAAGGAGTGATTTGATATAGGTAGAAGGAAAAAGAGGTAGTGGTAGACTAAAAATTACATGAAAGGAAGTAATAAAGAAAGATTTGAAATCTTTATATATTGTTGAAAATATGATTCAAAAATCAAGCATAATGGAGAAAGGATTCATGTAACCGACACCAGCTAGTTTGAGATTAAGGCTTTATTGTTACTGTTGTTGTTGGAGTGATATATATATATATGTAGTATTTCTGTGCATGACAAAGATAGGTTATCCTTACTTATGTTTTGCTATATTGATAACTATTTAGTGGGCCATAGACACATGGATTGGTCCTTCATGTGTTGAAGGTAATTCGGGTTGAAAAAGCTTTTCCTTTGATGAAATGAGAAGTATCATACTCAATACAAGCATATGTTATTTCTTTCATTACTAAGAGACATAATTTGATTGATGCGGCACTTATGAAAATGTAGATCAGCAACCTTGTACATGATTTTGGTGATCAGTAAGATTGACAAGTCTATGAATTCCTTATTTTTGTATGTAAAATATTACCAAATGATCATTGAAATTTCTTTTTTTTGGCTATACTTTTAGGTTGAATTAGTAGGTGTTGAATCATGTCGTGGGTTGCATTCTAGGCTTGAAATAGTGAACTTAGATAATAACATAGAGAGTAGACATATCATAAATATTATGATTTTAAATTCTAAGTTTGTAAAGGAACACAAAATGCAGAGGTGTGGGATGTGGAAGAGAATTTCACTTATATGCTTGTGCTAGAGATGCATAGGTGAGAGAAAACTGGAATTTTGAAGATCTTAACAATAGATGTTTGCTGATGATTTAGAGTAATGGTTGGATAGGGAAGGATGGTGAGTTGATCTGGACACAAGATATTGAGGTTGTTTGTTGTAGTAAGGGGATAGGAACAGTGAGTTTTTTGTGAGATGGATGAATCATTTTTTTAGGATGGATACATGTATAATTGATTTCTTTTTCCTTTTTGAAGATGAGCTATATCAGTGAATTTGAACTCTAGAAGGTTTCAAGTGAGAGAGGGAGAGGATACTCTCCCCCCCCCCCCCCCCCCTCACCCCCCCCCCCTTCTCTCTTTCTCTCTCTCTTCCTGCAGGATAGGAGGATAGTCTTTATGGTTTGGACTTGTTAGACTCAAAATATTGACTATTTTCAGAAACATGAGTTTGATTAGGACTTTGACAAAAAGGAAATGAATAATGATATTTGAATCCAAAAAAAAGTGTGCTCCTTTATCTCTTTTCCTTTTAGTTTTTCTATATGCTTTGCATATTGTGAGGTTTCATAATGCATCATTGTTGAAGGAATCATGTCATCAAGAATGAACTCAAACATTAGCAGCCATATTCAAAAGAAGGAAGATGCTTTTGGCAAAGGATAAACTATGACATTCTTTTTCAAGGAGATAATCAGAAACTCTAATACTTATTTTGGAACAATAAATTCACCTCGTTACTGGTTGTCACATTGCCAATTATTTTCACTGTTCAATTATTGCATTGTTGAATTCTTGCATAATTTTGTTGTCTCAGAAAAACATTGAAAATGTAAATGAGGGTTGAAAGTGGCATGTGATTGTTTGGATGAGATATAAGTGAAAGTTGCATAGCTGAAGCGCTCTATTTTCATAACGAAACTTCAGTTTCAATTAATTGAACTTTTCTTGTTTATTCTTTTCTATGGTAAAACAATTAAGGTGTGTTCCTTTCTTCTTTGTTAGTGGAGTTGTTTAATGAAACGTATGTGAAGGTTGATAGGGAAGGGTTATTGGGGGAATAACAAGATGGTCACGACATGGATCCAATTTTTAACATGTGCACAAATAATGCTCCAATGTTTAGTATTGTCAACCAGGAGAACGTGCAATATAAAGTTCTTGTTGATCTGAGTGGATGTTAGAACCTGATGATGTTGTTTTCTTTGGTAGAGATATTAGGATCATGAGAAGAGTGTTGACTCTTACTGATTTAGTTGAAGTGAGGCTGATTATATGTCGCTAATTGACTACCTTGAACGTTTGGATGTTGGACAAATGACATGATTGGGATTCTCTGCTGGACATAGAAATTAAAGGTTTAGCAGGATGAAATATTTGGCTCATCTTTTAGGGAAGGTTGCTCTAGTGAAAAGTATTCACTCCAACTATCTGGTTCATCATTTGTAATTTTTATAGATCACTGTTTCAAAAACTAAATTAAAGAATATATTGTTAGATCTATCTATTGCATTTGGATCATATTTCATTAGGTCAGGGCTTTTCGAGTAGAAGGCAGCATATATAAGTTTCTAGGATATTGAGAAGATAAATGCTTCTTTTGTAGGGAAATAGTTGTACTGTAGAGGTTAGGCCAGAGCAGTTGATGGTTTATGATACTGTAAGGTAAGTTTAGTTATTTTCAGAAAGCACAGAGAGGGTTCATGCTACCTTTAACACTTTTTTTTATCATGGAAATACATCACAAGATGAAATGAAGGGTTTGGAATAGTGACAAGTTCAATGCTGGCCAAGAGAAGATCATCGGATTTTGGAAGGAACTTTAGATTGGGATATTGAGCTTTCTCAAGTATTTTTTTGCTCTCGCTTCATGTTGCCTTTAGCCAATTCCATGATTAGATGGGTCAATGGGGCTTTTCTAAGGTCCTCCATTTTGAAGAGATTAAAATTGTTACAAAGATGGGGGTGTGCATATTTGCATCTCACTCTTGAAGTCAAAACAGTTAATGAAAGAACTTTTAATCTGACCATGATTCCTTTTTCCTTAGGAGACAATACTTTTGGCATAAGGTCTAGAGCTCTATCACCCTTGATATATTAGAATTTGTGTGCAACTATGTTAGGCAAGATAGTCATTACTGATGATTTTCTGAAAGTTGGAGATTAAGTTTTGGTTCAAGATGAGATGTCTTCTTATATATATATATATATATATATTATATTATTGGCTTCACTTTACTTTGACTTCACATATTATAGAATAGCTTCTTTCTTGGGACCAACATCTGTTACTAAGGTGGATCAGGATTGGAATACTATTTTGCATGCTTTATAGTATGGAGCAAGGTCCATCGAACCTATACTAGGTGCTATGCCAGTCAGTGAGCATTGCATACTATAAAGATGCACAATATGTTGAGGCATATTGGTATACCCTTTTTCCTTTTTTTTTCATTTTGAGAGCTAATTTTAATGATTGTTGCATTTTGAATTATGATTTTTTTGCCATTTTGATATTTTTGGGTCATAGTGGTCCCAATAGGCTGTATGATCAATTAATGAATGCAGTAGAGAGTACTTATTGACATGAGTGCAATAGAGAATGTATAATTACATCTGATTGAAAATGCACCTATTGAAATGAGTGCAAAAGAGAATGCATACTGATATATAGTTCCTTAAAGAATATACATCACTCATAGATGTTTAGATCTTGATCATAGTCTAGACCTAGGATTTGTCTCCAACGTAGATAATGCGCCCATCTTTTGCATCTTACAATCACTTGCTCTTGGATAACCACCTTGATGCCAATATGAAGTCTGAAACTAGGATGGCTATCCAATATGAGGGAATATGGAGGCAAAGAAATCTAATCCATAATCTAGCTGAGGTTAGAGGATACTAGCCACTCAAATATGACACCTTAGATGAAGGATATCCATACGAGTCGCACCGTGCTCTGTAAATAGGATCTGGTATACAATTTGAATCTGGATAGATCTGATCCTACTCTATGTGCTAGATCATATATAATAGGAGAGTTGTATACTGAACCACCTTGAGTGGCCTGTCTCCTATATGCAATCATATCCTTGAGGGCTCTAGATCATGCATTGTGGTTCATATCCTATGTGGCATGAGTAAATTAGGTCTCATTGATGAATCGATTAAAACCATAGGGTCATATACACCGCACCATGCCCACTGCTATCTCTCTGATCACCATATGCATTATCACTCGAACTATCATTATCACTATCACTAGTATCTCAAGATGATATGGGCATTCAATCATATGTGGGCTCACCAGTTTTAGAATCCGAATGGATAGGCTCCTTATCCACTCTCTTCAATGGATTAGTAATTCTCTTTCCTTCACCTTTCTTACTAATCTAGAAAACTACTTTTTTCCCCCAGATGCCCCTGCCTGCTTGCCTTTGTCAGGTGGCTTGGCTGAGGCTGCCACCCTGACTGGCTATATCTCCTTGGCTAAACCAGCTACCTTGGCAAGGACCAAATCGTTGGATGATCATGACCACAATTGTCTCAAGAGAACTAATGCTGTCTATGATGGTTTCACATTCTAGCTGTTCCTAAATGAACTTTGACTACTGTTGGGCTGCTCGCTGCATTGGGAATATGTGGACATGCATCAGTTGTTCCCAAGTACCATATGTAATAGATGCTCTGAGAAGTTGTGATCAGTATATGGCATGATTTTTTGGTGGTGAAATCATCATATTGCTTTCTCATATTTGGATTTCAACCATATGTATTTCGCTGATATATAGGCGTGCTGCTTTCCTGCTGTCTTATGTGCCTTGGAATTGCTATTATCTTTGATGTTTGAGGAAGAGGGAAAATCTGTCACCTTCTCTAAGTCCTTCAAGATTTCTGTGATGCCATCAACTTCTTGTCCTAGTTGTCCATCCACAAGATGGTCACTTCCAAGGTATCTAGATCTTGTTTGATGTTCTCAAGATGCTTGTCATGTGCATTCATTGGAATCCATGTGATATAGGTCTGCATTAGGGAAAGAAGAATAAAGGTAACTTGTCTTTAGGATGCTAGGGTTATGAAAATGATTTGCTGAAATCTTAGGTTGTCCTTAATTTTCAATACAATTAAACTAGAATTACTGTTCTTGAACTGAATAGATAATGGATGACTATTTTTTGTTTTAGGGTTTAGGATTCGAGTGCCTAAATTGGAATTCTAAGATTTTTACAATTGTTGAAATTTCTGGGGAAAAATCTGATATTCCTATCACACAGATCTTTAAGAACTAGGAAGATCAATATTTTGGATCAAGATAATTAGAGAAAGGATAAATTACAATTTAGACATAGAATAGAAAAGATAGAAAAAGGGGGAACAGGAAAAGATACTACCAAGGCTTTCTCTTTAGGTACTTGTCATCATATTGGTCAGGGGCTAGCATGGTACAACACTGAATTGTAGCATATTGGCACTTGGTACACAAATGCATACCACACTAGTACAGCTCTTTTTTGCTTTATTTTTTTGTTTCTATTTTTGAAGATAATTTAAAGGTTTATGGATGTTTAAATGGGGATTTTAAGGATATGTTAATGTTATTTTATGTTATACTAGTCCCAAAAGATTTTATCTTAATGGATGCAATTGTAATAATTGAAACATAGAAAATGCATATTTTTTATCTTAAAAATACATATATTAAATTGACTTGAATTATAGAACATATAACAACATCTAGTTCCTTTTGACGTGTCAATATTGCTTGTAGACATCAGGATCTTGTTCATGGTTGGTGCCTTGGATATGACACCAACTTAGATAAAAAAATTGCATCCTATAATCTGAGCCTATTAAATAGCCACCCTGATGCTAATCCGTTGTTTAATATTGGGTTGGCCATCCCTCCTATCAAAGAATGCATTGAAATCTAACCCATAATCTAGCTGGGATTAGGAGGATAATAGTTGTTTGAATACAATATCTTAGACATAAGATATCCATTTGGGTCATAATCTGGTTGTGTAAAATAGTATTCAATGTTTGATGAGGACCCAAACACATTCGGGGATCTTACCCCACATTGTATGTCTTCAACTGCTATAGTGTTGTGTCTTGAAACACCTCAAGAGCCCATCTCCTATATGCTATCATACCCTTGTGGGCCTTCCAATGTGTGTTGTGATTTATATCTTGCATGACATGAATGAACTGTTACTTGCCAGTAAATCAACTTAGACCTTATGGTTGAGTCATATACACCCCCGCTAGTTCCATTGGTATCTCTTTAGACACCTTATGCATCACCTCTCAAATTGTCATTAGCATCATCGCTCGTATTGTGAGATGATCTTGGCAGTCGGTCATTTGAGAACTCAATGATCTCAAAATTTAAGTGAATGGACTCCTTATCAACTTTCTCCAGTAGATTTGCAACTTTCTTTTCTCTCTTTCTTGTTACTTTGAGAAATTGCTTTCATTTTACGACTGTCCCTGCCTCTCTAGTTTTGCTAGGTGGCTCAACTAAGCCTGCTGGCTTCACTTTCCTGACTTGATCATGTACCATGGTGACCATTTTTTAGTATTTCCTAACATTAGAATTTTAAATCTCATGAGACAGAGGTGTCCTAGTTTTTTCATAGAACGAGATATCCACTTTCATCCCATCTTGATCCTCAATTCGGTTAGGCATCCTACTACTTGCTTCAGATGTTTTTTCGTAAAAGAAATATTTGTGAAGCTTTAATGCTTTATTCGATTTTTAAACATATTAAAACCTTAAAAGTTATATCTTTATGATAAATTGGATCTATTTAAAATTGACACCATAATATATTATGGTTAAGATGAGATGGGATGGGACGATTGAGATCAGTTTTAAAATCTTTTTGGGACGAGACATCTTGGCTGTCCTACCAAGAATTGAATCATTCCCACATCTTGGCTTTTGCTTGCTTTTGTTATTAAGCATCAGCTAGTTGTAAGCATGGCACATGTTACTCTACATATAGCTCTACATTCATTGAGACTTCTTTTGCTACAATACTAGTGATCAAGGAAGTGATCCTAGCTCATCAAGCTCTTTCTGCTAGTCCAACCCTCAAGCCAACCATTAGGATCCTTGTCCTCATATTCAAAGTCATTATGAAGTGAATCATCACACTTGAACTCTACCTCCTTTTACATGCCCTTCAATCTGAGTAGTAGACTTTAATGCATGTACATCAAGTCATTCAGTCTCTTATGTATTAAGCGGTTCTTCTGTTGTATATTAACGAGAAGGTTGACTAGTTGTGCTTATAGCTATTGGAGGAGACCATTTACAAGAGGATCCAAATTGCTAATCTTCTAAGGTTTTTATATGATACCCAAAAATGAAACCATCATTCCACTACAAATAAATCATGTAAATTGGATATGAGACACTATTTATTAGAAAATATTGGATGTTGGACTAGTTAGTGTCAATATTTGAAATATCTGGATTCATCTTGTCTTTGTTTGCCACAAATGTCTTATCAAAGCTATAGGAGCCTTCTTTAAAGACAAGGTGAGCACCAAACTCAAAATAAATCTAATATTCAGTGCCACAAGTGTAGGAAGTATGGGCATTATCAATTTAAGTGTAAATCTCATATTCAGTTCTATAACTATAAAAAGTATGGCCATTGCAATCGTGAATATCATGCTAAAGTTGCCGAGAATGGTAATAATAATAAAGAGGCTTTGTTGTTAGTCAGTCAAGCAGCAGTGAATGAAGATAATAGTCAATGGTTACTGGATATAGGGTGCAGTAACCATCTGAGTGGCAAGAATACGTTCTCTAATTTAGATGAGTCTTTTTATACTAGAGTGAAACTTGGAGAAAATACAAAGTTACTAGTTTATGGAAAGTGAGATTGGTAGCAGATTAAAAAATGGTTCTCTTAATTATATTTCTGATGTGTTCAATGCTCCTAATATTTGTCAGAATCTCTCAAGTGTGGCATAGCTTGTAGAGAAAGCTTATAACTTGCATTTCAACAAAGAAGGTTGCACTATTATGGATAAGAAGAAAGGATTAATAGCAAAGGAAAAGATGACAAACAATCATTTGTTCCCATTAACTATCAATTATGACAATCATTTTTGCCAGAGTTCTATGATAGTTGATGATAATTGGTTATGGTATGTACATCTTGGGCACTTGAATTTTGTAAAGCATCAAATTCCTTTCAAATAAAAAGTAGGTTTTAGGCTTGCCAGTAATCAATGTTCCTGATAAAGTTTGTGAGACTTGTGTTATGAAAAAGAAGCATAGAAAAGTCTTTCCTAAAGGATAATCTTGGAATAATAGAAGACCACTTGAACTCATTCACTCTGACTTATGTTTAGTGAAGGTTCCTTCAAATAGAGGTAACATGCACTTCATTATTTTCATTGATAATATTAGGACGAAGGCATGTATTTATTTTCTAAAATATAAATCTGAAGCTTGCTCTGCACTTAAAAATTTTATGACTTATGTTGAAAAGCAAAGTGGTTATTCTATTAAAGTTCTGAGAACTGATAAGGGTACTAATTGTACAGTTTGTGATGATTACCTAAAAAAGCATAGCATTAAACATCAATTGACTGCTAGATATATTCCTTAATAAAATGGGGTGGCTGAGAGAAAGAATCCATTGTACGATTATGTGATTGATAAGGATGATTCATCTAATGATGATGATGATGCAGTGCATTTTGCTCTATTTGTAGACTATGATCCACTTACATATTAGGAAGATGCTAGTAATGATTGCTAGGTTCAAACAATGGATGAGGAGATTCATGCAATTAAAAAGAATAATGCTTGGGAGCTTACTACTCTTCTCAAAGATGAAAAGTCTATTGGTGTCAAGTGGATGTACAAGACAAAATACAAGCCAAATGGAGAGGTAGATCGCTTCAAAGCAAGATCGGTTGCAAAGGGCTACAAGCAAAATTTAGGTATTGATTATTTTGAAGTGTTTGCTCTAGTTGCTAGATTTGATGCTTGCAAATGATTATCTCTTGCTGTTTAAGATCACTAAAAAATCTTTCAAATGGATGTGATGTTTGCTCTTTTGAATGGTGTGTTTAAAGGGGAAGTATGTATTGAACAACCTTCAGAATATGTAAAAAGGGGGAAGAAAATAAAGTTTACAAGTTGAAAAAGGCCTTATATAGTTTAAAATAAGCATCTAAAGCATGGTATACTTGGATTGACTCATATTTCCTTGAGCATGGATTTCGCAAATGTCCCTATGAGCACACTTTGTATATCAACTTCAATCAATAGGATGATATTATCATTGTGTGCTTATATGTGGATGATTTAATTTTCACTATCAATAATTCTCAACGATTGATGAGGTTCAAGAAAGATATGATTGCACAGTTTGAGATGACAAATATGGGATTGATGTCTTACTTCTTTAGTATTGAGGTGGTTCAGACTCGTGATGGTATATTCATTTCTTAGAAAAAATATGCAAGTGATATTTCGAAGAAATTCAAGATGGAATTATGGGAGCCTATTTTGACTCCAATTGAAGAAAGGCTGAAACTTGTTAAGGATGGTAGTGGTGAGCTGGTTGATTCAATAAATTTTAAAAGAATAGTAGAAAGCCTGCGATATTTGATTGCTATTAGGTTTGACATTATGTATGGTGTTGATATTATCAACCGATTTATTGAAACTCCACATCAGTCTCATTTTCATGCAGCACAATGCATTTTGAGATAAGTGTACTTGTAGTGATGTTATTTTTTATTTTTCTGCTAAGAATGTGGAACTTGTTGGATACACAATAGTGATGGGGAAGGTAATAATGAAAAGAAAAAAAAGTACTTTTGGCTATGCTTTTCGTCTTAGTTCAGGAGTTTTTACTTGGTCATCTAAGAGACAAGTGGTTGCTCTTTCTACTTCTAAGGTAGAATATATTGCAATTGGGAGTAATACTATTCAAGGCGTATGGTTGCGAAGAATGCTTAGTAAGTTACATCATCAACAAGATAAGCCAACGAAGATTTTTTGTGATAATAAGCCTGCAATTGCATTGATAAAAAATCCAGTATTTCATGGTCGCAGCAGATATATTGATATCAAGTATCATTATATTCGTAAGTCGGTCAAAGATGAAGAGATTGTGGTCGAGTTTTGTTCATTTGAAGATTAAATTGCAGATATTTTTACAAAGCTATTTAAAGGTGATTTGTTTATGAAGCTTAAGAGAATGATGGACATGATGAAGTTTGAAGAATTTGGTTTAAATGGGGGTGTTGAAAATTAAACTAAGCATTTTGGTTTAAGTGGGGCTGTTGAAAATTAAACTAAGCATGGAGTCCTAATACTAATTTAATTAAGACTGTCTTAATTAGAGTCCAAGTTCTTATTTGATTAGGACTGTTTTTGATTGGTTATTTAGAGTCCTTATTAGTGTTGACATAGAAATTTGTTTTCTATCAGGTTTTGGTTTTGTTGATCCATAAATATGTGTCTGGGTTATTGTTTGATATGTCTGGAAGCATGTGAGGGCAACAGTCTTCTATGGTTGGCCTATTGAGAGGTAGCTTGATAAGTTCCAGTTCAATATTAAAAACAGTTATTTTGTGTGCCTATATTTTGTGTTGCCTACAATAAAGCATAGGTTCAAGAATGGGCTGGCAATCTGTGCTTTCTTTGTTTGGGTCAAGGCACTGGTTTGATTGGGATTGAATGATGGTGACAATGTTTTATGGTCTACCTGGAAAATACTTAATCTTTGCTCTTGGAGGTTGCGCTTGGTCATCTTCTTTGCAATGCTCTTGGGCAAGCATCATATTGGAGAGGAGGAAGCTAAGGTTTCCTTCATCATGTTTAGGTTTGTAGATGATGCTGGAGAGTCATGAGGAAGGAAATCCTCATTGATTCAAATGCAATAGAAGATGGTGAAAGGTTTCAAGGGAGATAAGCTGTGCTGTCTTGATGGCATATTAAGGTGGTGGCAGTCAGGTATTAAGGGAGCTAAGACTAGTCTGTACCATGACAGTGGTATTCTGTTGCCCATCCTTTGTGTATTCTTACCCTCTCTTTACCCTTTGTTCTTCTTTTCCCCTTCTCTCTAAGGCAGGGTTCCTCTGAGCTGTCCTTTTCTTTACCGTTTCATAAAATTAGTATGATGGTGGAACCCTCTCACTAAATAGTTAGAAAACATATATTGAAATCTTATATGTTGGGATGATTGAGTGTATGAAAAATCAGAAAGCGACTTTTTATGGGTTCACCATATTGTTTGTCCCACAATAAGGCAAATTAGATCATTCTTTAGCTTTTGGTAAACCCTTTCCATGCGTATGCATGCTTAAGCAGGAGTACATTAGAATCCTCACCTGCTGATACATTAATTTTAACATCGTAACAATCACAAACAATCCATTTCCATCTACTTGGGATTTGCAACGTAAAACCTGCTTCACCATTCATCTTTGTCAAGAAACAAATCATCTTATCAAAATTAAACTACCAGATCTTTCTGAACAATTTATTTTAGTGCTTCATAAAAAATACAAGCATGCACATTCAGCTTCTCTCTTGATTATAGTATCACTTATGCTATTGCATGTCTTCTTCAGGTGGTTATGGGTCAGTTTGTAACTCATTACACAATGCATCTGACAAGCCTAATGGAGTCAATATCTGATTGCTAATCTTCTTTCATTAGCATTAGGGTTTTCCTTGTTTGTCCCTTGTACGAGGAAGCATGTTGCACTTTCTCAGCTACTAATTTGGTAGACACTTCTCTTCATGGCTATTCTTTTAACCCCCATTTCATAGGTGTTATATGGTCCTTGACATATGTAACCCGAACGATTTGGGTAGTATCTTCACATGCAGATGCAAATCTTGCATTGGTCATTGGGAAGGGTGCTCATTTTCTGTCTATGGTATCTGTCGTGGACACTTTGTGACAGAAGACCTGCTCCGCTTCATCTCCGTCAAGAACTAAATTGTTCTATTAAAGTGAAGCCATCAAATCATTCCAGACAATCTTTATGTGTCTGTTATGTTTGTCTTTTAACAATAACATTAGTTGTGCAATAGCATGTCTTCTTCCTGGTTACCCAACTCAAGGCAGATGATTTTTGATCAGCTTCACAATGCTGGTGTAGTACATCTGACAAACCCAACAGTGTTGCATCTCATGTCTAATCTCTGTTTTTCTTTAATTAGGTCTGTTCCCTTCTTTTCTCCCCCTTCTATGAGAAAGCAGGTCGCACTTGCTTTTTCTTTTTCTTTTTTTGATTGAATGCTCTGCTGTTATTCTGGAAGGCAGTTCTCTCCATGGGTGTGCCTTAAATCCCTGTTTGGTAGGTATTTATGGTCCCTGATATGTATTAACTGGAGATATTTTGGCCAGCATCTCCACATGCAGATGCTACTCATGTGTTGACAGGTGGGCAGAGTGCATGTGATTGGTGTCCTCTGTCTAGTAGCATAGGCACAACCTCAAGTTTACAGAGCATGAGCTGCTGCTCTGTGAAGCACAATTCACGTTCGATTTTCTCTTTCCTGTATAAACTCATGCGGGCATATTTGCAAGTGGGACAGCTTCCACTGTGTGGTTAAGTGGGAAATGGTGGAACATGTTAGAATCAGGCATGTTTAAAGCATTTTGTTCAGTGTAACAATAAAGTGGCGTCCACTTACGGTGATCAGATTATGATCATCTGATCACTTTTATCCATTTGCTTCTTGTTCACATTTCTCACATTTGGGATGCATGTATTATCTCATGTGGATTGCCTGTGAATTGACAGAAGATATTTTTGGCTGGTCCGTTCACAATCCTTGATCTTCCTTTGGCTTCATTGTCAGTCACATTACCCCTCAATCATATGGTGTATATACAGTTCGGTTGGGACTTCTGCTTGACAGGGACTGTTGATATGTCCTGATATTTCCTTACGGATATGCCTCTATAATATCTCCTCTAGTGTCTACTTCATCCACTGTGTAACAAGAAGTAATCAAATAGTTTGGCATCTATGCATACCCTGCGTGCATTATTTTCTGACAGCATAACCCTGAAATAATCCCTATACCCTCTATAAAGGTGCATCATTTGTGTCTATGAAAGATCACCATATCCTTTCTTCAAAGACATCCCCTTTTAATTCTTCATCACTCATTGCATCCTTCGCTTTGCTGCTTCTGCCAATTTTATTTTATTTTATTTTGCCCGTGTGCATGCAAACAATACACACCCCTTGAGATTTGGTTCTGTCACATGACACACTGTTCTTGTTAAGTCTATATAGTTTATTGTTTGTGCAACTTTTTTATACTACATCATAATCTGGCTTTGTTATTTGATAAAGAAGTAAATGGTATGACTTACCGGCATGCAGCAATCACGGGACACCCCAAAAAAATTCACCTACACACCCTGCTCTAATTCCAGATCATAAGATGCTGTTCCTTTCCCATGAACCAGCCATTGTTCGGTAATAGTTTCCTGACAGTCGAGCTAGACTCCATGAATTTTTCATGGGTTTTTGAATCTCTGCACTGGTCCTTTCATAAGAGAGCAGGTTGCCCCCAGTTTGCAGAAAGGGGGCATGCTAGCTCTGTTTCTATTTAAGGAGACCACTTGTTTACGTGGCTGTGCTTTAGATTCCTGTTCTTTTCTAGATGAAAAACAAGCATTTAACATGCTATGTGTAGGACACTGGGTAGCGTCTGCACATTATAAGTGCGGCTCGTTGGTACTCGGGCAGGATGCCATGCGATTGTGGTTTGGTGTGAGTTGCTGGCACGAGCATGGCTCAGCAGATTGGGCCCCTTGTTCTTTTCATCGAACCTGGGCTGCTCCGCGAACAGCAGAATGTGCATGTGTAAATCTGTCCTGCCCGCAGCAACCTGCGGACGTGTTGGCTTTAGCGATAGCTTCCGTTGTCTTGTGGATGGAAGCGAGCCGAAAAGGATGCAATCACTGCCTGTGGGCACGGCAGGGTTTGGTATGGGCATACATGCTTGCCTGAAAGCATGCTTTTTCGTCATGGCTTGCACGTTCTTTCTGCTGTTCACGGAATGAAACAATTAGTTTTATTTTGATTCAGATCAAAAACTAGATCCTGGTCTGATTGGTTTCAACTTGTCTTAGTGGCGTGTGTTTTTGACTCGTGAAGTTCATGTCCAAGGTTCGAGATTGATCTCATTTAGTGAAAAGAGTGAGCTGAGATAAAAAATAAAAATAAAAAAAAAAAAAAGGAGAAAAGGATTCCCTTGCCTCAGCGGAAGGGTATTTATTAGTCCAAGGGATTATAATTGTGTCATTCTATTTCTCCTTCCTCTTTAAGATCAAAATTTTGGAAATCATGAAACGTGGCGACGGAAGGATTCAAACTCAGGTATTTTATATAATCACTAAAAGATTTTATCAGTTTGATTAATAAATCCAAACCATGACAGTGGGACCTTATCCAAAAAGTGGTATGAGGAGGAGCGGTTCGGGTAGGGGAGGAGCATCCGTACACCGGGATGTGGGAGATGACAGCCTCCCCCACCTCCAGGGACCGTTAAAATGCACACTGCGCATGGTGAGAGGGAAAGGCAAAATGGATGGACAAAGGCCCCATTCTCCATCCATTGGCATCGGAAACAATTCGAAGCTAGCTGCAAGGTGTCACGTTGGCAAGCGCCCCCTTGTTTTTCAACAAATTTTATTATATTAGCTCCCATCAGTGCTCTCCACTGTTCCACTAATCCTTTCGAGGTCGGCCGGCAAGTTTCGTCGTGCCACGTCTCCTCCGTGTCGTTATGTCTTTGGGTTTGGGCCCAATCACTGACGCGTGGAGGGACACGCGCCGGGTCCCGACAGCTGAGGCGCAAAAGCGCCCGCTGGTTCGGGCCTGAGAACATGGAAACCATGGCCAACCCGGTGACGTCGCCCTGCTCTGTCGCGAAGCGTAGCCCAGCGAAAGGAACCTCCCTTGGCTCAAAAGTCGAGACTTTGGGACCAGTGGAAAGGCGGGGGGGAAGGGGGAGGGTGATTCGCGGAACGGATGCATGGGTCTGCCGTTGTTGTCTATAGTTCCTAGACGGCCTGTACCAAGCTCTGCACCTTAATCGGCTGTTTAATTATTTAATTTTCAGCTGGTGGAATATGTTCGTGATTGATTGTTATCGAGATTTGATCTGCAGCGTGGCCGGGCCTCATTTGGAGTTGATGATTTATTAAAAAGAAGAGATGTGGGACGTCACATGTTACCGTTACAATAAGGTTTCTGTCACGCATGCCACATGCAACGCTAAACTAGATGTCTGAAGGGTATGTGACGGACCGAATTAGGTGAATAGATTATTGATTGGTGCGTGCTACATTCACGTTTCTCTGTAGAAGAAATAAACCGGAATGGATGAATTCGAGGAGTTGGCAACGGTTACCGATGAACCGTCGAGGATCGAGAGTGTTGGGCTCCTATGTGTAGTTGGTCGTGGAGCAAAGTTAACTACTCAGAAAGGACAAAGCTTGGAATGGGTCGAAGTCGAGCGAATTCGGCTGATGGCCATTGTTTAATCGAGGAACCTCTCAGACCAACAAGATTGGTGGCTCTTAGGACGGTGACAGCAGTTCTTTTGCTGCTGCTGCCAGCAGCAGCAGCAGTCCATTCACTCTCGTGCTTGTGTTTATGTGCCGAGAGTACATATCGGGATTTGGAGTTGCAGACACGGTTGGATTATCTCCCAACACCCAACATCATCCATCCGGTCGACGCCCAACCTTGCGCTTATTCATTCCCCACGATACCATCATGATTTCCCCGGGCTCCCACGTGGATTGCCCACCCCTTTCTTCGTCCTAATGGGCGAGTGTGCTTAAAAAATGAAGAATGAATGGAGGCCGAGCTAATCGCCTCGTCACGAGCTGCCACCTCGCCTTTTCTCCACCATCCAGGTTTAGGTTTCGTCACCCAAGTGAGTATTGTCTGTTTGATGGCATCTTGGCATACGCACCAGGGCTGCTGTCTTCATTTACTCATCACTGTTCCTTTCTTTGGACTTTTCCCCTAGCCACTTTGTTTGTAATGTGAAGAAAAAAGCATAGCAAATAAGAATGCATGCATTTGGCTACACATTCTATCGGTCCACCTGTCAGTTGCTCTCGTTAGCACTTTATACCAGAACTCTTCATCAATTGGTAGGTAGGTAGCCTTTGGAATAGTGGATGGGTGGGTAACCTTTGGAGTAGTGGATGTTCTCGGAAGCAAAGAGGTTTCTGCGGCTAATGACGAAATTTTTAATCACGCTGACTGGTGGTTTACTCCCCCAGGGTCAACCTCTGCTTATATTTTGGATCTTTTGACTGTATAAAGTTTATATCTTTTTGACGGTTTAGATTGAGTCCTTATCAAGGAAGAAAGGGACGTGGATTTTGCAACGGCATGGACGCGATGTTTCGTGATATTATGCATAGTGAATTTTATCTGTAGTGCCCTCAATGCGGGCTCGAGTGCTGCACCAGCTGTTAGAAGCAATCGCATCAACCAACAAGCAGCTTCTATCGATGGGTCCTCGCATCACTGGTTCCTTGCCCCTCCGTGATGATGATGAGCCGAATATTTGGTACCAATTAGCAATGCAAGCCACCAGTTTAAGGGGGAAGAAAAACAACAACAGTGATTCTACGCATCGCCTTGAAAGATACACCATGGTGCTCTGAAACGTAGCAAATTGTTGAGCAGCCTGGTACGTGTCCGGTCGTGCTTAGAGTGATGGTAGGGTCCCAAAATAGTTTACTATTTGACCGGCCGACGACACAGAGAGCATTAAGCTGCAATTTCTCTCTCTTTGTTTTGTTTTGGCTAGTTCGATATCGATATCCATAGCCATTTAATTAGCTTCGATGCTTTGTCAACGCCGCGCACTTAAAGGGGCGGTTTGGATTATGGGAATTGTTTTGGCGTTGATTCTGCTTCGAGGAGATGGAGAACACTAACTACCCTTCAGCCGGAATGTGGGAAGCCAGGTTTATCAGACCAATAGAGAAGTGGGGGAAGTGAAAGTGGCCACTCCTTTCTCTCATTATATTCTAGGGTCAGGAAAAGCAGAGCATGGTTAAGATAGATTTTCCTTAAACAAAGCACCAAAGAAGAATGCTCGTAAGAAAAGCATGTTTGCTACTTGTTGTGACTTGCGACGGAGATGGGAATGTGTGTGGCAAGGAGAGGATGAGGGGGCAAGTGGGTTTATCCATTGGCTAATTGTAAGTGGCTGGTGAGAGGACTGATGACAGAGATTTGTGCCTTTTTATTATTATTATTTTAACGCATATGCTTCAGAATTGGTGGTGGGTTGACCGTTGCACTTTCTAGCCGAAGAAATTAACATTATCTTTATGTGTTGTATAATTTTATGAGAAGTTTAATGTAATAATGCTGTACATGACAGGCCGAAGACATCACCTCGTTCGTCACTGGCCTGCATGACTTTTAACGGCCCAAAAACGGCCAATACAGTACTTTTCTCTTTCTTTGTCATTGATCTTTCCCCGAGTACTTAGTTCTTCCCCCGGTTATTGGATTTGGATGGGGAATTTCTGGCGCCTAGTCCGCTCGGCTCTAGGGGAAAACAACACGGCCTCTCAATATTTAATCCAAAGAGATGATTTCTGTGTGTGTGTGTCAGTGTATGACCGTAACGTCATGGCCATACAAGCATCGACCCGGTTCCACGTGAGACGTGGCCCAGAGTAAAACTCTCCCACTCGTGGATTGTCTTGTGACCTTGAGAAAGCGAGTTGAGCGATCCTTATCTTTTCCAAAGAGGATGCTTTCTCTCTGAAACTGATAGCTGAATTTATCCTTACAGAAATTTTCTCGCCTTTAACAAGCGTTTTAATCAATTACAGTTATAATATGCTTATCGTATGGTTACACTCCTGCATTCAATCTCTGCTTGAGTTATGTTGGTATTTAATTCTTTTTCCTGCATTCATGTCTATTTTCTTCTTTTTCAAAATGAAGTATCGTGATGACATGAAATTTGTTGACACAGCGTCACATGCTTCATTCCCGTGCAAAGACCCTCTTAGTAGGCATGCACTTTCCTTTCAAAATTAAAAAAGAACAGCAAAAAAAAAAAAAAGGCTACAGTTTCATAAAGCATGGCTCTTTGCAAAATGTCTTGGAAAGGCATAGAGTATGTTGGCTTACATAATTAGATATTTTCTCCACGTCTTCTGTGTTTCACTTGTTAAGTCAACTAGAATTCTCCATGTGGTGGAGATGTGCAAACTCCAAAGGAGAGCTTCATGCACCACTTGAGAGATGTCATTAACCCATACACACATGCACGGGCACACAAAGAGAGAGACTTGGGGGGCTAGAAAGTATATATAACAGATCCACATTTTATAACTAATCAGTTGTAAAAATACAGATTAAAACTAGTGCAAGGATTTCAAACCAATTTAGCTCCATGTGAGAATGATCCATTGCTTTGGGTACTGTGTTTTACATGCAATTGATGAATTAATTGTTTATTGTTCTAGAATTCATGGGGAAGAAATATTTTTATCGTGTGAAGGGGCATGTACAATAGATCAATGACAGGTGCCTAGAAAAACATATCTTAATTACTTTAATCCCTTAACACTTGGATGCATTCTATTGGTATTTTATTAGAGGCTTTGATTAATGTCTTCTACATAAAGAATGTAATGTGATTAGAAGTTACATTGGAATCTTCTAAGAAAGGAAGTACTAGGGAGTAGATAGTAAATTAAGTTTCGAAAGAAGCTGTTGGTTGGAGCAAAATGTTTACATGGCTTCAAGTACAAAGGAAAATATTGGATGTTGTCAGACTAGTGAAAAGGGATGCCTAATAAAAACATCTGACTTTATTATCCATTTGTAAAAAGGATAATAATATAAAAACAACAAAGGATAAGGCATAGGAAAGTATGCTATAGGATTAAAGAAATGCAGGTGGGGTTAATTCACTTTTAGAACTAAAAATGGAACTCAAGTTCTTCGCAATGATGTATACTATATATTAAAAAAGTATTTTGTAGAGAAGCATTTGTTATGAAAGTGCATTTAAATATTCCATCTATAAATTTTTTTTCTCATATTAGAGATTATCTAAAAGCTAATCTAACCTGAGAGAAGTAGGGTTTGTACCCTTTATTTAAACTAGTAAGATATGCTTATCCAAATGTCAATTGCATTCTTTTTCTAGTCAATGGAGGACGAAGTTTCTAAGATCATAAAGAAATTATATTAGAGTGAAACTCATTTAAAGTTAGATTTTGACTCTAACATCAGCTTTACCTCTTGTCATGCCATCAAATTCCTTTCCAATTGAAAGATAAAATCAAAGAGAATCAAAAAGAAAAGTGATGCTTGATTAGCTTATTTCAAGTCCTAAATGTCATCGAACTTTTACATAAACAAGGTATAACGAACCTCTACAAGATCATTATACTTTCATAGTACTCTGTAAAAGCTTCATTTTGTTGCCGGAAATGGTAAAACAAAAGATGATGAGTGAAAAGTTATGTGATCAAGTCCTACTTATGGCAACTTCTACTTAAAAGACTCCAAAATAGTTGACAATAAATTTGATGATCCTCCTAGATCAAAAGCATTTGTGATGTTAATAAGTACTCTATAGTATGAGGACCTGAGAATTACATGAAATATGAGCCATTGCTTAGCTTTTTGAAGAGAAACCTACAATCCAGAAGTTCTGTACGATACAAATTGACACCAAAACATGTCAAATAACTAAAATAATTTTGACTTTTTACTAGATTCCTATTTCCTTGGTTCACTAGAAAGAACAGAGCAAGGAAATAAAGAGAAAGTTGTATCAAAATATGCATGAAATAATACAATTACTCAAGAGACTTGCTCAAAAGGAACCATTATTAAGTAACAATAATGTAACACTTCATATGTTGATTTTTAACCTAGAACGAATTATTGTTCTTAATTGGCAGTCCAGTACTCCATTTTCCAACTCTAAAACGCACTCACTCACAAGTCAGAGAAATTCTATTATGTTGCTTCATATATAAATTGTTCTCTGTAAGCAATGCTCATCATAGATTATTTCATTTGTGTCATCATTTAGTCATCCATTAATGTTTAGTAATGGAAGTTAATTGCTTGTTAGTGTGTTATCATTGACTAATCTATTGTTGTTCACTTGTGTCATAGAGATGGCAACCCAATTGACTTTGCCCATTCTATCTAATGGAATATGCAAGGCCATGGCTCCAATGGCTTATTTGGTTAGCTGTTGACTAGGATTAGTCAAGGCCAGCTTTTTGAGGAAAATTAGCCATGGCATGCCTTCTAAAGGAAAAAAGATGGATCACTTAAAAGAGTTTCAGTGCTTGTACTTTGCGTTTCTTCAATATGAACCCTGCATAGGATATTCTAAGACAGGTTATGAAAAAGATAGCATGGTACCAAAAACGTGAACTTCTCTTAAGAGTGATCACTTTTAATGAGAGAACGAATAGCAACAACCCTGAACACCGCCAATCTCTACTAGAAACCGTTCCCCATCGTCCAATTAGATGGACTGTAGTTAAAGTGCTGGTCCTGTGGTCCACCCATGCAGCCATCTCCGGTATTGAAAACCAAACCCCTGGTAGGATGCATCTCCTTTCATGTGCCCATGTGGTATCTACTGCCTAGGGGCCATGGGATTGGCCTTAATATGTGACTAAAGGAAAGTTTGGGAGGAAGACTTACCATAGAAGATACAATAGCAGCCATGAGACTGGAACAGAGTGGTGAATAATGGAGATACTTGGCAACGCTTATCGCAGATGATAGTTTTTAATCTCACCATCCGGTTGTTGGAGGTAGACCAGCATTACCTCCAACGGGCGAGAGAAGTGGATGTCACGTTGCATTTTGCGACTTGCAAGTGGGATGGTGCCTGACCTTTCACCAGAACATCCGGAGTGTAACCAAACGATGGCCGTCCAAATTGGAGGTTGGTCACTGGGCTGTCTCAGTTATATTACTAGATAAAGAGCATGTGTCGGGATAGATACGATGGATGGGATGTTGTGAGACATCGACGTTGGTTTCGATTGGTGATGGGTGGCACTACACATTTTTCTCGATTTTGTTTGGTTTCTTGAGCACGTTCTGTTAGCTGCAAGTGGTGATGGAGGCTTGAAACTACAGCAGTTTGAGTGATTGGGGTGTGGGTGGAGGGAGAGGGGGGGGGGAAGGTGGGGGGAATTCATAAATGAGTATTCCTTCATTTATTGATAGAAACTCATTCCCTCTGTTCTATTGCCTCTAAATAATGTAGAGAGAGAGAGAGAGAGAGAGAGAGAATGGAATGCGTGCATGAGGTACTTGCGTTAGCAAAGGAAGATGTCTTGGTAGATTTGGTGGAAGAGATGAAAGTTATATTTGGATTGGTAGGATTAGTTGTTGACCAACAACCGCTTAAAGATACTTTAACAATTAATTTAAATAGGGTCGAAGATGAAAAAAAGAAAATGATGAGGCTTATGATAATAATGAGAGTAAAAATGTGTATGATTTTTGAAAATAATTTTATTATTATTATTTTTTTATAAAAAATAGAAAACACTTATAGAATCATGTTTATGAATAAAAAAGAAAAAAAATTCTTTATTAAAAATATAACTATAAAATAGTAGAAAATTAAAAATAACTTAAAAATATTTTTACTATACAATTTGAAAACATAGAAGTTAACAGCATTTATTTTCTTTTAACTTTTTTTATCTATTCTTTTAAGAAATATTATTTATAATAAAATAAAAAATAATATTTGCTTGCATGTATCAAATGTATTTTTTAAAGGTTGAATATTGAAAATAATGTTTAAAAAATGAAAATAAAAAATAAAAATAAAAAATATATATTTTAAAAAATTAGTTGCAGTGTTATGCTTTGTTTGGATTAGCTCGTAAAGAAAATCTGATGATCAAAAAGCTGTGTGAGATAGATGTTAGTTGATATTTGGGTCAACAGCTAAGCCAGGGACACTTTGGGATTTTGCAAAGAGGCGTCGGTTCAACGCTCTCCAAGTCACTGCTGATTTCCATCCAAATCAAAGATCACTGCTATCCATCGTGACGTACTAGTCCAGCTGGGAAGTCGAAACTTGATTGGTTTGGATTTACGTGTATCATTCTAGCGAACCAAATTAGAGCACTTTGATTCTTTTTTAAGTAGCGTTAAGTGCGCGCGTTTTTGATCCAGATCACGCCTCATCTACATGGACAAAAGATTATATGACAATTTGGTTCGATGGATTACGTGCTAGATGAGTGGCTCGGAGGTTCGGTATGAGTGAGCCGGGCAACACCTTTTAACGGGGCGATGGGTCGTTCCCGAACGCCCCGACAAAAACGTCAGCCTCTTCTTCTTTCAACAGAAAAAAATGTTACATCTCTCTCTCTCTCTCTCTCTCTCTCTCTCTTTCCCCCCTTCCTCCTCTCCGTGCGCACAAAGCCAAGAAGCCCCATGGTGAGGGGGAAGAGACGCGATTTTTTCTTTTTCTTTTTGAGTTACAGTTTTTTTACTGAAAAAGAAAAAAGAAAAAAAAGAGAGAGAGGAAAAGAAACTGGAACCGTTTTCCGCAAGACCCACTTGATCAGCTAATCCTTGGTTGAGTTTGAACGAGTCTGAGGCCTCTTCCTTACATGACTCATAAGAGAGAGAGAGAGAGAGAGAGCATTAGAATTTAATTTTTAAATATTTAAATTTTAATTCGATAAAGAAATAAATCTGTTAGTCCTTACAAGTAGCAACGCTTTATACTATTACTGGGCCATGTGCACATCACACACACACACACACACACACACACAAAACAGAACTGATAGTGTATGACTACAAATATATATTATATTCTGAACAATATTTACAACAGAGGAGACCAAGGGGAGGTCCCCTGTGCTTCCCTACACATGAATACAAGATCCCCCTTCACCAGAAAAAACATGAGAAGATGGTGGGGGGGGGGGGGGAATTATTATAGGAACAAGGCTATAATCATCACCATCCGTATCACCAACTGTAAGCCGAGGCGTAAAAAAAGGAAAAGAAAAGAAAAGATAAAAAGAAAGGAAACGAAGGAAGGAATATCAGAGCCCAGCTGAGCTCGGCAATAACTACGGCCCCAACAAAGCTACAAGCTGGTCCCTACTCTCTCTCTCTCTCTCTCTCTCTCTCTCTCTCTTGATCCTAGCAACTACCAAGCGTAAAAACAAACCAACCGTAAAACGAAAAATAAGATAAACAGAATAAACTAACAGGGGAGACTCCGGGGACCTCGGCATATCCCTCTGGTAAAATCTCCCCTCCGAGATGGATGATACGGAGGAAGAGGAGTGGCTCCGTGGCTCCGCTCCTCTTCTATGCCTGTGATTCCAAGTCCTCTGCGTTGATGAATGTACCATGGAAACCATAGGGGACCCTGGATGGCAGCTTCACCGACGCCTCGAGCCGCATGTCGGCAGTGTTGACGATGAGCAGCTCTGACTCGGACGTTTTCTCATTGTGCATGAAGGTGAGGACGTACCCGTCGTCCGCCCTCGCCGACGCCGCGTCCCTCGGCACGAAATATGGCTCCCCGCCGTACCGCTCGTCGCCGTAGATGAACTTGGCCACCTCGCCAGTGAATAGATCGACCTTGGCGAAGCCCGACACCTTGGGCCACGGCTCGGCGATGGCCAGGTAGGCGTAGCGACTCTTCCGGCCGAGCCTGTGCCGGTTCACCATGCCGGCCTCCAGGTTCAATTGGTCGGCGGCGGCGAGAATGGGCCGTCGGGTGGACTTGCCGGTGGTCGGGTCGAGCCGGATCTCCGACAGCACGCTCTTGAGGCTCTCGTCGCTCTCGTTGAATATGGAGTCGGCCGGCGTCATGCAGGAGCCGATGACGATGACCTCGCCGGTGCCGGGCTCCTCCCATGCGTTCCAGAGGTGGAAGCAGAAGCAGTCGGGGACGTCGACCCACTTCATCTCCGACGCGTCGGTGGCACGCTTGGGGAGAATTCCGAACCGCGAAGTCTTACTCCGGTCGTAGACGACCGGCGAGCCGCCGCGGATCATCTCCTGGAGCTTGAACACCACCTGTTGGTCGGGGATCACGACGAAATTCTCGGTGATGGCGAAGTCGTGCATCATGGTCGGCTGGTCGAGGGGGATCTCGACGTCCGATGACTTCTCGCCGGAAGGGGAGAAGCGGAAGTACTTTAGGTATGGCTTCTGGATGACGTCGTAGCTGAGAGCGAAGAGCTCGCGGGACGCCGGGTCGAGCTTGGGGTGGGCGATCATGGCGGAGCGGAGCTGGCCGTCGAAGTCGTATCGGCCGACGGTCTCAAGGTCGCCGGAGGGGGTGATGCGGACGTGGTAGGGGAGGTCGTCCTCCGACATGGCGAGGAGGCGGTCGTGGAAGTAGATGAGGCCGGCGTTGGCGACGCCGGTGCCGTGGGAGGCGTCGACGAGGCCGAAGAGGCTGCGGGCGTAGAAGAGAAGGAGGCGGGCGATGCCGGAGTGGCCGTGGAGCTCGCCGATAGCCTTGGGAAAGACGGGCCGCCCGAAGGCGCGCTCCTGCCGGAGGCGCTCCGTCTCGGTGAAGCGGCACGCATAGCTGGCGGCGCCATTGTGGAGGTGGACGGCGTGGACCATGCCGTCCCCGTCGAAGAAGTGGTGGCCGGCGACCGGCTCGAAGTGCGGGTTGGCGCCGTTCCGCACGTATGCTCCATTGATGAACGGCGGGATCCGGCCGGTGACGGGGAGGTCGTGGTGGGGGGGCTGCTCGCCGACCGGGGCGAAATTGCCGGCGATCTGCACAGCGGGGTCGGCGGTCTTGGGCAGCGGGTGCGGGCGCTCGAGCACGTTCGCTATAAAGGCGTCCTCGACAGTGTCCAGCGCCGCGGCAGCCAGCCGCCGGAGCAAATTCCATTGGGGCTGTGCGGCCTGGCTGTGGTCGCGGCGGTGCTTCAATTGATCGGGCTTGCTCGAGGGCTGCGTAATTTTCGTCTTGGACGACGGCGATGGCAAGTCCTCCTTGACACAAGGGGAAGAAGGTGGGCAGTAGGAGGAGTGGGTGGTGACGTTGAGGAGGGGATGGGAGGTCGTGGAGCAATGGATGGAGGCGGAGTGGCGTGGATGCTTTCTTGCTAGTTTGATAGATTTGGAGCGGTTGAGGCCCAGAAGGGGACTCAATTGGTGGGCTCTAGAGATTGGACTGGCGACCGCTGCTGGGTGACTACTGGTGGAGGCCATGGTTTGTGTTTTCTGAGGGGGGGGGTGGTGGAAGCGAGGGAGGGGTGTGTGGAAGGCTGTCTATATGCTAGCTTCTACGGGGGAGTGGAAGGATTTTGCGGGTCGGCGATTTTTTTTCGTGTGCAAAAGTGTTTTTGTAAGCGCTTTGAGTTGGGAAGGAGGGATTGGGAGAGGGGGGCTATTTATAGTGTGGGAAGGCTCTCGACCTCATGGTGAGGGTCTCCACATCGACAACTTAGAGAAGCCCACGTGGTGGAGGATTCTGCGGAAAGAGGGAAATGGGGATTGACATCGATTTCTAAATGGCCAGATTAAAAAGTTTTCCTCTAAGTTAAGTGGGGTTGTTTAGTGTGTGTGTGTGTGTGTGTGTGTGTGTGTGTGTGTGTGTATCGGGAACTGGTGTGCTTGGATGAGTGCCACGTCTTCGGCGGTGGGCTCAGGTGTCTTTCTGTGTTGAGACTCCAAAGTTTTATAGATGGTCCCTCCGACCCTCTCTACTCACCCAGCCATCTACCGTCAAAGCTCTATCCACTCTCTTCTTCTTCCCCCTTGCGCCCCCCCCCAACTTTCTTGCTCAAAGCATACTGCCCGTTTTCCGTTGGCATCATCCCACATGCTCACCGCAACCGTAGCTATACAAGTAGTCATCACACAACTACCTACCAAAAGGTAATGCGTTCAAGATTAATACGCATAAATAGCCCAATGGCCCCGAGTGCTTGACAGCCATCCTACTTGCCACGTGGAATGTCTGAACTGTAGAAGCGACAGGATGGCATGACAAAAAGTCTCATTTACATCGCAAATACTGACGCCTTTAAGTACTGCTTTTTTTTTTTTTAATTGCAAGGGATTCTATCTATTGCGGTTGATGGTTTTAGAACCGTTTGACTATGCTTTGCTTGAAGTGGACTAAACCGATGCAAGGGATGGATGGATGGCAAAGGAGGATGATCTTATTCGTATCCAGGTACTGTGTATGTTTAAACCATGTGCGTTTAGTTGCACTGAAATTTCTTAGAATGGAGGAGAAAATTAGCATACTCTCTACTATTCCAGGTTGACTGGACTGGCATTGTGAGCGAATCACATCAACATCTTGACGATGGCTACAATTGAGGGATGCATCCCTTGGAGGTCCCCTCACGCCCCTCAAAGGTGCGGTGCCAAGCATCGCAAGCTAAAACACACCGCCCACGTATTAGAAAAACTTTTTTAAGGTCATCTCAACGCGGCGTTTGAAATTTTTTTCCAATGACTAGCCTATTATAAAATAGGAATTATTTTATATAGTAACAAAAGAGGTGGCAAAATTGTGATCGTTCTAATGGTTATTGTCGTCGTCCTCCTCCTCCTCCTCCTCTTTTTCCTCCTCCTCTTTTTCCTCCTCCCCCACTTCATTAGACGATTAATATACGAGTAAAATCCACAGAAATGGGAGAGGGGGACTGCTCAGTCCTCTATCTTACCCAACTGGGTAGCTGGGCGCATCAAATACTTTAATTTATTCCGACAAGCTTAGTTAGTGTATGACCATTGTGCGGCCTTCAGATGTCTTGTTAACAAATACTATATTGAGTGGAGAAAGACGAAGCCACATTTCGATTTCATGTGAGGTGCATTGCTAGACGTGGACCGCCCGCATTGGTCACGATTCTTGCTGCCTTTCTTTAATAAATTCTCGCGTTTGGTCTGATTTGCTTTTAAAGGCCTTTTGGTTTGCATGTAGTGGACCAATCCGCGGCGCTGCCTTTTATTGCGGCCTAACCGCCTGCTAGGCTGCGTAAATTTGATCAGAAGGCTGAAAACAACACGTCCGCCGGGGGGAGGCAAAACTCAACCCCCACTAAACCAATACCGTTTAATATGAAATGGGTGAATTCTTCCATCCTTAAAAATAAACATTGTTAATTGATTTCCTAGCTCTTTGTGGAATTGAGTAACCAAACCAGCAGTGTGCATTTGATTCTTAGAAATAGGGTTGCTAAATACTGTATTAGATGTTTCGCTCTTGCCTTCTGGCTATATTGTGCTAAATGCTTATAAGGATCTATTTGAATTAGCCGATTGAAGTTGTTAGAATATCTTTAAGTCATTATTGGCTAGTAGCTATATGAGTTAGTTGTTAGCCAACAACTGGACCAACGGTTAATCCAAATAGACCCTAAAATTTTATTTGGATTAACTGTTAGGATACTTTTAAGTAGTTGTTAGTTAACAATAATGTCAAATAGCTGTTGGCTAATAACTGAGGCCAATAGCTAATCCAAATAAGTCCTAAGGCTCTGTTTGAAATAGCTATTACTCTAGTTATTAGGAAATAGCTATCTTACGTGGCTGACAGCGGATAACTATTGTTGATCCCTCTCAGCTATTCTAAATTAGGACCTAAGAAGCACTACATTGAATGTCGAACAATCATTAGTATTTGATCAAAACATTTAAAACATTACCGGTTTTCAAGACCAATAAGATTAGTATGGCTAATTAACTACCGAACTCCAAAGAATCAAGCTATTAAAGAACGAGTCAATGCGATCATGAGGTGCATAAATGTCAATGGAAGCAACATACTCAACGTTACAGACAAATACTGGTATTTGGTCAAGACATTTAAACATTACCAGCTTGCATGTAAGACCGGGCAATGAGAGGCGCCATATTAAATGTTACAAAGAGATAGTAATATCTGGTGAACAAAGTTTAAACATCACCATCTTGCAAGATCAATAAGGCTAGACTAAAGTTTTATCTCATGTATATATTGTTAACCATCAGACTCCAAATGCTTAAGCTATTAATGAATATGTTAACAGTTCCCTTCGCATGCAGCCTAAATGGAAATATAAAAGAGAAAATGTTGACGAGCGAGTCTAAGTAAAAAACTAACTCAAAGGGGTTTAAACTTACGACATCCCACAAATTTAGCTCTAATTTCATGTTAACAATTGGGCAAATTTCGAAAACTTAAACTTTTGAGGAATGAGTCTGCATATATATACTCCGGGCGTTTGCATGTATCCGTATTACTTCAACGTTTACCGATGAGATCATAGTACGCCGATTGGAAACTCCATCCCTAGTGCTTGTTAAAAAAGTTGATAAGTTTGATGTTCATCTATATTCTCAAAAAGAAAAGAAAAATAATATAAAGCTAAACATAAAATAGGCCTTGGTGGACTTTAGTCACTTTGGGACTTGTAAGCGAGAATATGGTAAAGTAAATAGGAATTTTTTTTTTTTTAACTGTCCTCTGTCATTTCAATTCTCTTCCTAAAAGTTAGTGATTAAAAAATATTATCAGCCATCAAGATAGTCTGCGAATCTTCAAAAATTAATGGCTCAATTTAGCCCAAAATTTTTTTAAAATATGACTTCTGCTTGATATTCTGAGGATATGATGCGTCCAACCTTTTGGTGTCTACTTGAAAGTTTCACTCAAGGGTTCAAAGCTCAACTTTAATAATGTGCAACTTCTTAAGGAGAGAATTTTAGATTGTTTGGATGCATGCAAACGAAGATTTCTATCCTTTTCGGGTGTGCTACATAAACTCAATCTTTCTTTATTCCCATTCATATCATTGAAAATGTTGTAGTTCCAAAGAGGATTTGTAGAGTGGTTTTCTCACATTATTATGAGTTTCTTATAGAAGCATGAGACTAATAAGAGAATACTTCATACAATAGCTTGGAAAGTCATCTATAGACCCAAACAGAAGGGAGGGTTAAGTATTCCAAAAGTTAAAATATAATGGAATGTGTTGCTTGGGTGTATAGCAGGGAGACTCTTCAACCTTCTTCTCTATGTGTAAGAGTCTTTTATGATAAGTACTAGTTTCAAGGTGATTAGAGTAGTTACATCTCCTCAAGAGAGCTTCGGTCTTATGAAAGGTATTACGTAGAGTATCTACATCATTATCAAAGTTTCTGGTATGATCTGTTCAGAAGAAAGATACGATCAGTATTAAATCTCAACCTTGATTTTCTTTCATCTTACTGAATAGATGGCCTTTGATCTAGGACACTGAAGCTTTTTCTTCTTCATCAATGGTGAATAACTTAATATGACTCCCAAGGTTTAGATTCAAGATCTTTTGCACCAGATCTTTCCCTCTATAGTTGTGAATGAAATTATTAATACTCCTATTGATAGGGTTGATCAGAAGGATATTCTTTATTGGAGGTTTGGATATAAATCCAAAATTTCTGTTAAAAATATCTATGAAGTGTTGCAGGATGAGGAGCGCAATCAATCACAATAAGAGGTTTCGAAGATTAGAATGTTTTAATATCAATAGAGAATACTTTTCTTCTTGTGAAAATTATGATACAACGGACTTCCTCCTCATCCATCTTTATTGACTGCCAACTGCTTCTCCTTGCTATCAATGATGTAGGGTGGAGTTTGAGACTTCAAACCACCTTTTCTTCCAATTTGAAGAGTTTTTTCATGTGTGGCATCTATTTCAACATCATAGTTTTTTTATGCTCAACTCTGTTCAACATACATAGGATTTTTCTTTTAGGAACCACTAGATGCATAATTGCTAGAGGATCAAATTTTTATTTGTTTTATCTTGCGATGGATATGGAAGGAAAGAAATGAATACTATTTTTAGAGAAGCAATTCATTCCTATATGGGTGGCTAGACAAGCAGTTGGTCAGGTTATAGAATTGATTTTTTCAAGTAAATTCTCTCAAAATGAAAGTTCTAGTATCTGAGGTGCCTCTCTATATGGTAGCATGGATTCCTCAAAATTCATCTCTTGGGTGCTTCCTCAATCATGTTTTTTGAAAATAAATTTTGAAGGATCAATTCGTCAGAATGTTGCTGGAGCTAGTGTGGTTATTAGAGACCATGTGAGGAGGATTTGTTTTGCTTTAACTATTCCTGTATCCACTAATTCGGTGCCATTTGCTAAACTGACAAGAGCATTATATGGATCGAATGGGGTCTTACAAAGATTTTAGAAGATAAAATTAATCTTGAAAGGTGACTTTGCCACTATGATATGCTGGTTACATGGTTAGTCATTTTGTTACCATTTTTTCCTGAGAGATATTCTTATTATCTTATTATCCATACCATAGTATAAGCATCTTCATGTTGATAGAAAAGCAAATTAAGTATCAGACTCTGTAGTAAATTGGGCTGTACAACGAAGAAAGCGATACAACTAGTGTTTGGAGTTTTCTACTCATCTTACTCAACTAGCATTGGTAGATGCATAGAAAATTATTTTCTTAAGGCATTAGACCTTTTTATTTATAATAATAATAATTATTATTATCTTTCCTAAATTTTACTTTAGGAATGCACTGGAGATCTTCTCCTCCTTATTTTATCGTTTGATGTTTCTCTTTTCTATTTATTTTATTGCTGCAGGTAGTCTAGGCCAAGCTTTATGTTGCTCAAGGGTGGCTTGTCATGTGAGAGTATCATTCAAACTCAAGCAGTGGTTAACCACATGTTCAAGCCTTGCTTGTTTCCTGATTGGCCAGCGTACCAAGAACCAATGATCTAGTTGAGGCTAAACTTCTATTTAACATCACAAGCCCAAAAAGTTTAGGCTAGGTATGCTAATGAGCTGATGACTATACCTTAGTTTGTTCCTTAAATCAGGCTTATAAAGGAAATCAACAAGCAGAGTCCGAGTTGCTTCGAAAAAACTTATTTCATTATAACCTTTTATTTTATATATAAGCTAAACATAATAATAATAATAATAATAATATAAATTCACTTAAGGCCAATACAAAATTATTTATTTTATATTGGGTTTGAATTACGATTGTGTGCCATGTCAAATCTTGTTATCCCTGATCACATTATTGCTTGTTAGCAACCTCAAACCTGATCCCTTTCAACCTCAAGCCCAACTCTTCTTTCAAGGATGAGTCATGGGTAGGCGCCCTTTAGAAACGGCACCGCCCACGCATTCCTTGAGTAAGCTTTGTCAAGTGACTAGTAGTCTTCACCAAATCTAACCCCCCCCCCCCAACTTTTCTCACCTAAAAGCTCCATCCAACCACACGTTATTCTGGTTTATTATGTAAAGCAACCTCTCCCCCGCTCCCTTCTTGGAAACGAGAAACATATCACCGTGCGAGAGAGAGAGAGAGAGAGAGAGAGAGGGAGAGGGAGAGAGAGAGAAGCGTTTTTATTGCTCAGTTAAAAATAAGACGTTTCAACTCCCAATCATTGGCTAACAGGCGTCTTCCTCCCCTTCACGTTTTTCTCCGTTTTGCCAACACGCTTCCAATTAAAAAAAAAAAGATGGATTTGAACCTCGGCTCTGGTGCCATGGCTGACAGCCCATCGCATTGAGGATGGGAATTATTTTATCCGATGAACTCAGCGCTGTCTCATAGCCGTTGGATCGAGCATGCTCGAATCCTTCCACGTGCTGTCGCAGGCTAGGGACGCTTGGCGATCTTTCACCATTATCTCATTTGATTAGACTCAAGAAGTTCGTCTTGTAGGACAGGAATCGATTCATATCCTTTCGTCACCATTAAAGCTCTTGGTGCTACCACGGCTCCTTTACGTTATGCGACCAATTTCTGGCAATTATACCAACCAACTTCCAGGAGTCACACCAGTCACCACTTGTCATGTTAGCATGAGAAACTAAAAGTGTGCCTGAGTGACAAACTATAGCAGTATTTGTTGAGGAAAGTAATTCTAATTCTTTCATTGGCTTGCAAGGGTAGTGTTACCAACTCGGACGGGTCTTAAAGTTGCACTAATTTAACCCGTTGGAGGAGCAGGCCCCTTTCCTGATTGGCTCCACCAGTTGAGCCTTTTTTTATTGTTAGATTAATGCTAAGTTGATGGAAGATTGGACCACCATTCCAAACTTTCTAGATTAAGAATGTATACGATTAAAAAATAAAGAAGATAGGATCTAGTGAAGCAAGACCAAATTGAATTGGACCTAAATTTGTTGACTTATGTGATTTTACTTGCTTGACCTCAACAACTTTGACCGACTACCACCATGCATTCAGAGCATCATTGGCAGCGGCAGAGCTTGGTTAAGCTCGGTGGATCAATATCGTTCTTCTTCGGAAGATCAATATTAGTTTTATCTTCAATTTCTTTAAAGCAAAGCTAGCATTCTTCATTTAGAATAATTGATTATTTTTTAACTCTTAGATGGCATTTAGTTCTTGGTAATGTAATATTACCAAGAATTTTACATTTCTAGTAATCCTGCACTTGGTAATTAATTTCATTGTAATCAAATTCTTAGAAATAAAAGATTATTGCATTGGGTTCATAATAATAAAATATGATAACCAGCTCATCATATTTTTAAATTTTATTATAAATATTTTTATTTTTTAAGTAGCCCACTCTTTTTTTTTTTGATAGAATATGAAATGTTCTAATAAAAATCAAGATACTTTGTAATTTATTTTTTTTTATAAATATATATTTAAATATTAAATATATATTATAAATTATATAATATATATTATAGTATTATTAAATATCCTATTATATAATATATTAATATATAATGTATTAATATTCAGTAATATATTATATAACAATTTAATAGGCAAGAAGGTCATAAATATTAATAATTTAAAATTTCATATTTACAAATTATTATATAAATATATAATAGTATTTAAATTATTAAATATTATATTAATATTTCATTAAATATTAATATAAATATTATATGATATATTTAATATTAAATATAACATTAAATATTTAAATATTATCTAATGCAAATCAAAGATACAATCAGATTAAGTATTATTAAATATTTATGCAGAAGTTAATTATCATATTTTGGTAATCTTAAATGCCCATCTTTCATATGAAAATCAAATTGTCATGATTTGTGGTAATCTTAGATTATCAGGAATCAAATATTACTGCTTATATTATCATGTCTACTTGCTAAACATGGTAATCTACATGATAATCTTAAATTACTAAGATAGATTATCATGAATCAAATGGTCCCTTGGACCTCATACTTTAATATCAATTATTATAATACCAAGAGCAGTACAACTAAGGGTGGCAAATCGTGTCAACAGATCGTAAATAGATCGGATCAACTTCAAAGTATAATGACAAATGGATCGATCCAAACTTAATCCATTTATTAATTGGATCAAAAATCTCAACCCAAACCTGACTCGTGTATTACACGGGTTGCATGACACAACTCATGTAACCAATTTAACCTAGATAACCTATGTAACCCATGTGACCTATGTGATTCGTATAACTTATAAACCTTTGTAACTCATATAATTGTATAATATGTTTAATACCAATTCACTTTAAAGTAATTATATATTAAAAGTCATAACTAAAGCATAAATAAAAAATTTTCCATTCAAGAGGAAAAAAAGAGAGATTAGAATAAAATCTTTACATAAGTATATAATCATCATCATAAAATAATAATTAATTAAATAATGATGTTAACTTAGATAAATAGGTTTGATGGGTTATATCCATGTTGGCAGGTTGGGTTACACGAATTAACTCATTTAATAATCAGATCAATTTTGGATTAGTGGGTCTACCCATGATCCAATTTGTTTATTAATCGTGTCTAATGGGTCAATCCTTTTATACTCAATTCGAACCCACTAACTTTATGTTGGATTCGAGTTCTGTTCACGGATCATATCTAAAATTACCATTCGTAAGTGGAACCCTAATAAAAAAGATAAAAAGAAAATAAAAATGACATAGTGCACCAAATTTTACAAAGGCTAACATAATTGAATGATGACGTGTGTAGAATAGTGTTGTAAAAATCATGCAAAAATAAAGAATTAAAAAACTTGTAATTTTAATGTATTTCAAACAATACCTACTCCACAATCATTCAACTATCAATAAAGATTGTTACCATCTTCAAAAACTCTCACACTCACAAGCTTGAACCCCAATGCACTCAATCAACTCACAATAATTCTCACAAACCTTACACTGAATCAACTTTTGGATTTTAAACCCTAATCTACTCCTCTCTTTCTACTCGAAGCTACTTAACCAACCTCTTCCTCAAAAAAAAAAAAAAAAAAAAAAAAAAAAAAAAATGTAAAACTCCTTTTATGCTCCAAGCTAAATTCCAATAAGCATCTCTACAATAGAAAAAAAAAAATAACCGTTAAAGAACTTAGGCTATATCCTAATAAGAAAACTCTACAAAAAGAAGCTAGTAATTCCAATCTAATAAGAAAATTCAAGTCAAATTCGAATAAAAAAAACTCAACAATAATGGACAAGAAGGAAAATGGGTCATTAAAAACTTCTTCGCTTCTTCTCAATCTCATGAAGGCAAGTAAGGAGTTTCACTTCACTTGAATAGGGGTGAGTGATGCAGGGCTAGATTTTCTGTTAGAGTTTGTCTTAACGTTAACAAGCTCAAGATGAAAATGGTTCTATACAAATAGAGAACATGAGTTTTGGTTTATGTATGATACTGTATATTCATCTTTTATATAAGCATATGTAGCCTTGACTTTTACAATAATCTAAAGCTTTATTGAAAGAGTCTATGAGAGAGTTTAGTTCGGTGTAAGCAGGTCTAGGGTTTTGTGTGAGAGAGACTTTCTAGTGAGGAAACTATCATTGTATTCTCTAGTTGTTTTTTTTTAATGAAATTTTTGTCAACTTTATTGGGTAGATGTAGGTCAATCTAACTGAACCACATTAAATTGCTTCTTTACTATGTTCTTCTTGTTTTCTTTTTATTCTTCCTTGTTAATTTCTTCCCTTGAGCTTTCGTAACAAGTATTATAGCTTTGTTGCATAACAAGTGGTATCAGAGCCTAGTTCTTAAGCGTGTGGATTCTTGATAGGTGCAGTGTAGTATATTAGCAAAGATCTTGGGGCAACATGGAAGGTTGTGGACAACAACGCTAAGTTGCTTATGGCCATGAGCAACATGCAACATCCTTAATGACCTAAAGGTCCAATCGAAAAACAAGAGTTGAGGAGACTCTTGACCGGTTATTGTTGAGCTGAATGGGGGCAATGGTAAGGCCGAGCTCTGGTGACTCCATGCGATTGGAGCATTTAGCTTGGCGATGCAGCAGGCATGGCTAATGGTAAATGCAGCTAAGGAGATGAAGCGCTTCCAAAGACTATAAACAAAAGGGCGGTGGTGATTAGAACCAAGCATATGGCAGCTTAGGGGCCAGTTGCAAACAACTGGCCAAGAATGAGTCCAGCGAGGCAAAAGTGTTGCTCTATCCTAGGTGCTGTTAGAAGGAGGCAACAATCTACTAGTCCAAGAACTCACCGATAAGGTTAGAGCTAGTGGTGGAGATGGCCAACGAGCTTTGAGGCTAAGCAGCAGAATAGTAGAAGTCGGAAGCTATTATGGAGCTTTGGAGCGCTATGGAGAAGGGAGCTCAATTAGGGCTTTGAACGGTCTAATAGAGGCCAAGCGGCTGAGAGTGAGAGGCAGAGGTGGCTTAATCTAGAGGAAGATTTCTATGACCATAGGGGAGGGGATTTAGATCTTCGATTTTTGAAGCCATCTTCAGTCAAGATTATGGATTCCATGAAGGCATCCAAATCACCATGTTGGAGAAGCGAGGCAATTGGTGGGGTGAAAGCGAAGCAATGCTTTGCCATTATTGTTGGCCAATAAGATGGCCAGGAAGCCATCGAATGAGAGAACAACACTGGCAGTCCGTGATTATGAGCAGGTGAAGGTGTTCTTGGATAGGGAGGTGGTGGATATGGTCACTATGGAGTAAGTAGAGAAGATCTAGAGATTCCCCAAGCTAGGGATGCCATCGTTGGGCTTGATCGATAGCTTCTCGATAGTGGCAGCGACCTTGCCAATGTGAGATTACCAAGTGCTGATGAGAGGGGGTGATGACAATGCTGGTGAGCGATTGTGAAGAAGGAGAAAGAAAAAAGGGAAGAAAGGTTTTGGTCCCTAGTTTTATTTGAAAAGGGAAGAGTTATTCCAACATGGAATAAATAGGGAGTAAGTTTAAGGTAAACTTGGAATAGGTGGAATAATTATTTCAGTGCTACTTTTGGTGGGCTATTTTTTGGTGGGGTAGTAAAAGCGGAGCCCTGCTCTAGGAGTATAAAAAATTTTCTCAAATTTTTTAAAGTGGAGTATTGTTCCAAGTGAATATTAGAGGCTTTCTTTATTTTTTTTTATCATTGCTTTAGCATGTTCTGCCGTGGTGATCAAGTCCAAAATATTTTAGTGAGACTGTGAAAATGGAGCATTGCTCTAGGAAAAGATCAAAAGCTTCCTCTATTTTTGAAGTATTGTTGTAGGGTATTTTGCCATGGTAATTCAGTTTGGGTGATACTATCAAAGTAGTGAAGGTGGAGCATTACTTCAGGTGAAAATTAGAGGTTTCCTCTATTTTTGATATCTAATTCTATGATTATCAGAGGATTTCTTCTATTTTGAAAATTAGAGTAGTGATTTCGAGAAAGGATTCATGATGTCGATTATGAAGTTCAAAATTGACAAGTTCATTGGAGCTAATGACTTGGAGATTTGGCAGATCAAGTTATGGGCCCTTGTGGTGCAATAAGAGCTATGAAAGATGCTATAATGTCCGATAGAGAGAAGGATGGGTTGTTAATGAAAGTACATAATATAATTCTATTGTGTTTGATAGACAAGGTTCTCAGAGAAGTCATTGAGGAGAAGATAGTAGTTTGACTTTGGTTGAAATTAGAGAGTAGCACATGATGAAATCTCTCATAAACTGATTGTATTTGAAGCATAGACTTTATCATCTACAAATGAAGGAAAGTACACTAGTGAAAGTACATATTTCTTGGTGATGGCACTAAAGTGAAATGCTATAGATTTTGGTATGTAGAGAAACCAAGGTCATATAAGCTTATGATTAGCAGAGACGTCATCATTGATAAGTCTGCTATAGTAAACCAGAAGAGAGAAAATATTAAAAGTTAGGTAGAAGATTGTGATGTCAACAAGAAGGTTGAGCTTAAGGTAAAAGCTTCAGAGAAAAAGTTATAAGACTTGCCAATTTAGCCCAAGGTGGAATTGTAATTTGAGAAAGCTATACAGGGTGTAGGTGCATCTCTACAATAACCCTATAGCATAGCCACTAGTTGTGAGAGAAGGTAGATTATACCACCTATACGGTATATAGACATAGTTGCATACATGCTTGTCATGACTGAGAGTGTGGAGAATAAACCTCTCAGGTATAAAGAAGTGGTAAAGAGCAAGAGGTCTGCTAAAAGGGTAGCGGTTATAAACAAAGAAATGGATTCTCTTGTGAAGAATTTGAGAGATTGTAAAGTTGTTTAAGGAGAAGAAGTTGATTCTAGGAGACAAGTTTAAGTATTGTTTTGACTTGGTTGGAGTTTGAAGAGGCTGATGTCCATCGGAACATGTTAGCAAAGATGATGAAAAAGTTCTAGGAGGATTGACTTGGTAAACTTCAAGTCAAGATGAAGATTATTAAAGTTTGCCTTGAGGTTAACAAGCTGAAAATGAAAATGTTTCCATACATTCGAAAAATATGAGTTCTAGTCTATGTATAACACTATAGATCCCTTTTTATATTAGCATATGTAGCCTTGTCTTTCAGGATAATCTAGAGCGTTATTGAGAGAGTCCATGAGAAGGTTCAATTGGGTGCAAGCCGATCTGGGGTTTTGTAATAGAGAGAGTCTTTGGTAAGGAAACTGTTATTGTAGTCTCCAATTATTTTTTCTGGATGGAATTTTTGTTGTTTTTGCTAAATGGATGTAGGTTAATCAAATCGAATCATGTTAAATTTCTTATGTGTTGTGTTCTTCTTATTTTCTTTTTATTTTTCTTTATTAATTTCTTCTCTTGAGCTTCTACAACAAATGGTATTACAGCTTCCTTGCATAACACTGTCCACGTCTTCTTGTTCCAACACTAACATCATAGCTCCTTGCAATAACAGCAGCCTTGTGGCTATGTCTCCTTATCATAGAATATAAAACTCTTTAAAGCAAGATTTAAAAGTGAAGGGCCTACGAAATTGGCACATCGTTTACCTTAGTTGCATTAACATGCTAGTCTAAAGCATCACAATTCATAAGAGTTATTGGATTCGATCTACGATGCACTGCATGGCAAGTACGAATGCAATGTATCTCTTTTGACTATAAATTGATAGGATATGATGTAGAAAACCTGACTCGATAGATACATCTTAAAACAAGGGTCATCACCATCAATATTGTAATGCCCTAAGCCCATCTGCTGGTCCAATTAATCTATTAATGGATCAAAACCATATGGCCCTAAAAGCTCGAATGGAAGTTAATTGATAGAAGGTGGATTTGAGTTATAAGCACGAGGGATACATCTCAAAACAAGGGCATTGCCATTAATATTATAATGCCCTAACCCACTTGCTGGTCCAATTAACTTGTTAGTAGGTCGAAACCATTTGGCTTTAAAAATTTAAATGGAAGTTAATTGGTAGCAGGTGGACTTGAGTTATAAGCACTTAAATTTTTTCTTTTCCATCTGATGTGAGACTATGTTTGGAGTATTACAATCTTCCTCCTTATGATGCGATATCTTTGTCATACACTACAAGCTAGCTAGCATCTATCTCGAGTTATGTTGTTAGTGCTGCAAGGTTAGCTCCACGTCATAGCAGGACTCTACTACCGTTCTATGGTAGTCCTTTTCTCTTGCCCATTAACTTCTGTATACTTTGGTCGGCTCTAATATCATTTGTAATATTCTAAGCCCATCTATTGGTCCAATTAATTGGTTAGTGAGCCAAAATCATGTGGCTTTAAAAACTCAAATAAAATTTTATTGATAGCAGGTGGACTTAAGTTATAAATACTTAAACTTTTTTTTTTTTTCATTCGATATGAGACTATTTTTGAAATATTATAATTGATCAAAAGATTTTGAGATATTATAATTGATCAAAAGTTTTTCTAACCCAAATTTTAAGTTACCCGAGAGAGCATAGCTAAAATAGGCGAGCACGAATATTGATCCTAATAATGTGGGCTTCTTCTGGGACCCTGGTATGTCAACTGTCCTTGGCACTTAGGTCCGGCGCAGACTGGCTGGCCGAACAACCGACCGACAGACCCTTTGGTACTGAACTGATCGAGTGGTGGTTGGTTTATCAAGTCCGGGGTCATTGGCACATGAACACTAGTCCTGCATAACAACCAAAATAGACTGACATGGCTCCGACTCACCAAAAAGTCAAGCAATGAATCTTGTCCCCTTTGAAGAATAAAGCGAACAAGAGACCGAGATTGTGGTGTAGATCTCAACTAGTGAAGGCAAATCCGAGTAAGGTATCAGTGGGCGAAGAAAATCCATCCCCTTCTTTAGGTTTAGGTCGGTTAGTTCAGTTCTGGGCCTCAAGTGTAAGTTACCACGAGTGTCGTCCATCAATAGATAAACTTAACGCTTATTATAAATCAACAAGCTTTGCTTACATTTAAAAAATCGGTCAAACAAACAAGGCAAGCAACTGAATCCTATAACTCAAAAAACTTAATGGAAGATGGCAACCATCTATCTTTATTGTCACTTGCAATGCTGCATGAGCTAACCAGTTCTTTCTTCCATTGATTAATCCCAAGATACTGAGAGCGATTAGTTCAAATTTAATGATGACAGTTTGTTTATTTTGATCGCCGTCCATTCGTCAACAATACCCAGGGATCTCAAGCCTCAGGTGCCTCCCCTCTCTTCTGATCAACCAAACGTGCACATGGTGGGACATGTGCAAGCACCATGTTAGCCTCTGCATTTTCCGAGGTAGATCTTCGCAATCTATTATTTAAAGACTCAGTGTGATGGTCTGCTAAGCCCTGCTATAAACAATGTGTGCAGCCTGTCCTCCTCATCATTTAATCATAGGGGGAGACCAGGCTTTTTGAGGAGTATTTATGATTAAATGAAATATGCTTGTTCTTGAGCATGTCCCCACTCCAAATACTTTTCAATCAACATTTTATCTTTCATTTGCCTTCCAACAACACTCCAAAAGGGAATAATGCACGACGATTCGGGTACAAATCATGTGGTGCTCTCCCCCAGTGGTCCACAGGCTTTGGCTCTACTTTAATCAGTCCGACCCCTCTTCTGAAGAGGTTTGGTAATAGAACATTGGCATTATGTGACCCCATCATCATGTGCCCTTCCAAATTAAATGAGTCCCCACCAGCCAAACTACCTCACCAGAAAAAAACTACCAACTGCCAATACCCACCGCCTCATGTTATGTCTATCATAGAGAGTATCTCTGAGCTTGAGCTTGGAATTCTAATGGCAGAACCCACCATCGCAACATGGGGAGGGCTAGAGTCCGAAGAACAAAAAAACAATACTTAACTTCCCCCCTATTGGGTCTTTCTCGTTTCATTCACTGACTCTATTAAAAGAGGGAGTAGGTTAATTAAGAGCCAATGGCCGCCGATAAAAAGGACAAAAAAAGTTAATGCAAGTTGGATACTGAGGACTAGATTAATCATGCTCCCCTTAAGGCTCTGTGGTCCAAGGAAAGCATCCAAAGAACGCAAGTGGTTCTCAGAAGACTTGGGTCCAAGAGCAGGAGGATAACCAATCATTGAAAGGATTAAAAAAAAAATGGGAGGTTTGGGGCCTCCTTAATTCAACAAGGGGCTGCTCCCTTAACCATGGGTGGGCGGCCCCGCCCATGCCTCGGGCACTGCAAGATGGGTCACAATGGCAGGTGAGGCATAAACCACATGAGAGGGATGTGAGCATTTCATGGTGGTGGGGCCTCAACTGAAGGCATATCCTTGCACCATACAAGTCAGCAAAGTCAGAACGAACGTGGTATGAGACTGGAAGCAATGGGATTTCCCTTGTGGTCTTGGGGAAAAAACACAGAGAAAGAAATCATCAAACACCCTATAGTCTACACACATCCGTTTAACACTAATCCAAGACTTTCGGACGGAGTGTTTGGGAGGGAATCACGCATTCCTAATGGAGAGTTTTGCACGCTAGATACTCCAAATTGCGATCCCACTTCTGGCCTTTTTTCTTTAGCGAGAACTGGAAGAGGGCTCCTCCTTTTTGACCCCATAGACATAAGGGAAGGCAAGCAAGCCAGTTAGCCTCGTCGGTGGAGAGCATTTGACCACTCCCCCACGCAACAACATCGCCACCGGGAAAAGATTGCGGATTTTTATGTTCATGCACTTGGTTCTCGCTTTTACCACCAGGTCCTAAGAATTGCAATTTGGTCAACAATCATGCGTTGCGTAGGGCAACTCTTGAGTTTGATGCCTGACCAACCCTTGAAATGGAAGGAAAAGAGAGGAAAACAATATATCTATATCTACTTTCAAGAAGAGAACTTGCGTTGTTAAAAGGCACAAGCCTCACCTAAAGGTTCCTCCCATAGTTCTGTTAGTTTGAAAAACTTCGTATAATCAGCATGGTTATATGACATGCGCGCCATAGATTTAATCACATTTCGAATTAACATGTTGTTGTTTAAGCTAATCATTCATCTTCATGACACACAGTTATCTCATCGATGCATAAGTATTTTTTGTCCATAAAAATGGAGTACAACTAATGGCCGCTGAATTGATCCAAACCCTACAAACTGGTCCCAAGCAACGCTCACACGAGTATTCCATTGCAAGCAAGGATCAAACAAATTTCATTTTGTGCAAGGCAAGTTGATTTAGCTCTAAAACCTAAAGAACATTTGCTATTGCCTTTATGAAGAACAAGAAGTACGTAATTTAGCTAGAGAGTATGCATGCGAGATGCTAGTAGAGTATCAAGATATGATGGTAGACCTTATGATGCCATACATGTAGCTTGCACTTTATAAATATCGATGATTAGAGGTAACATAAACTATGTGAACATAATTGAAAAATTCATTGACATTGAGATGCTTGATTTTCCATATTTTTAATGATATGCGTAGCTTTGGAAACGTGAGTCAATGGATAGCAACATTGAGGTTGGAAAGGTCTAAACGCGTCATTGAGACGGTCAACCAGAAATCCGAAGTCAAGTTTGCCGGTGTGCTTCATAATTGATATTTTAGTTCATGACAGCAGTTAACAACAATAGGCGAAGGAAGATATACGGTAGGTCAGCCATCACACTTGGTAATGGATCCCTGAAAACGTCTCACCACCTTGGCTTTTCTTCCGTGCTTATAACTCAAATCTAGTCCACGTCCAAAATCCAATCTCAGGCAACCAAGCATGGGGTATGATCGAGTTCCAGGAGATCAGCAAAGAGAGAAGAAAAAGCAGCGAGAGAGACGTACCCAACTCCACCGCCTCGTAGCGTTCCCGCTGGAGGTGGCTGGCCTCTAGAAACAAGCGTAGCCTGCCACGCGTGATTTGCTTGTGGCCCAATTAAGAAATAGAATTTATTATAAGGTGTTACCGTGTGTCGGAAAATAAAAACAATGGCCCAGAGATGATGAAAGACAACGATGACCAAACTACAAGGATTATAAGCTTGGAAGTTTTGATTTGTATGAGACTTTTGACTGGAATTATTAGCTAGTGAACTAACTAGCTAATGTAAGTGATAACATCATCAGAGAGGCCCAGGTAGGAAGATTAGCCGGTTAGGTGAGGACTTGGGAGTAAGGGGCTGGGGGAAGCGGACAGACACTCGACGGCTAATACCGACCATTGGGACCCAAGTCCCATCGTTTTGTCGGTAATTGTCGGAATGGCTCGATCGAACGCGGAGCACGTGTAATGTTGCCTCTCCGGCCGCTTGGGCGGTGGCTTTGGACTTTTATCTCCGTGCAAGAGAGAACATGGAACCTTCCTCGAAATACTCCTAGCTTGCTGTTTTCTTTCCCTTTAAACAGTGGAATGGGGGAGATAACGATGAAATACTTCATGAAAAACAGGCATTGTTACAACACATCCTCTAAAAACGCATGAACAGCATAAAATGAGGATTGAAAATGTTATTAAAAGAATATAACAAATTAGGACATTATATGTAAGAATAACATAGTTTGCAAAGATGAAATGTATGATGCAGCTCAAAGAACATGGATTTAAAGTTCGATGATTGCTATACATATTGATGTGGACTGAGTTGATCTGATATAGTAGCATGGCCAAGATTGGGTTATTAAGCTGATTGGAGCGCCATGCAAAACAAATAGCTCTGACTAGTCGTGATATGACTGACCTATTAAGAAAGTCTTGATTAAAGGTCTTCGATAAAGGTCTTGTCTGGGATTCCCTTTCTATCCAAAGTGCAAATCAATTTGGATAGGATTCTATTGTACAATATAGAAAGGACTCCATGGTTATCGCCTTGATCAGAAATCAAGCCTATTTGAGCTATCTAAAAGAAAAGTCTGGCTCAGATAATACTTTCTCTAAATATCTATAAAAGCAGCCCTACGCTCCATAAGTAAACAATTCCAAACTTAGCTCTTGGACCTAGGGTGCTCATCGGGAGGGCTCTAAGACTTTTTTTCATTATTTGGCCTGACTTGAGTAACAGAGGATTTTTTTAGAAGAAAATTTTCAGGCCTCCTTAAGCACTTTTTTTTTTCTTCACAAGTGGATGTTGGTTAGTTAAAAGACTGATTTACTAAATTGAGTTATAAGCTGATTCTTTGGTTGATATGTGAAGATCATTTTTAAATATTGACAAGTTGGCATTATCTATAGAAAACTGAGTAAAAGCATCCAACCATGCTGCTGAAACGATGAGACCAAGTGACAAGCAATGTTCAGGAGGGCACGAGCCATGCCCAATTGGCTCCTAAGATTCTATTGAAGATCCAATCAATCCTGGTTAGCTCCATCCCCAACCTCAGCATCACCTCCAACTTTGGCACTGCCCATCACTCGGGAACAATTGAATACACTATCGCAACACATGGAGGTATTGATGAATTTGATCTAGAACTTGATCTTCCAAAGATCTAGTTCTAGAAACTAACCCAAACCCAACCAAAGGTTCACTAAGCTGTTGGCTCTAACTGACCTTAAAACAAGCCTAGTAATCACTGTAGAACTGAAGAACTGAGGCTACTCATCAAGCCCCAGGATTGGCTATCCAGTTCAAATGAATGCATTAGCACGGATGCACCTGCAATGAGTTGAAAATAAATAGATCAATGGTTTGAGGAGATGAATTAGAAAATTAGGACAGTTATGTAGCATGTTTTAAGTTGGAGGGCAAGTTTGTTGGATGACCTTGACCTCCCTATCGATACCGAGCCTTCATTCACTAAAACGGTAATGGTCAAGCTATTACCTACTATATTTAAGATGCCACAACTGGAGCTATACAATAAAACTATGATTCTATCGATCATCTGGAGAGTTTTAAAGCTCTTATGTTGTTTCACGGAGCATTAGATGCTATAGTGTGCTAAACTTTACTTGCAATCCTGAGAAAACCAGCTTGAAAGTAGTACTCTAACCTCAAGTTAGCCTTTATTAGTCCTTCAAACAACTTAGTCAATTATTCATCAGCCACTTCATCGATACTAAAAAGCATCGGAAGACTTCCATAACCCTGATAACTATCAAGCAAAAAAAAGATAACTCGCTGAAGGGCTACTTTCACTTCAATTCGAAAGTATTAGAAGTTCAAGATTTGGATACCTTGGTAGTTATTGCAACCCTAATGACTGGCCTGAGGAACTACCAATTCAGCCTTTCCTTGACCAAAAGGCTCTCGAAGAACTTTAACAAGCTACTTAGCCAAGCTAAAAAATATATTAATGTTGAGGCTTATAGCTGAGGAAGAGGATAAGGGACAATATGAGAAGAAGTGATCTAAGAGGGATGATCAAAAGTTCATGGAATTTTAGGAGAAGCCTTGAGAATGGTAGGAAGCACCACACTAACCAAAAGCTCCTCCTCAGATGTTTGGATGGTATACACTCCTTAATGCTCTTCAAAGTTAGATATTGATGCAGATTGGATATGAGAGCTATGTTTAGGGTTCTAGCAAGATGAAGATGAAACTGACCAAATGAGATTGGAACAAATATTGTTAGTTCCACCAAGAATATGACCACGACACTGAGGGTGCTAGCATCTGAAGCATAAATCAAGAATCTCATTCCAAGAGGTTGTCTTGGTTGGTATGTTCAGGACTATCCTCTAGTGGAGCAGGATACTAGGCAAGAGTCTCAACTTGATGAAAGATTGGACAACCGACCTATGCTGGAGTTATTAACATGATCCATGATAGACTAGCCGTAGGCAGAGAAACCTCTTCATCCAAGAAGGCTTATGCTCGGTAAGTTTATGCTAAGGAACCCTTTGTTAAAAGATTGAAGATAAAGGAACCCATTATTACCTTCTTAAACACAAACCTTTAGGGATTATGGGTCCCTCACAATGATACTTTGGTTGTCTTAGTGATCATGGCAAATTGAGTGAAAAGAATACTAGTGGATAATAAAAGCTTGATGGATACACTATTCTATGAAGTTTTCCAGAAGATTGGGATTAGTGCAAATTGGTTGCAATCAATTGAAGCACTATTGGTTAACTTCATTGGTGAACCTACATAAACTTAAGGAATTATCACTCTTTTAGCGATTGTAGGAAACAAGCAAAACTCCAAAAAGATGATGGTGGATTTCATGATCGTTAATGTATCTATTGTGTATAATGCTTTTTTTAGCTTGGTCAAGCTTAGACTCTCTTAAAGCCATTATCTTGTCCTATCATCTTCTCATGAAGTTTCCTACCAACTAAAGAATGGGGGAACTTACAGGGGATCAAGTAGTAGCCTGACAATGCTACATCTCTACCTTAAAGAAGAGCTATAGGATAACTAAAAACACCCAAGATAATAAGCCAGCAAAGACCATGATAATTGATAATCTAGACTTTTGGAAGGAACTAAAAAGTAACATGCAAAGCTGGTTGAAGATTTGGAAACTATGCCATTAGAAGATGATTACTCCAAAGTAATTTAGATAAGTTCCCTTCTATCTGAGCAAGTCCAAGGAGAAATAATCAAGTTTTGACAATAAAACTCCAACATGTTTGCATGGTCAGCCGTGGATATGCGAGGAATGCATCTTGGCATTATAGTTCACTAATTTAAGGTGGACCCAAGATACAAGCCTATTTGTTAGAAGATGAGGAACTTTACCCCGAGCAACATCGAGCTATCAAAAAAGAAGTGAACACGTTATTAGAAGTTGTATTCAATAAGAAAGCTTATTATCACAACTGGCTAGCCAATGTGGTGAAGAAGTCTAACGAAAAATAATGGATGTAAATTGACTTCATCGACCTAATCAAAACTTGCTTGAAGGATAGCTTTCCCCTTTTAAAGATAAATCAGCTCCTCAATGATATGATAGGCCATGAATTCCTCAGCTTCATGGACACATTCTTTGGTTATAACCGGATTTAGATGTACCCCCTTGATGAGCAGAAAACAACCTTCATCAATAAGAAGGGCTTCTATTACTATAAGGTTACGCCTTTTAGGTTAAAAAATATTGGAGCAACCTATTAAAGATTAGTACATTAGATCTTTAAAGGATTGCTTGGCAAGAATGTAGAGGCTTACATCAATGATATACTCATAAAAAGTCTGAAGGCTGAACAACATGTAGCCACTTTAAACGAAGCCTTTAGAGTATCAAGCCATTATTAAATGAAGCTCAAGCCAAGCAAATATGCTTTCAACATTAGTTTAAGAAAATTCCTCAAATTCATGGTTAGCTATCGATGAATTGTAGCCAATCCAGAGAAGATACAGGCTATCTTCAACATGATATCACTTAGGTTAGTTAAAGACATTCAACATCTTATTAGCCAGGTAGCTTCTTTAAGCCAATTCATCTCTAGATTGGCCAAAAAGCATTTTCCCTTCTTCTATGCACTATACAATGTGAAGGATTTCTAATGAATTGAGGAGTGTCAAAAATCTTTTTGTGAGCTGAAAAGATATCTCAATTCCCCTCCTTTATTGTCCAATCCCCAAGAAGGCTAAGAGCTATACATTTATCTAGTAGTGTTTGAGCTGGCCATCAGCTCGATGTTTGTGTGGGAGCACCAAGGAAAGCAAAGGTTGATCTATTATGCGAGTCGAATACTCTGCAATGATAAGATGAGGTACCATAAAATGGAAAAATTTGCATATGCCCTATAATCTTTGGGTGAATTTTAAGGCCTTAGTTCTAAGCCCACATAGTGGTAATGCTGACCAACCAACCTTTAAGGTAGATCCTGCACAAGCTAGACACCTTGAGTCAATTAGTCAGATGGTCTATCGAACTGAGCGAATTTAACATTCCATACCAACCAAGGCAAGCAATGAAGGCATAAGTCCTAGTTGACTATGTATTGGAGGTGATGATCTTGGATAAGCTTAAAGTTATCAAGATAAAGGAACAACCACAGTAGCCTACTTGAAGGCTACGTGTAGATGGGTCTTCCAATGGTACAGGGGATGGAGCAGGGCTGATTCTCATTAACTCAGAAAGAATCAAACTAACCTATGCACTAAAGTTTGGATTCAAAACCTTGAATAAAGCCGAGTACAAAGCTTTGATCACTAGACTAAAGCTTGCTAGAAAGATCAGAGTAGCTTGGCTAAAGGTGTTCAATAATTCTTAACTAGTTATTGGGTCAAGTTCAAGGTGAATATGAAGCTAGAGAACCAAACATGTGGACGTACGTGAGTAAAGAGCCTGACTCTAACCTTCAAGCACTTTGACATCCAAACCATTCCTTAAATGGAGAACACCCAGGCTGACACCCTATCAATGTTGGCTTCAATGGGACCTATGTCCTACCAAACTATTTCCCTTAAGTAACTTATTAGACCGAGTATCAAAGAAAACAAAGTGTACCAGATTGGACCTGATCATCGTCTATCTTAGAGAAGGCCTACTTCTTTAGAATAGAAATGAGACCAGAAGGGTTGTTTAGAAGGCCACCAGATATATGTTAATCAATGGCACACCCTATAAAAGATCTTTTACTTTATTATATTTGAGACATCTTTGATTGATAGAAGCTGATTACGTACCCTGAGAAGTCTATGAAGACATATGTGGCAATCATTTGAGGGGCAGAGCATTAGCTTATAGAGTACTTTGGTAGAGGCATTATTGGTTGGCCTTCAAGGAAGACATTGCCCATTCTGAGTGAAGGTGAACAATGGTAGAAGTACTCATCTATATCACATCAACCTACCACTGACTTTCACCAATCAACAACACTTAGCCATTCGCACAATGGGGGATAGATATCCTTGAACCATTTTCATTAGCTTGGATTAAAGAAAATTTCTCATGGTGGTGATCGACAACTTAACCAAATGGGTTGAGGTTGAACCATTAACTTCGGATTACCGAATAGACCATTTGAGACTTCATTTGAAAGTTGATTATCTACCAATTTGGGATTCCAAAGGTCCTCATTATTGACAATGATAGGTAACTTGACAATGTTTGATTCTAAGAGTTCTACTAAGAGCTAAGCATCGATCATCCGTTTTTTTTAGTGATCGTCATCAGACTAGGCTAACGTAATGAACCACACTATATTGTAAGCCTTAAAGATTCAACTTGACCAAGCCAAAGAGCTTTGGATGGAAGAGTTCCGTAGCATCTTATAAGCTTATCGAACTATAAGTCAAGTACTCACTACGAAGACACCGTTTAATTTAGCCTTTGAGACTATGACTGTTACTTCAATCAAGATCGGGATGCCAGGCTATCACATCCATAAATTTCAATAGAAAGAAAACATAGAAGACCTCAAAGCCAACCTTGATCTAATCAAAGAAATTCGGGGAGAACCATAACTCAGAATGGCCATCTATTAGGAGAAAATGGCTAAGTATTACAACTTAACAATTACAGGATATCAATTTGGGCTAAGAGACCTTATGCTAAGGAAAAGTATAGCACTGGACAAAGTTAATGAAGAAGGTAGACTGACTTTGAATTGGGAAGGTTCATACTAAGTAGTTAAGGTAGTTCGGCCAAGAGCTTACTGATTGGAAAAGATCGCTGGTGACTAATTTCTTATACTTGGAACTCTAAGAATTTGAGAATGTATTGCCAATAATTTTGTAATTCTTTTCTTAATAATAATAAGAGGGCCCTAATTTTTCTCTCATAAACCTAGGCCCATTTTAGCTTGACTAAATAAAGATTGGTTGTCTAAGACCAACCTAAGTCCTAGCAATTAGGCTTGACGAAAGAGTGGTGATGCTCAACTTGATCATTGGGCTAGTACCACTAAAAGATTTTATTGAAAATTGTTCAGATCGGCTTTGAGCCTAATTGACATTCCTCAATTTGATCACTCAAAGGATAAATCGGTTGAAGACCCCAGAGAGCATCCTAAAACTAGGCCGGACAAGGATAGATTGGAGCTGATCAAAGGACACCCTATGAGGCATATGTTACAAACACCAACCTAAGAGACACCTAGAGAGTATTTTAATTACTCATGAAGCCAACCAAGATCAACTAAAACCCAAAACTTCAGGGCTTGACTTGAGAAACTTGGGAGATTTTGTGATCCACAAAAATCGATTGAGGGTTGGAAGTCTTTAAAGACCAACTCAAAAGACTACAAAAGTTACCAAGCTAACTAAAGGTCAGCCAAACTTTAAGATCGGCCTAATATAGTTGCTTTATCCATCAAGAGTTGGTTGAACCCTTAGATGTTGACTTGAAGGACTTTACTTTTCTACTTACAAGTTGATCCTATAACTGATCAAAATAATGAAGTGTTATAATACCTCGGTGATCAATATAATTTGAAAATCTGAACTACCAAAAGCGATCTATGCTATACATCAAGAAAAACATTGTAGAGCAAAAATTTAAAAAAAGAGGAAATTGTGATTTGGAAGAAAAGGTTATATTCAATTAATAAGTAGAGTACAAAACCTTAGCTCAAGATCGATCAAAAACTATACAAAATTGGTTGAAGCTAAGCTATAAATAAAAAGAAAAAAATTACAAGTATGATAGATCAGGTAACATCATCACTAGATGTTGGTTGTTGCACAGAGCTTTCCCATAGGTCATACACTATTAGCTACACCAACTACTTCAATAAGGAGATCACCAATAGCTTGAAGGAGGAAACCATCAATATTATTGGACATGCATCAATTGTCAATCGTTATGCACCTCCTAGACAAAAAGTTTGTCTTATTGCTATAAGAAGGATACGTTGACTCAGAGGGCAAGCTAAAGCCACTGCAGAGTCAACTCCTCATCATGACCACTGCTTCGAACAAAAGCGGTACTGCCCTACTACTAGTCTCCTTTCTTCCCATTGTCTAAGGAAGTAATCTCTATGGCTTCAGGGACCGCTTTCTCGACTAGTGTGGGAGCATTATGCTTAACCTCCCCTTCAACATCAGTCTTTCACTCAGCCTCTTCTTCAGTAGGAAACGAACCCTTTGCTGGCTCGTTAGTATCAAATTGGCTTAGGTCAAGACTTGGATAAATGGCTTTGATCTCATTTTTGCACCTTTTATACCTAACTAGGAAGGATTTGGAGGTGTACTCATCCATCTTAAGTTGGTAGTCCATCGATTCCTTGAATTAAGCCTGCGCTCAGGTTAAAGCTTAAGACAACTCACTTCAAAGGCTATCCCACTCTATCAGGTTGGCCAACTTCTGCTACTCCTCATCTAGAGCAAATGATGGATTCAAAGTTTGACAGTCTTGCCCAGTGATCCACTGATCCTTCCTCCCGATCGTCTCCTATAGATTGGTTACGCAACACTCCAACTGGTGGTGGATCATGGACTCATTAAGTAGCCACCACTTTAAATCCTGCTCTTGAGCTTGGTTCAGCACAAGCTTTGAAGATTTGCTATCTACGACAATGGTGAAATCATCAATTTGCTTGTTCCGCTTAGTCAATCACTCCATCAAGATGTAAAAATGATGAAGGCTTTGCAAAAGGATGACCAAAAGATAGTTAATCATGCCAAGCTAAAAAATATAAATGAGATTAAGGAGTTGAGTCTAATAAAGCTTACTTCCAATGATAGCCAAAAGAACTCACAAATTAGGCCATGATCTAGCTTCTTGAGGATCACCCCTGAATTTGTGGGCATGCAAATCCCATGTAGAAGATGAAGGCCAATTCGAACCTTCCTTACAAAGCTGCCCAAACAAACTCTCTAGTCTAGAATGTACTACATAGGGGATAAGGGGACCAAACAAACTCTAGGTACCTTGGAGCTTGGGCCAATGCAGGGAGACTTCACTACTTCCACAAACCCCTTGTCCATGGAAGGGTAGTCCTTGCTGCTCAAACCAGTGGTAGTAGGAGGATCAAAGCAGTTGATGGTATCCACATTAATCACCTCCCCCCTAAGGATGGTGGGCCAGTGCACCACCTTCTTTGATTTCATTAGCACGTCCTCCATAGCTCGACACTTGGGGATAGCCAACTTCTTTTTAAAGCTTGACATGAACTCTAGAGGGTGCTTCCTTGATGGCTTAAAGGGGGCCTCCTAAGTGATCCTTAAGGAGGCCGAGGAACCCCCTTGCATGAACTTCAATAGGGCCGAGGAACTCCTTTCCCGAATTCTGGGGTAGAGCTGATGAACTCCCAACAGCTTGCTTTTTATGGCTTAATGCTTACCATAGGCTCTCAATTTGAATAATTTCTACAAAAAATTGAAGTTTCTTAGCTTTGCTCACAAAGGAATGAAAATAGCTCGAGTAAAAGAGAAAATGATACTAAGAAGGGTCAAGCTTGGACCCACCTAAATCGAAGCTACCTCCATCAATAACTCAAATATCTTTGGGGGTTTTAGCCCACATAACTAAGCTAATAACTCCCTCTTCTTAGAATGGAGGTGTGGAAGATAGTTCGGTTTGGTATTTGGTTGCTTTCGGGCTATGTCAAATGACTAGAAGCCCTTAATTAAAAGAACAAAGAAATATCTATTCTTCCATTCTATGCTACTTGCATAGACTCTTTTACCCTTCCAAGTAAAGAGGTATCATTAGCCCTGCTTGTTCGGATGATACTTTAGGTTGAAAAGGGAGCAAAATAAAGATTGACTCAAAGTGAGGTCGAGTTAAGAGAAATATAACAAAAATCCCATTATCAACCTCAAGGAGTTGACACAAGTTGGATTGGAGCTATACTGTACATAGTGAGAAGGTTAGCTATAAAGCTATTTATTAGCAACCTAAGCCTTGCCTTTATCCTCATAAAGGTAGAGTCGACTTACTGCATAGTTTAAGACTTTATCCTCCTGACTTAGGATGATCAACTAGAAGGAGTCAGGAATAAAGTATGCTTAATGAATCCTCATTAGGTTACCTTTATCGAGTATGCTTAGCTCCTTAACAACAATGCATGGGACACCCCTCAAAACTAGAGGGAATGAAGAATGGAAAGATATGCTAACCAACCTAAAAGAAGAGCTTCAGGCTTACCTAAACTATGAGGGCTGAAGAAGAATGCCGAGGAATAAGAAAGCATAAGGGACCAAGGACTCAGGCCAAGCCATAATGGGAGAATGGCATCAAGGTCTCTCTACAGTAGGGAGAAAGCAGAGTAAATGAGCTCCACTCCCCCTCCCCTTATAATCAGAGGAGAAAAAGGAGAGCATGGGAAATGAACCACCCTCTCCCTCGCTGCTTGTAGCGACCAATGGTGAATTGCCACATGGTAACTGACCATAAATGGGTCATAATGGTGACGCTTCATTCAATTGAAATATTAATTAAATTCTTTTTTTTCAAAAAAATCATTAATATTAATGATGGGCATATAATTCTAGAAAAATGCCCTTTAATGACCATGCTTACTTCAAGATCCATGCAATGGAATAATTATGTTAATTATTTTAGCTTTGAGATTCATGCTAATGTGAAGACTTCAGACCAATCAATTGTTTAGCTTGTCCTAATGTCATGAAATATTTGTCATCTCCATGCTCACCTACAGATTTTGCAACATTTGGAAAATGACTAAAGACTGTGTAGTGATAAGCTTGGTCATATCGAACCTATGATAGCTACAATGACCCAAAAAACTAGAGATCATCTGACCACATCAAAACCAAGTTACTTTCGTGACTTGAGCACATACTTGAGCTCAACCGTTGAAAGTGAGGGTAAGTGATGTGAGCTAAGCTAATCTAGCATGCCAACATGGTTAAGATTGGGCCATTAAGTTGATTAGGCTACCATGCAAGATGAACAGCTACGACTAGGTATGATATGGTTGACCAGAATAATATGGATGACCTATTAAGGAAGTCCTGAATGAAGGTCTCCAAGAAAGGTACCAACATTTCTAGGATCCCCTTCCTATCTAAGGTGTAGACCAGTTTGGGTAGGACTTTACCACCCAATGTAGAAAAGACTTCATAGTTACCACCTCGATCAGGTATCAAGCCTATCTAAGCCGTCCAAAAGGAGAGTCCGGCTTAGATCATACTTTCTCTAGACATCTATAAACATAGCCCTACATTTCACTAGTAAAGAATTCTAAGCATTCGCTCTTGAACCTAGCATGCCAATCCGAAGGGCTCTAGGTCTTTCTTATGTGTGTTGGTCAGTGGAAGAGTGCTCTGTTGGACTAAGTTATAGGCTAATTTCTTAATTAATGTACAAAGACCATTTTTGGATGTCAACACATGTTAATTTGTAATGTCACTCTTCATATATTTGTTATTGTGTTTGGATTTTACTAATGCTATCCTAATTTCTAATATCTCTAAATTTTGACCGCCCACTCTACATATGAAAAGAAAAATAGAAATTGACCCTTGATTATTGATAAATGTATACCCAACATATCTATATGCACACACAAGACTTATTTTAGCTTGCGCCTTTTTTTTAGAAAATGAAAAGACTTTTATAGCTATTGCAAAGTGAGAAGAAATAGTTGGTACTCCCACTGCTATTTTCAAAAGAGAATTGCAAATAATTGTAACATGTAAATGAGTTAAGATTTTTTTTCAAAAAAGTTGAACTAGGACATTTTCTCAACTTGAATAACACTCATCTTGCAAGAGTGAGAAAGCACAATGGAGGTAGCGCAAAAAGTACCACATGCTTGCTTGTACATTTTAACTTTGATTTGTGCTTAACTGACCTTCAATGTTTCTACTTGATGTAATTATCATGAGGACAGCACTCTTACATGGTAAAAAGTGCAATATTTGTACCATGTGTGCTCAATGGATGCATAGGGTTCAAGCCATTAGTTAGTTGCTTCCATATATATTGTACTAGATGCATGCATTCGATACATAACTATAATAAATTTTGTATATATGATCATGCTTCCAATATGTTGGTAGACTAGTTGTAATATACCAATCTAGTGCACATCAATTAAAAAAGAAGCTTCACAGCTAGTATAATTAATTTATAAGCCCAGTTTCAAATATCCAACATCAAGTTAGCTCTACAAAGCATCTAAAATCATCTAAAATGAAGGTTGGATGAAGAAATTATGAGCAATTTAATAAATCTATGATAGTACTTACAAATTTTTAGAAAATTTTTAAATTTTTATCGATCACTCATAATTTTGAAAAATAGATGCCTTGCATAAATTTTCTCCTATGGTATTATGGTCTCACAACATAAAAAGCAAAGCATCAATTTTCGCTCATTGGATTGTGGTTTCACACCAAAACATGAAAGAAATCTCTTTAAAATAGGAAGAAAATCTTTAATAACTTTATTAACTATTTTTTTCACATCAAAAGATTTCTGTTAAGATTTATTTATAAAGAGTTTTTCTAAAGCTAATAGATTTTACATTTTCAATAGGATACTAATTTTCTAAAACTAATAAATATTCTATTTCTAATAGAAAAATTCCTATTTTTTTAAAAAAATTAAAAAATAAATATCAAATAAATATGTAAGAATAAATTCCTAACTTATCTAAAAGAGAGAAATACAATTTTTTTTTAAAAAATCATCCTTAAATTATGAATCATGGAATGATATGTTCATTATTTTATAAAAATTCATTAGCACTTATATAGGTTCATTAAATTACATCTAATTTTCTCATCCAACCTTGATTTTAGATGACTCATGATGTTTTGTAAAGTCAACTCATTGATGGACTTTTTGAAACTAGAGTTGCTAAATTATATTAACTTTTATTAAGTTTTTTTTTTAATTGATATGTTTTGTGTTAGGTGTTACACTATTCATACCTAATTTTTCATAATAATAATGCATAATAAGTATCAAGAGCAGTCAAGTATGCTATTTCTATGTCACTTTTATTTTACATAGCAAATGATATTGAGATAGATTATTTAGTGATCGATTAGAATGCACTATACATGAAAACGTTGGTGTACAATTATTATTGGTGTGATGCTCATATAAATCACTTTCATGGATTAACTTAAAATCCAATGGCATGTAAAATGTACATGTGAATGCTATTACTACCCTTTTTTTATAAAAAAAAATTCTTTCATGCAAATAAAATCAAAAGGGAAAGATACTTGACCAAAAAAAAAAGTTCACATGGTTGAGTTATTCTAGATGTTGATCCCTAGTGTTTTCCATGCAATTGGTTGGAAACAATCCTTTTAGATAAGCACATTAGCAATGCGCTTACATTACTTCGTTAGAAACCACATGGGCTACCCTTAGCCAAAGTATCCTCAAATCTCTCACCTATCGATTGGCTCATTTAAATCCTTATCCAAAAAAATTGGAAGCATCCACAATCATTCTACTTGTATGTTAAACGTAACAAAAGATAGCATTCCATATTAAGTGGTTGAATGCATGAAGAAATCAAATAATCTTTGAAGGGACTCTAAAAAATAAAACAAGGACATCTAATTGAAATTAGTTGTTGAGCCCTACATGACTGATTAATGCATCTGAGATGTGAGCTATCATACGAATTATATAGAGAAAAAAATATGGAGCCATAAATCTTTATGGCAGCTATCTCAAACTTTCCTAAACCACAATAAACCAGCGTGAGATCGTAAACTGCATCTTATAAAAATAGATATTATGATTGTACTATGGAGCATAGAGGTCTATCATACCACGCTTTCCATAAGTTTCAAATTTCTTTGACATTGTAAAATCCTGTAAGTGTGGTTTATCTTCGGTCACAGGAGTTAAGCGGTCGGCTTATCCTTCAATGCCTAACGTTCCTACTGATGTTATGCATGATTGCAGACAGGTATGAAGTAGCATAGATGTGACTTCATTTATCTTTTCCGTTAATAAAAGTGGATCAATAGCTTCTCCATATAGCCTTGTTATAGGAATTGTTGGGAGATACGCCACTTATCCAATCTATTTTAAGGGCAAAAAAGTGTGGTAGATATTTTTTGAAACCTTTGCCTATTTGACAACCTAGACAGGTCAAAATGATACAATTTAAAATTTTTAATTTTATATAAATATTCAAAATCTACTTAGTGCATATCATACATGAGACTAAGCATTTACCAATATAGACCCTCGCATACTCTCCCATTTCATTCCTCTCATAAGTTTCCAAATCCAAATCCAATCAATTCAACCACAATCACAAACATGACGATCTGCCATGATCAGTTCTAAATGGGTCCATCCAAAGTGTCTCCTATTCCACATGGGCTATAGGTTGGGTCTGCCTTCTAACTATTTGTAACAACTCAGAATCTCATAACATTCTATATTATATTATATAACATCATAAAACCATAATATTATAATATATCATAATATATGTTATAATTATATAATATAAACTATATATTATAATTATATTATAATAATTATTAATGCAATAATAATATCATAAACAATGTCATTTTTTATCAAAAACTATTGCCCATTGATGGGGCAATTTTGTTTTATGGAATTCATTCGCAAATCTTATCAAAATTGATACGATTTGCAATAAGAAGAAACAATCTCATGATTTAGTAGTTAGGATTTCAAATCCTAAATGAGTCAAAATAATATTATTTAACTTTTTGATTTTGTTTAAATTTTAAAATCTACTTAACACATAGTAGAGTGGGACTAAACATTCACTAACACAGACCATCACATACTCTCCCATTTAAATCCTAGTGTTCTTATCAAACTAAGTGTCCAAGTCTAGATCCAATCAATTCAACCATAATCACAAAAATAACGTCGATCCATGATCAGTTCTAAAGAGTTCATCCACAGTGTCTCCTAATGCACATGAGCTATGGGTTGGATTTGCTCTAATACAATTTTTAATAATTTGGAACATTATAAAAAATTTAGTCAATAATGTATTATTTGAATTCCTTAATCCTATATAAGTATCCAAGATTTATTCAGTGAATAGTCCATATGAAATTAAATACTCGCGAGCATGAACTTAGTCTTGATCGAGATATTAAAAATTTAGAACAAATGTATGTCAATAGTATGATCATAATATACAATAATGATAAGCTTTTGAAGGGAGCAAGTAGTATAGAGTCTAATTGACATTAAGTTTGGACTGTAATTCTGTCCTCTAGCATTAACTTTAAATTATGATCCTATAACTCTTTGAATCCTTTACAAGACCACTAAACTTAAATCTCTAGTGGTCAATCCTATCTCTTTGAGTCCTTTAAAAGACCTCTGAACTTAAATCTCTAGTGATCATTTTGGAGTCTTTCTTATAAGAAGCAGATTAGATTTTGGGTAGCAACTAGCAATTAGACAATCTAAAAATATTGTTGTTACCTAGTTTTCCCATGCATGGGAGGCACATAGGCTTATTCACAAATCAAAATCAGTCCAATGATGCGAATGCAAATAACTTTTCACTTTCTTTTGACTTGATCAAGCACTTGAGCCTTCACCCAAGTGATTGCTATAGATGCCTTTATAAACTTCTCAAAGTGTATAGTTAGCTTTTGTAGGTCAAAGGTCCCTTAAATATGGCAACATAAAGGATCTTTATAGAGCCTTCCATGGATTAATGTGCATTTGGCCATCCTATGAACTATCCTTCTTGCAAGGTATGCAATGATCGAATCAATTCAAGTTGATTTGGGTTTGATTTGTAGTGCTACATTTTCTGCAATGCTAGGATTGGCCAATTCTTCTAAAAAAAAAGGTTCAATGGGATACAAGTCCCATCAAATTGAATTGCAACATAGTGTTAAACTAGCTATTTTCTACTTAAGGAATGGTTTGAATGTCAGAGTGCTCAAATGTCAAAGTTAGGCTCTTTATCTTACTCAAATACTTCTACATATTGGGCTTTCTAGCTTCATATTCTTTACAAACTTGACCGATGACCAATATGAGTTGCTATATGCTTTCAGCTCAGCTACTTTGACTTCTTTAACAAGCTTCAGTATAGTAATCAAAGCTTCATACTCAGCTTCATTATTAGGAGTCTTGAATTTGAACTTCAATGTATAAGTTAGTTTGCTTCCCTTTAGGCTAATGAGGATTAGCCTGGCTCCACTTCCAATGCTGTTGGAGGACCCATGCATATACAAACTCCAAGTTGTCTATCATGGTTGTCCTTCTATCATCGATTCTAAGTTCATTTGCTACCATCATCTCTAGTATATAATCGGCTAAGACTTGTACCTTCATTACTTATTTAGATATCAAATTCACTTAGCTCTACGAACCATTTGACCCATTAACCTAAAGTACCTAGCTTATATAGGATTTATTTCAATGGTTGGTTAGTTAACACAACCACTCTGTGGGCCTAGAATTATGGCCTTAGCCTTTGCAATGAGATTATTGAGGTATATGCAAACTTTTCTATTTTTTGGTACCTTGTCTCAACATCATGAAGTATTCGACTAAGGTAGTAAATTGGCCTCTGCTTTTTCTGGTCCTCTCACATGAGTACTAAGCTAATGGCTAGCCCAAACACTGTCAAATAGATATAGAGCTTTTCACTTTCTTACGGATTGGACAATAAAGGGGGGAACCAGGGCACCTTTATAGTTCATCAAAATATTTTTGACATTCCTTAATCCATTAGAAGTCCTTATTGCAAAGTTCCTTAAAGAGGAGGCAAACATTTTTCAGCCAATCCAAAGATGAACCAGCTTAAAGCAGCTAATTGACCATTGCGATGCTGGATGTCCTTAACCGACCTAGGTGGCATCAATCTCGTGGCAGCCAACCATGAATCCAAAAAAAAAAATCAGAGGTAACTCCAAAGACATACTTGCTTGAGTTAAAATTCATTTGCTAGCATCTTAGGACCTCAAAGGCTTCATTTAGGTCAACTACATATTCTTTGGCCTTTTTGCTCTTCACGAGCATGTCATCTACGTAAGCCTCTATGTTCTTTCTAACCAACCCCTTGAAGATTTGGTTCACTAATCTTCCATAGGTCATCCAAGCATTCTTTAACCCAAAGGGTATGACTTTGTAACAAATAGAGGCCCTTCTTAGTGATGAAGGTTGCTTTCTCCTTGTCTAGGTGGATACATCCAAACTGGGTTATAGTTAGAGAAGGCATCCATAAAATTAAGTAGTTCATGGCTGGTTGTAGCATCTATGAGCTAATATATCTTTAGAAGAGGAAAGCTATCTTTTAAGTAAGCTTTGTTTAGATCGAGGAAGTCAACACATATCTGTCACTTTTCATTGGGCTTCTTCACCATCACCATATTTGCTAGCCAATCAGGATAGTGAGCTTCCTTGATGAACCTACCTTCCAATAACTTATTCATCCCTTTCTTAATAGCTCGATGCTACTTAGGAGCAAATTTTCTCTTCTTTTGATGGATGGGCTTATAGCTTGGGTCTACTTTAAGCTAATGAATTATAATGCCAAGATCTATCTCTAGCATATCCACAATGGACCTTTTAAATATGTCTGAATTTCACCATAAAAGTCCAATTATCTCACCTCTGACTTCCTCAGATTGGAGGGAGCCAATATAGATAACTTTGGAGTCATTGTCTCCTAACTAATGCAATCATGTGCCAAGCTCTTATGTTGACTAAGCCCTCCAGTCGAGAGGTTGAGTTTGTTAGGCAAACTTATCTTCCTTGACTCTAAATATGCTACATTATAGCTCCAATTTTTTGATTCATCTCCTTAAACTATCAATCTATCTATCTTCAACTCATTGCAGGTGTGCTTGGGCTGACTTGCTCATTCGACCAGAAGAATCGATCTTATGGTTCTTCCTTAGGTCAGTATGATGAATAGCCTTTGGCCTTTGATTTTATGGGCAACCATTGGGCTCACTTGTAGGTCGATTAAAATTAGCAACTTAGTGAGCCCTTTGGTCAGCTTCAAGCTAATCTCTAGAACTACTTCCTCGGGAGATCGGGTTTTAGACTAGATTCAATAGCATCTCTACATGTTAGGTCAAGGTGTTGAACTATTCCTAGGTGATAGATGGTGTTAAGTTTGAGGGTGATGCTGGAACATGACATCGAGCTAGAGCAGGATTGGCTAGCTCTCCCATGCAATCTTAGGAATCAACCGAAGCATGACTCGCTCCTCCCTAGAGAATGCTCGTCTCTAGATCTTGGCACTTCAATGGCATGGTTGGGCGCTTCTATCCATTATTTCCCACAAATGGTGCCAATCTATTATTGTCCAAAATTAGTCTTCGCACATCAATGAACGAGATGTATATTTGCATGCATGGTAGAACACCTCTCAACAAATCTATCTACCTTCCTACATGAAAAAAGAAGAGAGAGCATAAGGAGTCTCAACGTTTACCTTCAAGAAAATCCTTTGATGCTCAAGTCAGTCAAAAGTGGATAAGAAAAGGTCATAGGGCTCTTGGACGAGCTACTAAGGACCTAAATGAGGAATGAGCAAAACTTGTTTCCTAGGATGATTAGGGCTACTTTATAGATGCCTAGAGGAGTTGCTCTTAGGGTCGAACTCTTGTATAGGATAGCCCTTTTAAACCTAATCCTAGAGGAAGTGACTACCATGAAGGAATATTTCTTGATTGGATTAGCTAACTCCTTTTCAAAGTGGTTTTATACCAAATAAGGAGAGTCCTAATAACCTGTGACAATATACATAGTAAAATATCAGTTTTCAAAAGACATGCACCCTTTATATTTCACATTTAATTGATCCACTAATTTATAATTGGCTTTATTTACTGAGCATGAACTCATAAAATAACTTTTTTTTTTTTTTTTTCAGATTCAATGAAATAAGATAGGATCCTTGGGTAGAAACAACACTTACCAAATCATCTTCTTAGTTACCTTTTTGAATAAGCTTTTATATTAAATATTTTTATTTTCTAGTTATATTAATATTTGTTTAATAGAATGATTATAGAATAATAGTTTTAATTTATTAATTGATTGCTATTGTATTAGATACCTTGCATGCTCTATATATGATGGGTTGTTATAACCTAGATCTACCCTAGGTTCTGTGGCATGAGAGAGACAATGGTCAGTAAATTTTCAATTCATCCTACAGGCCTTTTATCTTTGTATAACAAGCTACCATAGACAAGTTCCACTAACTCAAATTGGTCAATTCATGTTTAATCTCATGAACATGACATGCATTTTTCTATGAGAAACATTCTTCCAAATCCAACAACATATCTCTAGTCATTTCAATATATGCCATGCTATTATGGAGGTTCGGAGAAAAAACATTGAAGATCCATGTGATGACCATGGAATTACACTTCTATACGTGAACATCTTGAATCAGTGACTCAGGTTTGGACAAAGATCCATCAACAAAACTAAATTTATTTGTGAGTTTGAGAGTGTTTGTCATCGCTCTTTGCCATGTGGGATAATTTTCTATCATAAGAACACAAGAGACAAGGACAGCACCTGAGTTGTTAGACAATTGAAAGAAGAATATAGATGCTTGATCAATGACTAAACAATTAGTATTTGCAGTACCACTACAAGTTGTGGTTCTTTTTCCTAGTTTCGCTCTGATATCATTTTAAACTTTGTGCCGCTCACTCTATTCTCATTACATTGATTGAAAATATATACAACGTTGCAAGAGTGGTTGCCCATTACATTGATTAAAAATATATACATTGATTAAAAATATATACAACATTGCAAGAGTGGTTGCCACGACATAAGCAATATTACAAGGCAAGAATTACTTACTAAATAAGAAGGAATAAAATAACATAAAAATATAAAGCAAATATAACTAATATATAGAAGTCAAGCCTAACAAATATAGAAAACTAAAATCATGTCCATTCAAGAATCATGCTCAATCAAATATATGACTTTCAAGAATTATGCCTAATGTGGAATCATATCCAATCAAATATATGATAATTAAATATAAAATAACGTTCAGTAAGCTTAATCGAATAAACGACGATGAAATGTAGAATCATGTCCAGTAAATTATAAGAATGATGGTGGTCTTTCTTCATTCTTGTTAGGGTAGCCACCCACAGAGATGCTACTTAACTTTGAATTGGGTGCAAAAAATCACTTAATCTATGGTAGTAGCTGTTTATCGACTTTATTAGCCATAGAGGTATGCAATGGATCGGATTTTTTTCTTGGCGAGTGCGTAATGCATGGGTTACTCCATATTCGTCGGTATCGATCAACTTGCAAATCTGGTTGCTGTTGTTGGGTGAGATAGCTGAGCCGCCAATCCTCTGTATTTGGACGCTTCCCCCTCCTCAGCCTCCTTCCACTCCCACGCCCGGAGAAGGCATGAGAATGAGCATTGACCCGCATTTGCTAACGTGTCCATTGTATCCTCACCATTCAACGACTTCTAGAACTATTATATCTCCGCTCTTGGGCCTATACACGCCTTTGTCGTGCGAGAGAGAAGGTGGTGAAGACCGAGTCCGCGAGGTGACTCCTCCATTCACTGCGTCTGGCGGTGAATGCTACTTCCTGTCATGGATTACGGGATGCCGTATTCTGGTGGGAACCCATGCCACTCATTGGAGGGGCACATGATAATTGCACTGCTCTTTGTGGTGGGGAGCACCCGACCACCCTCTGCTGCCTTATGTGCCTTCCACTCATCATCTTCTTGGAGCAACCCAGACATTATTGATGCCAAATGTCTGATAACCAGCCCCCTCGTCTCGCAAGCATCACAAGTGGCGCACATATCGTCGCATCTACTAATCGACAAATGCCCACTCTTACATCTCTTTCATGAGTGTGTACTAGCTGGCTGCTTACCTGCTGCCTAAGGGCGTCTTGTTTCCTTGTTAACACTTCAATTTCAGACTTTCATGTGATTTTGCTAAGGAGTTTGTCTAGGTAGGCAATGCATCATGTAACGTAAAAGGATGAAGAACGAATTCGACGTTATACTTGGCATCGACTGCATTCATTGCAAGTCTGTTCACTCTCTTTACAACTTTAGATTTGTTGCATCTTTCACTCCATTATTGAAACGTTGGAGACAGATCATAGACCAGAAGAGAGACAAGTATTTGAGAGTGATGCGGAAGTTATGCACGAATCCATGTTAGAATTCAAAGTGCTAATAATAATATATGGAGAAGCATTGCACGTGACGGGCCCCCTTGCTACCACGTTATCTTGCAAGGGAGCACAGGTGTTACGTATGGGACTTCTTTTTTCACTCTCTGAACGCGGGACAGAACCGGAGCCCAGCTAGCACTAGAAATATCCGAACGAATGGTCCCTTGAGACTCTAGTAAGGCCGCGCCTTTTGACTGTAGAAATAAAACACATTTCTCTTTTCATATTCACTGGACGAGAAACGGATGAAGCTTGACGCACTTCCAAATTGACGTGCACACAATTATGCATTGATTCGAAAGGAAATTGAAGGGAGGTGGACTGGAAGGTAGCCATTGGACACTTGGCCACCGTCCAAGTACACCCAGGAGCCCAGGAGGGCCCTCACCAGTCTGATCACAACTTAATCCACATGTGCCATCGGCTAAGCTCAACGCGTTCCATCGTTTGGTTGGCTGGTTCCGCCTACCGACCTTGTCCTCATTTGACCTTCCAAAACTTCGGGCTTTCTTCCAAGTGGCCCTCACGCGGAATAGCAGTGCAGTCAGCCCCATCTACCACGTACCCTCAAGTGTCACTTTTGGCTCTACACCACGTGTCCGGTCCACAGACATTCATGATGGGCTCTTCGTGACCAACCCAACCCAACCCAACCCAACCCAACCCACTGGGTCCTATCCAAAGGCTCAGTCCCACCCCATTCCTCCCACTAGGCCGAGCTATATCGCGGTCCGGTCCCCCACCATCACCACACTGGAGGGCTCTCCGTGTCACAAGCCATAGATCTTGATAGGAAGTTTCATGTCTTTTAGGTTCATGTGGCCTCGTCGACTAACTTGGCCCCCACCACACGCATACGGCTCGAGACACGTGCACCGACCAACAGCCCATGGTTACCTCCTGTGAACCATGAAGAAAGACTTAAGATAGACGAAAAGTAAAACCACGTATGCCAAACTGTCAATTTGACTATGATTGCATGAATGAGACGACGATGAAATGGAAAACATAGTTGAAAGTGTCAGCGATTGATGGTGGCTTAGAAGTCGATTTCTAAACTAACATCCTAATCGCGTGGTTTCCATTATAGATTGATGCAATCCAAGGTTCACGCGTACACGTGCAGGCATTGTGGGACATAAAGAACATTCCAGGAAGCAGATTATTGGGGAATCAGTTGCATCACTGTCAGCGGTCGAAGTTACTCAGGTGCATGACGGTGTTGGAGAGGCCCGGAATTTTGTCATGGATGGCTACGTGACAGCCCCGAGATGAAACATGGAAGATATTATGGTAGAGCTGGAATCGTGTCATGATTGGCAAGAGGGAATGACGAGCCGAGAGGGATTCAGATATTTATAAATGAGAGAGAGTTTTGAGGTAGATGAGACCATTCGGCTCTCTGTCGGGCTACTTTAGGCATTCCACGAGATCCAAATGAACGCTATAAACGCACAACGGGTTAATCTGTCTTTTTACAAGACAAAAACAAACTCGATTATGTTGTAACGATCAGGAATTTTTTTTTTTTTTTTTTTTTTTTTTTGGGTTCTGACTTGTCAACCTTCTATTGGCAGACGTGCTGGGCCGTCACCTTACTGCATGTCATGATAAGATTGGTCATTCACGTGCAGCGTGCATGCGTGAAAGGGCACATCAACCACTGATCTTTACAGCAGTGGAAGGAAGGGGCGTGAATGGTCATGCATCGATCCATCTCAAAAGTTTTCATGCACTTCAAGATTCAGGCAAGACAGGTGATGCAAGAAGCCTAAGAAAGAATTTATCATCGTGCATGAGTAATTCAGAGTTTGGAAAGAATGGTGATATTATTGACGTCAAAAAAATGGTAGAAATCAGTTCATACCTCAGCCGAGTCGAGTATTCTCTCAACCGATCAACGTCCACCAACGGAGCCATGCATGTGTGGGAAGCACATGAGACAATATGAGTGCAACTAATTGTGCAAGCACAATACACGTGGCAAGTCAGAAATATGCACGTAGTAATTAGGTCCCATAATTTGCCTGAAGAGCAGGAGGGGAACATACGTTCAATGTCATCCATCGCCATGAAAATACATCGATTTTAGACGTTTCAGGATCGTAGGCAACTAAGTGCAATCAGTAAAACGTCGGTCATCTTTTATCTTACGTACAGTTGGATTAATTGGATAAGATCCAACTTGCTTTGGAAACTTAGGTTAGGTTAGAATCGTTTCTTTGGTGAGGGTAAAAGCCCGCATCTACCATCCACAATGGCTGATGCCAAACCCTTCCCAACGACAGGCACCCAACCTACCATCATGGGAATAGCTTTATCTTAGCTTTAAAGTTGAGATCTTGGCTCGTTTTGGTAAGATTTTCTTTATTTCATGCATCAGTGCCTTTAATTTTATGGCAATTGAATATAGTTCTTACTTTTTACTCCTCCTGCTTCTCATCAACCATTCAGACTATGCTTTCACGAAGTCCTTTCAGTGGACCATAACATCAGAGTTCTATCAGCTTGCACATAGTTTAATTGCGAAGGTTATTGTATATTGTGCATCCTATCGGCCACCAGTTCTGTTACAATGATGAAGATATTTTGGCACATTAATTTGATGGGTACAACAAAATAATAAGAAATCACAATGTCAGACAAAATGGCAATCAACCTATGTCCCGAGAGAACATGGAACTTGAGATAAGACACTTCTGAATAAAATACTACAGAGAATCACCCTCCCCCAGGTGCTAGCTTTATCTTCTACTTCCTTTGGGTTCTAAAATGTTTTTCCCCTCAAGGGAAAAGAGAGAAAAAAAAAAAAAAAAATCTGAATTCCTGCTGTCCTTGAGTCATTTATTGTTTGTAGTGTGACTTAACTTGGTAGCAGTGCCCTATAATGTCAGTAATGTGAACCAAAAGAAATTATAACATAAGGCTAATTTATGGAATCAAACGAGTGGCTAACATCTACATTGCAGCCTGGACAAATACGTTAACAGTCTTGGATTATTGAGATTTCACTGTTTGCGTACTGTATGTACATCCACTGCTGTGCGTATGATAATACAGATCCAATTAGCCTACATTGGTGAGGCCATCCAATGAGACTTAACCCCTTGGCAAAATACACTTCTTCTACTAAATACGCCTTATGTAAATGTTGTAACCTGAGAAAGGCATATCTATCACATTCACTGCAAACATTTTTTATTAATAAGGCCTCAAGCTTTTGTATCAAATATTCCTTCTTGACAGAAAAAGAGCAAGGGTGCAGGTGCCTCGGTTGCAAACATTAAGTACAGGCATATCATGGGCTAAAATACAGAGAGATCCAATTACGTTAACTTCTTATGCATCATGAATCCACGCATACACTTGCCCCTAGCAGGCAATTATTTAGATCTATACGTCCATTCGTGCATCAGTACCTTTGGTAAAGTTGAGTCCAGAGGCATTGCACTTAGGGATGTCCATGAGTCAAGCCCAGGGTTGGATCAGTCCAAGACAACCGAAGCCCAACTTGAGAACGTGGGTTAACTCATTGGTATTGGACCGAATATCTACTGACACCCTTCTTTTGCCTTAAAACCTAAGCCCGGGCCTGCCCTAAAACTTTTCTGACCTCAAATTCAACACCAAATCCATGATAGTGTTAAGCACAATAGGCATGCTTTTTTTCTTTTTTTTTTTGGGTGGGGGGGGGGGGGGGGGGGGGGGTGTGTTTTGTTTTGTGATGAACTATTACATCCATTTGATCTAAGACCAGTTCTGGATTTACATTGTGCGTTGATAATTTTCTAAGAGGCTGATCAATATATTGAATGTAGTGGATGTTTATAATAAACCGCTGGGACAATTACAATTAAACCTCATAATTTAGCATAAGTTGCAATTTAAATCCTAGATTAAATAAAATATTTTTAAAAAAATGGTTTTAAACGTATGTCATAATAAATCCTCCATCTACCTTCATAATAGCGTAACTGGGAGCAAACGGTTTGTAACGGCTGGACTTCTTATCATTGTAAGGTGATAGCTCGTCAAAGGTGGCGGCTCCACGTCTGAACTTCATTAACAATTAAAAGAATTGTACAAAGTAGAAAACAAATGAGGGAAGGAAGGAAGAAATAAATGAAAAAGATGATGAGCTAGTGATTGCCAAAGACCTTCGAAGAAATCCTCCAAAGATTTATGAAGAACCTAAATGAGATCACATTTCTTGTTGAGGAACACTCTTAGGTTCCTTTATTTTGTAGATTCCAGCAGATGGCCATACCAATTATCCAAGCCTAATTGAAGTTGAGGATTCATGCTTCCATTCCTCCAAATAGTCCAGAAGATAGAAACGATGGAGGATGAACTTTGATTCCTTGGCAAGTCTTATCTCTCTATGCAGAATCCTAATCGACTAGCCAATTAAATCCATTGATGTTGTCCTTGTCCTACTGATAAAAAAATGCATGTCTCCAGCCATCAGCCCTCTTAACCATGACTCAAAATGAAGTCCAAGAGCAGAAGGCTGTCTCTAGAGCTCTGTTTGAACATATCCTCTCCTATTAGAACTGTGTCTTGTAGCAATGAAGTCACCTGCTAGCATCCGAGACCCCCTGCAAACATGTAGGATATCATTTAACTCATCAAAGAAGCCTGACCTAGCAGCTCAATCCTTGGGACCATATATTGTTGTCAAATACCAATTGAGGTTGTTCAGAGGCAAGTATTTGAGTTCTGTAGTAAGGGAGTATCCTCCTGGATAGGCATAGATGAGCTTTTGATATCTCCAGTTCCAGCCAATGGCGATGTCACTTGAGGCTCCACTAAGAGTTAAAAAATTTGCCATCCATCTGACCAGCAGCCTCCCATTGACCAAAGAGAGGACAACTGAGTCTATTAGAGAGCAATTACATCACACAAATAAGATCTTTTATTGCTCTTCTTTTATCAGGAGCACTGGCTTCTCCTACAATCCATGAGATGATCAACATTCCACTCAAAGTAGAAGCAGACTAAGCATGATTAAAGCCAAGAATAAGAAACAGTGACACACTAACCATAGCAATTCTATAGGCCTCTTCCACTAGGATAGGAGTTCTGCTATTCTGGTCTAACGTATCTTCCTAGCATATTTGAAGCTGTGGAGTTGAGGATTCCAGTCTTATCAAATTAATATCTAAATCTATATCGATGCAAGACCTTGTATTCAAGCATCACCATAATAGGAAGGCATTACTAGATAATGATGTCAGCGCTAAGACAATCATCCATGCAAACTTAAACAAGCATGCATAACTAAATCTACGCACTGAACTCCTTGCTTTAGCCAAAATATGACTTCGTGTTCTCAAATTAAGAGGAATCATCGCTGAGGGATATATATATATAGAAACTCAGACATGTCATACTATCATTAGAAAAATATTAAGAACTAGAATATTTCTTTAAAAAAAATCCTAATTTTTACCATTGAACCAGTTCTTGTTTTCACTCATTTTCATTTGGTATCTAATTTTAGAGTGAGCATGTGGACCAATATGTCCATGTCAACACTCAGAGTCTTCATTTTAAGACTCTTAACAGGTCAAAAAAAGATTTTAATTGATTTTTTCTTGGCTCATCATTCATCAGGTCATGAGAACCTCAAAATGGCAATACCAAGCCAATTCTTTCTAAATAGAAAAATGAAGTGAATGGGTTCAAAAATGAGCCAAGTACAGGAAATATATGATAAGCCAAATTTTGACTATTATTTCACCATGAGTTTCTCAGGGACAACGAAGAACAAACGGAATATTAATAAACAAATGCTGATAAGGGGATAAGCAGCCACAGACCTGACATTCTACAGTAACGGGGAGGAATAGTCACAAACTTGACATTCTACATTGTGCGATAGAAAGAAGGGATCAATAAAAAATAATTAAAAATAACATTAAAGTAAAATTAACAAAAATTTATGGTGGTTCGATCAGATCAGCCTACATCCATCCAACAAAGATGATGATAATTTTATAATAGAATAACTCAAGATCACAATGACTCCCTCTCATGAAACCTTAGAACTACTTACACCTAATAAAACCCTCTTTTGGATCTCTCAATAACATTTAGGATTACTACAAATCAAGACTACTTATGCTTATATAGATAAGGGATCTATGCTGTTTTACACAGACTAGGGTTAATATTCTTTATATTTATGGAAACATATTAGACCATGTCTATATTAGGCTCCATATTAGGTCATATCTATTTAGGGTTACGTCCATATTGAGCTCATGGATCTTAAGTCAAACTCTAACAAATCTTTACCTTTTGGCTTAAAGTTTACTAAGCCAACCATCCTAAAATTTCTTCATCATCTTTGCCGGTTGCCCCAATGGACATTAGCCTCTACGGACTTCAATCAAGTTCAAGCAGTGCTTAAACTTGTCTTTGTTCATAGCCACTACGCTTCTAGCAGACTCCTTGCACTTCATCGCTTCCATATATCTGAGAGGCTTGTACTCCACACTCTTAACTATGACAAGCGCATAAACAATTAAGTCTGCATACCTTACAAGTGACCTAATCTGCCTTCTCTCACGATTAGTAGCTACACTATAGTGTTATTATAGAGATGCTCTTACACCATGTATAGTTTCTTCTGATTGTACTTTTACCTTAGACTAAACTGGCAAGTCTCATGACTCTCTTCCTGAAACTTTTCCCTCAAGCTCTACCTTCTTACTAACACCATGATCCTTTGCCTGATTTTCAATAGTTTCTTCCTTCTGGTTTACTATAGCAAATTCATTGAAGGTAACATCTCTACTATAAAGAATTTTGGATGACTTAGGATTTTTTATACATCACAGTCTGTAACCCTTTACCTTAATACCATAATATAGGAATATGCACTTTCTTGCCCTTTGTTCAAATTTGTTATCATTAACATGAACACACGTAAGACAACCAATGATTCTTAAACCAGAATAATCAACCAGACAACTAGACCATACCTCTGAAGGAATTTTTAAGTTGATGGCAACTGATGGTGATTAATTCATTAAGAAGCTTGTTGTATTCATTACCTTAGCCCAAAATAATTCTTTAAGTCTAGTATCAGAGAGCATAAAACAAACTCTCTCCAAAAGCATTCTTGTCATCAGTTCTACAACTCCAATCGATTGTGATGTCATTCGTACAGCACAGTGCCTCACGATACCTTCATCTTTGCAAATCTCATCAAATTTGCATTTACAACGTTCTAAACCACCATTCATATATAACATCTTGATTTTTTGCCTAGTTTGTTTCTCCACCATGGCTTTCCACTATCTAAATTTGATCAACACCTCATCCTTGTGTTTCGAGAAGTACACCAGACTTTCTATAAGTGGTCATCAATAAACATCAAAAAATATCGATGTCCACTCATTGACACATAAGGGCTAGGTCTCTAAAGATCTAAATGGGTGCAGTTAACGCCCCTTTGGAATAATAAGTACTATTACTAAACTCCACCTTGCTCTACTTTCCATCCATATAATGCTCATAAAAGTCTAGCTTAGCAGTCTTCATAGCATTAAGTAGACCTCTTTTGGACAGCTTTAACATCCCTCTATCACTCATTTGCCCCAACAGCATATGTCATAATCGAGTGAACTTTGAATTTGATAACTTTATAGATAAAGAATTTACAGTAGCACCATCAGCACCAATAATAGTACTTTCAATCATCTAACACAAGCCATCTACCATCCTTCCCTTGATCACCATAAAAGCACCCTTACAAACTTTTAATATACTATTCTTAGTCTTATATTTGTAACCCTAAGAATTAAGTATGCCCAAGAAAATTAGGTTTTTCATTAGCTCTAAGACATACCAAGCCTTTAAGGACCTTACAACACCATCAAACGTCTTGATATGAAATGTTCAATCCTGACAACATTTACAACCTTATTGTCATCCAATAGAACCTCCCCTCCCTTCCTCCGATTGATATATAGAGAACTAACTTCCATTGAAAATCATATGAAAAGAATAATCAGAGTCAAGAATCCACTCCATTCTAAAGTCATTGATGCTAATTGAGAGGGCCTCACTTCCTACATCATCAGACCTTTCTAAAATATTTTCTTCAACTATACTTGCTCTAGTTTCAATGTCGCTTTCCTTCACACCCTTTTCTTCCTGTTTCAGATAGTTTCTTTTAATATGCCCTTTCCCTTGACAAAAGTAACACCGAAGTTTCTAGTATCTTAACTTGACTCTTGATTTACCTCCATTGCTTGAATCCTTCTCCTTGCACTCAACTCTTGCAACCAATCCTTCTCCTTGGTTCTCTCCATAATCCCCGGATACCCTTCTCTTCATCCTTAGATTGTAGGGCATCTTTCATATCATTCACTAAGAGAGACTCTCTCTCATACAATAATATGTCCACAAAATTCGCATATGAGGATGATAACGAGCATAAGAGAATTAGGGCTTGTTCTTCATCTTCAATCTTGATTTCAATATTCTTTAAATCAACAATTACCTTGTTGAACTTATCTATATGATCTTTTACTAGTGTACCTTGTTTCATTTGTAGGTTATAGAGTTTATGCCTCAAATATATCCAATTTGTTAGAGACTTCGTAATATATCTTTTCTCCAATTGCAAGCAAATTCCAGCTAATATCTTCTCCTCAATGACTTCTCTAATAACCTCGTCTACCAAATATAACAAAATTATATCGTATGCCTTCACCAACAATTCATACTTCTCTCTATCAGACATGGTTGTTGGTAATCTATCTCTACCTTCTAATACCTTCCATGGCCCTTATTGTATCAAAAGGGCTTGCATCTCGATCTGTCAAATGTTGAAGTCATTAACTTCATTAAACTTATCTATTTCGAACTTTACCATCGACATTATGAATTTCTTCTTGAAATCAACCTTTTGGTGTGCTCGGTGCTATCTACCTAATCTACTAGTTCAGCACAGTGCAAGTCTGCCCAAAATAGAGGAAATCCTTTAATAAAAGAGTTTGACTACTAAGACAAGAGAAGACTCTGATAGACACTTGAAGTGTGGTTCTAATAAATAGAAGAAACCTCAAAAAACCATCTGGAGTAGGGCTCTAATAATGGAGTAGAACTCCAAAAATAGAGGAAGCCTCTAGAAAAATTATCTAGAGCATGACTCTAATAATGGAGTGGAACTCCAAATCATTTAAAGCAGGGCTCCAATCAACACCTGGAGTGGGCTTTAATAATGGAGTAGGACTCTAATCAACTTCTATAGTTGTGGCCACCTTCATGCACGAGCTATTAAACTTACCCTTCAACTTCTCACTTAGCTAGAGGGAGCCCAAAGATATGGTAAAGCTACTGAGTCAAGCGAAGAAGTCCATCAAGGCCAAAAAAGTATCCAAAGGAAGCAAAAGTCTGGTCTTCTCCCAGAATAAGAGCTCCGCAAACCTAAGAGATTTGAGGGAGGATAGAAAGAAGCAAGAGTACAACCCTGAGCTTCAGGAATCAAGGAACCCACCTTGACATGAAGATGGTTGCACTCCTTTGACCACTTAAATGTAGCAGATCCTCATGAAGATTTGTAGCGAGCCCTATTTTTGGTGGATCGAACCTACAAAAGAAAGATCAAAGAATAAAGACTAAAGTTGATACTATCATTTGAAGCTAGTATTGTCATTTCCATCATGATTATGGCCACAATATAGAGGAGTGTTGTCAACTCAAGGAAGAAATTGAAAACCTTATTAGAAGGGGCTACCTTGAGAAATATGTTTGAGGCCCTCAGGGCTGGTGGTGGGGGACAATAACTTTTTAACTAGAAGGGCATATGCTTGATGACCTAGACCCAAAATGCCAAAAAAGCAAAAGGCCATCAAGACCATTTCTTTCTCTGATGAGGACCTATGGGGGGTCTAGATCCCCTGTGATAATGCTTTGGTATTTTTCACGGTGATGCTAACTACCAAGTCAGGAGGATCTTGATTAATAATAGAAGCTCTATATATATCCTCTATTTGGAAGACCTCAAGAAGATGAGGCTTAGTAGGGACCACCTAAAGCCTTTCAATGCTCCCTTGTTAGCTTCTCTAAAGAACCATTTCTAATTGAAGGAGTCATTATTCTCTCGATGATGGTTGATTAATAGTCTCGTCAAGCTATAGTGATACTAAACTTTTTAGAGTGAGAGCTCCCTCATCATACAATGCCATCCTAGGTCTACCTAGACTCAATGCCCTAAGGATCATCATATCCAACTATCATTTCTGCATAAAGTTTCCATGGAGTTTGGAATGAGGGAGCTTAAAGAAGAACAAACGATGGCAAGATGGTGCTATGTTGTTACTTTAAGAAGAAAGGCTAAAGTTGAGGAAACACTCACAATAGAAAGACTTTAAAGAAAAGAATTCAAGCTCCAACAAGACAAACTAATGGAGGACTTCCTTCCAGTCCCATTGACTAAGGAGGATCTAAAGCAGCTGGTTTATATCAAATTTACCCTCTCTAAAGGAGAAAGAAAAGGCTTGATATCTTTCACATGAACAAATATTAATGTCTTTCACGTAAAGCCCCATAGACATGCCTGAGATCGATTGAGAAGTTATCTCTCACAAGCTTAACATTGACCGAGTTCACAAACTCATAAGGCAGAAAAAGAAGAAGAGCTTCACCCCTGAGTGGTAGGAGGTGATCCAAGAGAAGGTAAGCATGCTCCTTGATGTTGGGTTCATCATGGAGGTAGAATATTATCTAAGTGGTTGACTAATATGGTCCTGATAAAAAAGGCTGATGATAAATGATAGATATGCATGGACTTCACTAATCTCAATTAAGCCTATTCAAAAGGCAGCTTCTCTCTGCTTGGATAGATCAGCTTGTGATACCATCTTGAGGCTCGAGGCACGAGTGGCTTAACTTTATAGGTACATTTTTGGGGTATAATTAGATCAAAATATACCTCAAGAATGAAGAAAAAATGATGTTCATTATCGACTTGAATATCTATTGCCACAAGGTTATACTCTTAGTCTCAAGAACGTTGGGGTTACCTACCAATAGTTAATTAGTAAGATATTACAAGCTTAGATTGGCCGCAATATGGAGGCATACATTAATGCTCTATTAGTGAAAAATAGGGACCACTAGTAGCACATCAATGACCTAAGGAGATGCTGTAGATATTAAAGTGCTACGGTATAAAACTCAACCCAAGTATAGCTTAAGCATTTCCTTTAGAAAGTTCCTAGGCTTTATGAACACCTAGAAGGGAATAAATGCCAATTCAAATAAGATCTAGTTCATTTTGGATATGGACCCTCTGAGGAACCCAAAGAAGGTGCAAATGTTGATGGGTTGGATAGCAACCTTCAACTAGTTCATTTTAAAGGCTGCTAAAAAATATCTTCCTTTCTTCAAGGCTCTTCAGAAAACTAAATACTTTTTATGAATAGAAGAGTACTAACTAACTATTGAGCAACTGAAGCAGTATCTGACCTCTCTACTCCTACTGATGAAGCCAATCATAAATGAAATACTTTACCTATACTTGGCTATCTCCACCACTTCACTAGGTGTTATCTTGATTCGAGAGATACAAAAGGTGTAGAGATCGATTTATTATGTTAGCAAAGTCCTCAATAAGACGGAGACAGGATACCAAACAATAAGAAAGGTCGCCTATACCTAGTGACCATAGCACTAAAGCTAAAGCCTTACTTCTAAGCTTACCGAATAGTCATGTTGATATATCAACCCTAACTGCAAGTGCTTCAAAAATTAAACACCTCAGGGCAGCTACTGAAATGAATGATCGAGCTTGAAGAATTTGACATCTGATACCAACCTTAATCCACCATGAAAGCCCAAGTGTTAGCCAACTTTATAGTGGAGTGCATAGCTCCCCTTAAGCTGGAAGACCTTGCAATGATGGTTGTTGAATTGGAACCCATACATTGAACCCTATATTTAGATGGGGCCTCCTCTAAAGGCAAAGGAAGACCCAACCTTATTCTCTTTAGCCTAGAAGAAGTCAAGCTTAAGGCCACCCTCAAGTTCGACTTCCCAATATCTAATAATGAAATAGGGAATGAAGCGCTCCTCACTGGCTTGGGATTGGCAAGATGTTTGAAGATTCTAGAGAATAGAATTCATAGCAATTTCGAACTAGTGGTAAACTAAGTCCAGGTGGAGTATAAGGCCAAGGGACCTAAAATGGCCAAATACCTTCGAAAGGTCAAAAAGCTTCTTGAGGAATTTGAAAGGTATAGAATCATCCAAATTCCTCAAAAGCAAAACTCTCAAGCCAATGCCTTCTTCAAGCTTGCCATCATGGACTAATCCAGGTTAGAGCTCTCAATCCACCTTGAAGTCCTGCAAAAGCCTAGTATAGAAAGTGGAGGTAGTTATATAGACTACTTCAGAGCCTAGTTGAATGGACCCAATTATTGAATATCTGCAAGGCAAAAGCTCTCCAAAGACCAAAGTGAAGCCCAAAAGATCTAGCATCATGCCACTCAGTTCACCATGGAGGATAGCAAGTTGCATAAGAGGTCTTATTTATTGCCCTACCTCCAATGCCTCAGATCTTCTAAGGTAGAATATGCCCTACATGAGGACCATGAAGGAGTATATAGAAACTACCTAAGAGGGAGGTCTCTGGCATACAAACTCCTTTGATAAGGCTGCTATAAGTGTACCATGGAGCAGGATGTATATGATTTGGTAAGGCAATGCAATAAGTGCCAAAGGTATGCTAGAATCCTTCACTAACCTACAACATAGATGACACCCCTAGCTAAAGCATGACCCTTTGCCCCATGGGAAATGGACATCTTGAGGCCATTTTTATTTGCAATTAGACAGTGGAAGTTCATCATTATGGAAATTGACTACTTTACCAAGCAGATCGAAGCTGAGCCCTCACTACAATAATAGCCAAGAGTGCATGGGATTTTTCTGGAAGTCTTTGCCACTTTTGCATTCCAGAGGTCTTGATCACTGATAATAAAAAGCAGTTTGACTGCAAACTCTTTGAGAAGAATTATACTAAATTGAGAATTGAATAGAGGTTTACTTTAGTGCTCTACCCACAACTCAATGGGCAAGCTGAAGTTAGCAACCATATGATCCTGAGTGTCTTAAAGGTCAACTTGATCATACCAAAGGGCTATGGGTGGATAAACTGCCTAATGTCTTGTGGGTATACCAAACAACAACCCAAGCCCTGTTTGGTGAAACTTTCGTTAGCTTAACATTCAAAACTAAAACAATTATTCTCATGGAGGTTAGATTTCCGTCATATCGAATCAAGCTTTTCAATGCCCATTCAATCTTAAAAGGCCTATGAGTGAACTTGGATCTACTGGAGGAAATTCAAAAGTAAGCATTAGTTCAAGTAGCCACTTACCAGCAACATATAGTGAGATATTTCAGCTCTCACATCTATGAAAGGCTTTTCAAAGTGAAAAACTTTGCCTGTGAAAAGCAAAGCCTCTACTTAAGTTAAAGTTACCGAAAAACTTGCCTCTTATTGGAAAGGCCCTTAGGCTACGAACCTATAGACTAAAGAGGCTAAATGGTAACCTAGTACCAAGGACTTGGAACTTCAAAAACCTAAGAATGTACTACTAGTGAAAGTATTCAGTCAAAAAAGGGGCCCTTAAGAAATCTAAGGAAAAAAGCATTCATGAGTGAAAGCTAGTCTTGTGGAAAGCTGATGTTATAATATATTAATAGATAAAGAAGGCCTGGAGGCCATACAAAAGCTAGCTAGAGTAGGATACATTCATTGAAAAGAGGAAAAAAGAGAAGAAAGAAAAAAAAAGAAAAAGAAATAGATCATTATACTTTTCGAAGAGTTACGTAGACAATGGGAAGACCCTAAAGGCTTAATTCACTGGCTCCCATCACCTCCGCCATAACTACGACATTGGGAACTAGTCTTGTTGGTCTTTTGACTTGCTTAGAAGCTAGAGAGAAAGACTCCCATGCTGAAGAAGGCCAACTTTTCCCTATAGTTATAAGATAGGTGGAATTGCTCTACTATATGTGAAGAGACCACAGATAGCTCCCTCCTAAGAGCCTCCAATTCCTAGCATAGCCTCATATTTTCTTCCTTCGGTTGTGTAACTCTGCCTGCGACCTCTAGAGCTCTATATTAGGGCATTGAAAGTATGTAGCTACCCTCAAAAACGAATGCCTTAAAAGCACCCCACCTTGGAACCTATTAAACTCAAAAGGTGAATCAAATGGCTTAGGCTGGTCAAGATCTGTCAAGTTGAGATACCCTATTATGAGTTCTACTTAAAAGTACTCGCCTCATCGAGCAAGAGGGATAAGTCTACGTTACTAGAGGGTTGGTCTATCTACAAGACTTTACACGAAAGAAAAGAGAGTAGACTGCTAGAAAAGGCTGCTTCGAATATCTCTCTTTGCCAAGCAAAAAAAGGTCTACTTCAAAAAAGAGCCAACCTACTTAGAAAAATCAACTTAGGAGAAAAAGAGAGCAGACTATTCGAAGAAGCAGCTAAGAAGAACTCTATTTTTTTGAGTAAAAGAAAAGAGTCTATTCTATCAGAGAGCTAACCTACTTTAAAAAAACTCTACTTAGAAGAAAGAGAGAGCAGACTACCAAAAGAGGCTATTCAGAAGAACTTTCCTTGTCAAATAAGAGAAGGGAGTTTGCTCTATTAGATATCTAGCTTGTTTAAATAAACTCTACTTGAGAGAAAGAGAGAGTAGACTGTTTAAAAACCTATCAAACGAACTCTCCTCATCGAACAAGAGAAAGAAACTCACTCCATCGAAAAGCTGGGCTGCCTATAAGAACTCTACTCAAGGAGGAAGAAAGAGTGGATTGCTTGAAGACCACTCAAAAAAACTTACTATAAGAAAAAGATATAGCCAATCCAATCACCAGGCTCACCCAAAAAGCTTGATTAGGTTGAAGATCTGATATGCTCGCCCTGCTTTGGGAGCAACTGAAAGGCCCATTATATAAGATAGCACAGGTGTGGTCTTTAGGTTGGATAAATTATTGGAAAGTATAAGGGCGTTGTATTAGCCCTATTGGAATTGCGATAAATCAATACTATGATTTAACCAAAGTGTTCTTCACAAGACATCAAATACCAAAGGCCACCTTGAAAAGGAAAAATGGTACTTTTCTATTAATCACAAAAATAAGGTTCTTACAAATTCATAAAAATAAAATACAAAAAGAGAGGGGCAAGAGACGTAAGAAAATGCTCAAGAAAGGCCATCACTAGGAGCATGCTTGGCTTTGACTCCTATAATGGTTGTGGAACTTCATCCCTAGCATTGTTGTTTATCACGTTGGCTGTTGGAGGAAGAACTTCCTCAATCGAACCTACCTTTACTACTAAGGCAATAATTAATGACCCCTTCATGGGTGGTCGATCACTGGTTCAACACCTTTGACATTAGTTAGAGGAGCACTTCCTAGAATCATTGGAGCAACACCATCGGAAGCATCATCATTGCCAACCTCTTCCTCCTCTACCACTTTTATGAAGAAAAGATTAAGGCTAACATACTTAACTAATATCTTTGACGCAGTATCCTTTTGAGCCACATGGTAGGCTTTGGATGCATAGAATAATAGAATCGACTGAAATTTGGCTGCTGCCTTAAATGCTTCGACTACCTTCTTTGTGACCTACTCAATGACAGACCGCTATTCCACTATGCAAGTTGCCTCTATAATGGTTGTGGCTACCTCAGCCTTAGTCACTTAGATTTTTGCCTCTAGCTCAACCATCCTCGCTTTGACACCAACCCTGTGTGTCAATCTTTGCTAGCAGTGGCAACGACTTCACCATCTTCTCTCCTCCAATTCACTTAAGTCTCAAATTTTGCCTTCATCCTCTCCATGGTATGAGAGGACTCAACACTCTTCCTCTACCCCTCTTAACTCTTTCAAACTCAATTAAGATGAGTGTTAATCTAGAGGAACCTCTCTATGAGAATCTACATGTGTTACATAGAGTGGATAGTAGATGAAAAGGTGGCTATCATCAACTTGCAATCATTGAGATCCTTAAAGAACTTCTGATCTAAGGGTAGCATAACCTTCTTAGCAAGGAGGTAGGTTGAAAGCTCGTAGTTTGTAGACCTCTCATCGGGTCTTGATAGCTTAAATGGTTGCAAAGTTGGAATCGATGAACCTGATATTAGAGATAAATGGCTTAGGGCGACAAGAGGACTTAGAATCATCAAAGCTAAACCCAATGAGCTTGGGGTTGGAGACAACAATTTAGAAGCAAAATGAAGAACTACTAAGTCTATAGAGGGCCCTGAAATTGCAATCGAAGGATAAGAAGTAGATTCTAGAGAGGTAGTCACCCCCATAAGGAGTGCCCTCCTCTCTAGTACTGAAAATGCATGGATGAACCATCTCTTAGTCTCACCAAATGACTCCCCTCTAGTGAGCTCCCATCTTTGCCATTTTTTTATTATGGTGTGATATCTGTGCTTTACCATGTAGGAGCATGAGTGGTTCATCTCTGCAAAGATAAGCCCAATGATCAATGCATTATCAAAATAAAACTAGCGATTGAGGAGTGAAATCATAAACTCACATCAGAGTCTCCTAATGGCTGCACCAATACAAGGTAGAGACCATGACCTTCTCCTCGATGTTAGGGCCAGGTAGCTCTACTTGACTCTGTAATGGCGTTGACCACACCTGGAAGGTCTGATCTAGTCCAGGACATTAGCCATGAAGTAATGAAGAACTTATTTTTCTATCAATAAATGGAAGAAGAAAGATCAAAAGAAAAAGCAAGAGAAAAGCTCTTCCTAAAACTGAGATAATACCATCCTCAACTATTTAGGTTGCACTTCAAGAGAAAGAATGACCAAGGATGAAAGGGTTGATAGGCTCATATCCATGATGTGTTAACATGATAATATACCCCACTAGGAAGTGCTAGGAATTTCGAATCAATTTGGGATGGAGAAATCCTAAATTTCTAGCAAACCCTCAAGAGAGATTCATAGATAGGAAGCTGAAGCTCTACAGCTATTGCATCTCTATAGATGCTCAAGCAATAGGGGGTTTGTAAGCTAAATCATACTTCAAGGGCATTGTGAGGATAAATGAATCTTATACTAATCTTTAAGTTACTCAAAATAGTCCTTAAAGATTAACGAAGACTTGTCCAAAACAATAAGAAAATGATCAGGGAACTTCATGGCAAAGGGAATAGGAATGTACTTAAGATGAAGCAAACACCGAGAAGGAGGAATGGAAGACCTAGGGCATCAAACTGAACATCGAAAAGAAAGAAATTAGAACAGAAGAGGAAGGATGACTTGCAGCCTTTAAAGAGAAGGACTCGAACAACTATGGATTAATGAATTGTATGAATGAATTCATCCCTTCAATGAACATGCTGTGGTCCCGTAGGGCAATAAGAGGGTGTATGAAGATCAAGCCTACCTAGATGCCTTAGGAAGTGATGCACACCCAAATACATTAAAGCTATGTAATCATCATGCAGATGCCACACCTAGAAATCAAGGAGGTATCAGTATGACAATGTAACTATGTATGATGTTCAGAGGGCTTTAGCATCTATCCCACTTGATGTGGGAATCTTTAAGAGAGATAGCCCAATGCCCTTATACTCTAAAGTTCCAACCTCAATAGGTCAGCATGGATGTTAGGCTAGGAACGGTTGACTCACCTAGGGAAAAGACTATCAGCCTAAGTACTTATCTCGCTTCAAGTGCAAAGCCATTTAGCAAGATGGAAGGCCTATCATCAATTCCTTCGACAACCCAGGTATTGAAGAACAGGAGGCCCATGTGCCTACCTCAAGTGGTAAAGCCCGCAAGCTAATGCTCAATAAGGCTGAATCTACTCCCTCACCTGAGTAGATCAATCTTGGCCTGGGGAATGAGGGGCCTGTGATGTGAACAAATCCTATAGGCCCCCAACTAAGTAGGCACGTACGTGGTGGCCCATTCTATGTCAACATCACGCATAGTATGCTTAATGTAACCATACTAAGAAAATGTGCTAAAAGGATTAAAGGATGGTATGTGACCTGCTAAAAAGAATGCGCCCACTCTTTGGCAAGTTGGTGATGCCAACCACTTTGGTAGACTAATGAGGCCAACTATTTTCTACAGACAATTCATCCTACAACACTAAGCATGGGCACTGGAGGATGTTTTGTTATGTTAAGGCATGCTGCACATGATCCAAACCAGCTACTTGATCTTATCGCTAGGTATGGATGCCTCTTACAAGCGAAAGGTATACCCAAAGCAATGAACTTCCTCTGGCCCTTTCCCCCCCTCTTCCACTCTTAGTAAGTCTCTAAACACCTCATTCTCTCCCATTTCATCTATTAGTATGGCTATAAGGAATACCATTGGCCATCACTTCTTTTTCTTACTGACTTAAGAGTTAGAGGGCCTTAGCCAGATAGCCCTCGGTAACTTTCATGTTGCGCCAAGTCTGATTTTTCTTAGTCTAGGCTCGATCCAAAATTTAAATAAGCTTGAAAATACAGGCCTAGTCCAGCCCTATGGGTTAAAAACATAGTCCTATTTTTTAAGCCAAGCTCTGGCCTATCGGCAGCCCATACCCACCCCTAGTTCATAGCTATCTTCCTTCTTAATTCATCATTCCTATTATCATTCTATTGACTCATGGGGTCCCATCATCCAATCGTATAATTATCACACATATTTCGCTAAAATAAGAGGAAATTGGCCCTTTGGAATTACTATGAGGGCAGCAAGTCAATTTTGATTAAGCAAATTGTAATATTGGGTGTTGATAAAGTCATAGCATAGGTTGGCCTATTCTTCCTTAGAGATGCTATTATTTATGCGTTTGGATGCAATTTTGAGATATTGTTGTTTGGGTGGCAAACTTAGAACAACCTTAGCCATAGTTTATTTGACCCAACCTGAAATCAACCTGATCCTTCTAACACTTGGATGAACAATTTTGAAGTAAACTATTTTTACTACTGCTAAATCGTTGACCGCTTAGACATAGATTGCTTATTAAATTATCCACCACATTATTATCTCCAAGCAATCATGCATGGTAAATCATAAAATCCATCCAAGAATTATGAATAAGCTAATAATTATGAATAAGCTAATAATTTTGTATCTATTCATGTATAAAGTACTGTAAAAAAATCACTGGGCTAAAGATAGTATAGCTCAATTTTTTTTTTCAACTACGACAAAACTTTGTTAGTGCGGATATCAACAAATGCTTTCAATCAAATTTATTATGAATTGAATTATAAAGCAAGCCATTTGGAGTCACAGGAGTCAACTCAACGACAACCCAAAGATCCGATTCGAGCACTGGAACCAACTCAGTTCAAGAGATTCTACTACTTCAACATTTCAGCAATTCCGCATTTATTCTGCTACCTGCTTATTCTGCCGCTTAGAATAACATCAGCTCTCTGGAATAACTCAGCAATTGGGATAAAATCAGCAAAGTAACTACCTTAGAGTAACTTCCCAACTTCTAATCCAAGTTGGATTGCCACATCACCCAGCTTAGATGGCAGCAATGCCAACATGGAGGACAGCTCACATCAACTTCCACTTGGGCGTCAACAATTAAATTCAAATTCAAATTGACCGGGCCACATATTTCTCCATAAATCATATAACTCCTCTCCATCTTCTCCAACTCCCCACTATTTTTTCCATGTAAATCTCCATGAATTTTGAATTTTCAAATGAGCTTGGAAGGTCTATAAATACCTCTCCATAGCCCCTTGTAATGCAGATTATGAAGGAATAAAATGAAAACTATTATAGTTCCACTTTTCTTTCCATTTGTGTGTTGCAAATGTCTTCTGTGAGGGAATGAGCATAAGGCTCAACTTAGGTATCTTTCAAGCTTTGGTCTACCAAGGGGCACCTTATTCATTTTAGCTCTCAACGTCATCATCTTCAAGCCTTCAAGGTCGCCATCTTCAATGAAGCCATCAACATCAACCCCTCAAAGTGCTAACCATTCCACCTTCCAAGCATGATAAGGCGTCAATCTATTCCAGGGACGCCAGCTTCTTTCCCTCCAAGATCTCTTATATCCAACATAAAAGAGCCATTACTCTATCCTTCATCTTGATTCCTTTATCAATTGCCTTCCACATTAGCATATCTCTAATGTCTTTCTTGCAGGGTCCCCTACAATCCGGAGTTAAAGAGAAGGTTGCATTGCCTTGGAACCAATTATGGATGGAGTTCTCATACTGGTGGTGACAATTTTTAAGTCCAGTAGCGATTCAATGGAGTGCTGAAATTAACCTTCCATCAACAAAGTGAGTGCTCATCATTGGTGATTAAACCCATTCGAATCTCTTAAGTCTCATTATATAAAGGTATATATCTTGGTCTTAAGGATCCCCCAATCATTAGATCCCTTCTTCTTTGGATCAAGATTGAGTTACATAGCTGGTAGGTTTCATTTCATTAAGTAGTTCCTTCTTTGAATTACTTTTAGCATTCTTATACTTGAATTAATGCTAATGTAGGTAGGTATCATTACTCAATCAATTAATTAAACTTCTAAGTTAGATTTCATTCTTATATGCCACACCATTTATTACTCTCTAGCGTCCGCTCCTAAGCCATGAATTGGTTTATATCAGGGAATGATATATCTTGGGCACATAAAAATAATAATAAATCTTAACTAAATTATATTTAAAAATAAAAAAATAAAAAAAATTTAAACATTATAATTTTAAAAAAATTATATCTTAAATTTGTTAGTTAATAAAATATCAAAGATACGATATAGTTCGTAATTTGTATCATTCTAAATTCTCTATCCATCTATAGTTATGATAGTATTTCTATGAAAACATATGAAATGCATGTGATAATTATTTAGCAATAAAAAACAATGGTACTAAAGATTTATTATTTATTAATTAATAATTTAATATATTTAAAATAATTTATTAATATATAAAAATATTTTTTATTTATAATTAAATAATATTTTATGATGATTATTATCATGTACAACAGACATGTTATCGTAGAAACACTGGACGGAGGGTTTAGTTTGACTCATTATGAGCCGTAGGTTTTTTTTTTTTTTTTGTCCGTGATTTTAAGTTGTAATTTTTCTAAAATTATGGAGGTTAAATTGTAATTGTAACTTAAAAAATAATCTTAGGAAAGATAAAACAGTATAATGATACGGCTAGTGAATGTTATAATAGTAATGAATATTCTCGGCACCACTAGCCAGCCAGTCGATCCTCGCCACGTCGCCACCAGGTCTAACTCCAAACCGCTTGCCTCCAACCCTCGAGCCAACCCCTTTGTCTTATCCATGAAAGAAACCCACCCCCCTCTTCCTCCTTCCAAACCCTCGTGAAAGCCGCTGCGGCCGCCACCGCCCGATCAATGGACCTCCGCCGGACCCCGCGAACGGTCATCGACCCCAAGGTCCGGCAGGTGGGCTTCGTCACCAGGGGCGATCCCCCGCCGCCCGCCTGGTCCCACTCCGTCCCCGCCGACGGCTTATCCTCCTCCCCGCCTGCCCCCGACTTGTCCCTCTCGGCCAGCTCCTCCCCTGTCATGATCCCCCCGCCCCGCCACGCCTCCGCTGACGGCCTTCCTTCCCTCGTCCGCTCCACCACCGCCCCCGTTCCTGTTCCCGTTCCCGTTCCCGTCCCTGCCCCCTCCTCCCCGCTCCGCCGCGACACCGTCCAGATCCCGATCGGGAGCTACAACCCCTCCGAGTCCCTCCCCGTCTCGTCCCCGAGGATGTCGCCTTCCAGCCGGCTCGACGCTGGTTCCGAATTCTCCGATGATCTTGCTTCGCCCTCGTGGCTTGGCAGGAGTGGCTCGGGCAAGTTCTCGTCCTTCCTCGCGGCAAGCAGCGGGGAGATGATGACCACGAAGACCATTGGCGGTGGCGTCGGCGGCGGGAACACTCCGAAAAGCAGCCTCACGATCGCCTCGGTGGTGAAGACACTGCCCGGAGTGTCAGGTATGCTCTAAGCCCTGTGCTGTATAGGGTTTTATTTATTGAGAACATATTAAAAATTTAAAATTGATGATGAATGGCAGAGTAGAATGTGCTGTCTCTGGTGTTGTTTATCCAGAACAGGTTAAAAATTTCAAATCGATGATGATTTCTACACTAGAATCATTCACATCCTATAGATTGGCAAAAGGTTAGAGTAGATCGTTTTATTTATTAATTTTGGATCGTTTTTCCTTAATTTGTTTTCATAATGGTAAGTCTAACCTTTTTTTTTGGGCATTGGATTATATATTTGGAGGTGATAGAATGGATGCTAGTCTAACTTCTTTAACGAGAGAAACTGAATTCAATAAAAAATCTTAAGATTTTTGGGGCTATTGCTGCTTTGGATTCAAATTGCTGTGGAGTCCTTCCTAGTTTTGATGCTTGGTGGTGGAAGGAGATTTGAAGCATCTCCAGATTTATAGATTTAGTCATTCTATCTGGGATTATCTATTAGGAAGGTGGGTGCGCCTCTATTAATCCATCCACGGTTAAGGAGGCGAGTGCCTTTAGTAATCTATCCATGGTTAAGGAAGCTCTTACAAGGATGTTGCATATTTTTGATGTTGCATATGTTTTAATGATTCCATTGGATATGGTATCCGAGAAGGAGTTTGGAACTTTGAAGTAGGTGCCAGGGTTTGAAATACTGAGCAATTCACAACCCCCCCCCTTCCCTTCCTTTGTTTGCTATCATTTGAAGGTGAAAATTAGAGAAGGATGGGACATGCTGCTATAGGGTTTTTCACATCAGCTTGACCAATTGAAAACCATTTTTAGGTTAGAATTCATTCTAGCTAGGCAATATTCTTCCCTGCCATAACTTATTTGACCACTAATTCATGATTAATCATTGAAATTAGGGAAATACTCTACCAATTGAAATAAAAAATATTTATTATCAGATTCATTTCCTGGAGCATAAATCCTAGATCAAACTTATTTTGGAACTAATTTTCATGCATATCATTTAAATGTATTTTAGGTTGTAAATGTCTAATATCGTTGATAGTTATGCATGTTTAAGACCTCAGAACTCACAGAAAACCTTGACTGTGGCAATTGACTTGATACTTCCACCTTACTTCTTAAAAAGTATGCACTTCAACTAGAAAGTAAGATAAAAAAGGACATACCAAGAGTGCTTGGGGCATATCTATGCAATTTCTTAACCTATAGGATAGATCAGGAAAACAATAATACCAACTACATTGGTACTTGAGTATGCAATAAGAATCCAAGGACATATCCAAGTGGGAACTAAATATCAAACAACAATCCAAGGATGCATACCCAGGAAAAAACTAAGTTCACACTCATGACCCATGAAACAAGCTATGAGAAAGAAGCATAGAACAATTAACCTATAAGGATTGCCATTGTTTAATGACTCATCAATAGATGCCTTTTCCCTTCCTGATTTAAAATGCACTGATAGTTACAGAAGTAGGCTTCTTATTATTCCTCTCCTCATGATTGTTGGAAACATCTGTCAGATGAAGAACACGTGGGAATGGGGAACCAAGAAGTTACATGTGTGGGTACACTTGATCCAGGCACAAGATTCTTGGTTCATTCTGACTCTTTGCTTCATATAGAAAGATTCCTTGCTTCCATTTTCATCTTTGTTGGAATAATCCTTGGTATGCTGCATGCCATGCCCATTCTTGGGTATAATCCTTGACATGGTATCAATTTTCTGTATCTTGAACATTGGTAGAAGTTGTCGTTTGAGAATAAGGTTCAATAGAGACATCGAGTGACTGATGAATTTCATATTGCTCACTGTTCAAACTAGTGCAATGAATAGGAGTAGAAGTATAACTTGTTTTCTGTTCCCTTCTTTTTTTTTTTTTTTTTTTTTTTTTTTGTATCAGCAGGTTGGAAATGGGCTTGATTAGGGATGAATGACAAAGTGTTGGAGGACATGAGAGTTAGGCAAATTGAAGACTTTTTGCTGGACTAGCTAAAATGAGTTTTTCATGATATTAGATTAGTTATTAAAGGTGAGTAAGAGGAGTGTGAGGAGGAAGAGTTGAGGGAGAAGGTGTTTGGCATGAAAGTGAAGGATGAATGATGTTTGTAGGGTTCACATGATTTCTTTTACAATGTTTCAAATATTATGAGGATTGGGGTTTTGAATCTATCCAAAGGATTTTGTATTGATGAAATATATTTTTCAGTTAGAAATCAAATTTTCTCTAATATTAGAACATAATGCCTCTGATATTAGAACTTATAATTGTCAATTTTGTCAAATAAATTTTATAAGATAATCACAAATATGCTGTCACAAGAGCCAAAATCAAAATATGGTTTTCTCTGACTTTAAAGTTCACTAAAAAGAAATAACCTAAAGAAGCATTAATATGCAGTAGGATCATCTATGGTATCTAGTGGACAAGATGGACTCTGATGCAATATTGAATGAGTGGTGGGGGTAGCATTGCTGATGGAACATCTGTGGCCAGTTAGTAGTGGTGACAGATGATTGGTTGGTGGGGTGTTGATGATGAGAAAGAACTTATAAAAATCTGTGCAATCTAAATTGAAGGGATTTTTTTTTTGGATTAATAAAAAAATTCTCTTGTTGGCATAATAAGAAAAATCTCTTGCTTCGAATGACTTGTACATTATCAAATAATGCCTTTCTTTTGGTGGGCAATTCTTTTTACCTCTTTATTAATAATTGAACTCTATCAAATTAAACCTTCAACAAAAATTTAAATATGTGTAATTGCTAGAAAAATGTCGTGTGTGTATGTGTGAGAGAGACCTATGTCCAATCTATTCTTTTAATCCAAATGAGTATCCTTCGTTAATAATGGCTAGTACCTTTACATTAACTCTTAAGTAATTCAAATTCTGATTGCTAATCCTACATTAAATCGTCAAATCACTATAGTGAATTGGAACCATTGACATGAACTTGATAACTTCCTCAACTCAAGATTCAGTAGTTTATACTCCTTTCATGCAAGGTTTGAAATAACATTGGTGCTGGGGCTACATTGATTGTGTGCTGTTTCAGTACATGCTATGATATGCCCATCTATCTAGTTGTGGTTTCCCAATACGATATATTACGATATGTGGTAATACCATAATGTATCGTGGTATGGGGTAGCATGTACCATGGTACAATCAGTTTTTTCAGACCTTGCTCTTATGTTTATATTACCCCTCTGATTCCCAAATTTAAAACCATAATGCTAATAAATTTGTGAGTTAAGGTTGAACTCAAAGCTTCTTAGTGATTCCATTCATTGTATGGTTACCACTAAAATTATAAAATGCTTATTTTTTTCTTTAACCATTTAACTACATATCTATAAGCTGAGAATGATGCACATCAGAGCATGGTATACAATATCGGACCAAATTGTTCAATTTGGACTGTTTCAAATCTTGGTATGAAGTGGCCCAAATCAATACGTACTAGTCTTTATTGGGTTAAATTGTTTGGAATTGAGTGGTTGCAGGTGGTTCAGTCTTGTAAGGGCCTAGTTTGGGTCTGAATGTCCGATTAACCTCTCCTCAATAATTGAGGGAGAAAAAGGCCACCACACCCTTATCTCACAACATAAGAGAGATGGAGAAAGGAAAAAGAGAGGGAGAGAGTGGAAGGGTGAGCAGGAAGGGTTGATCCTTAGTTCAGCAAGGTATTTTTCTAGATTCTCTCTTCCATTTTCTATTTTTTTATATCCCATAATTGGACAAAATTTAAAAAACATAGGAAAATTATGTCAATTTTATATTTTTGGTATAATCTGTGATATGTAATAGATCTTAGTCAATCTATGCGAAGATTTTTGATTTTTGATATTTATTTTATTTTTATTAAAAAAATATAATTTTTGATAAAAATAAATAAAAAATAAAGTGATTCCAATACCAAGCCCTTTGATGAGATTTGTCTAGGTCATCTCACAGTATAAGTAATAATGATGATGACTCAGGTGGTGATAGATTTGATGGTCAGGTAGAGACAATGGACAGAGAGTGAGTGACATGTATTTTTCTTTGTTTAATCCATTTATTGATGTGTCCCAATTTGAGTATGGGATGCAAGATAGGGACCACAGACATAGGACTAGGGATGATACCATAGCATGTAAGAGGAGAGGATCTATAGGTGGTGGACGTTGTACTAATTTGGTTGATGTGGTGGTGCATTGAGTAGGAATCTTAGACGAATCAAGATCTTTCCAATACTCAAGATCATCATCATATACTGAATCATTTCCTCTTGTGTTTGGTAATGATACATATGGATACATGCTATTTGAATTTTAATGTTTGAGTGGGTATCATGCTAGCCTTTGCCAGACTATGGATTAGTCCTTGCTTAGTTCTTTTATAGATTTCCGCCATTGTAGCTAGATAGAGCAACAATATTAGCATGTCTATTTGTGTAGATGGCCTACTAGAATCTTGGGTGAGCACAATGCCAAGATTAGAGTCAAGCATGATTTCAAATCTTGAGAAACGTCTCGTGGTATGTCGAGACGAGTTACTGTCTGAAGTGTAAGGGAGACCATCTTGCTGTTGCCCCAGAGGAGGTGAAAGTAAAAAGCGTGGTGTTGGAAGGAGGGAATGATAAGAGATGAAAGGGGTTGGATAGAGGTATGGAGAGAAGTTGCTAGGTTGGTTTAATTGGATAGTGGTAGCAATGGTTTTATGTTCGGTGGAACATTTTATAGGATGTCAGGATGGATTGCTGTCTCAAGTGTCGAAATGGGACTATTTCATTATCATCTCAGTGTCCTACTCGTTGTGCCTTGTGACACCCCTTGTCCCAAGTATCGGAATGGAGCGGGACAATGGTGTCTATTCCATAAAAAAATTGGGATGGTCTTATCCCACGGGATTTAAAACCTTGATGGTAGGGATGGGTATTTGAGCTCGAATGAGGGCGATTGAGCTAAGTTATTTGGGTGGTTTGTTGGATTGATTTAAGTCTCGGCGGGACAAGGACTCAAGCGATCAAAAGATCTCGTCCCAGAGATTTTGGGTCCGATTTTGGCTGTCTCGTTCTATCTCAGCCATAATACATTATAGTGTTAATTTAAAAAATCAACCCAGAGATTTTGGGTCCGATTTTGGCTGTCTCGTTCTATCTCAGCCATAATACATTATAGTGTTAATTTAAAAAATCAATCTAATTTATCGTAAAGATATAAATTTGAAGTTCAAATATGTTTAAAAATCGAATGAAATACTAAAGCTTTATAAACATTTTCTTTTTTTTAAAAAAAAAGATCCCAAGCAAGTACCGAGATGCATGATTGGGTCGGGGATCGAGATGAGATGGGATGCAGGGTGTGTCGTTCCATGAAAAAATCGAGACACGTCTGTCCAATAAGATTGAAAACCTTAGTTTGTTGTAAAGCTGTAGCATTAGTTTTTCCAAAGCATAGAGGCTGATGCGAGTAGCAACAAAAATTTGGATGGTTGTGTGATTGAAGGTATTAAAGACCTAGTGCTAACTTTGGTTGTAATTTGAACTATGGTCTTTCAAGTCATTGATCCCATTTGTGTCCAAATAAGCATGAGTGTTATTTACCTTTCAAAAGTCTAACAATGACAATAAGTTACTGCTAAGATTTGTAAATAATTCTCTGCTAACTCGAAGGACCATATTGGTGGCTAAAAGAAGTTCGAGGTATTCTGTTGTCATGAGGTCTGTGATGGGCAGGATCTAAATTAGGTCAAGCATGACCTGGTTCAGTTTTGGGTCATGATTGAAGACCTGGATCTGACCTGGTTCAGTTCTGTGTAGACATTGGTGATATGTATTGCTGTTTTGCTATATGAAAAAAGTAATAACCTTATGTGGAGGATAGAATATAGATAAACAACAAAAGAAAAAGAAAGCTGTTTGGTGGCAGCAAAAACTAACAACAACTCAAGCACCATCCATGTTCCATCTGGAGATCTCACACAAAACTAAAAATACTCAAGGAAAAGATGCTCTATAGTTCGTTTCAATTAATCACCATTTTCCATCCCAATATGAACACAAGTGCCACAACTCCTTGTATTGCCATCACTAACAGTACTTCTCAGTAAACACTGAGCACTCTAAAATATTTAACTTCAATAAGAGCCATTGAGTTCTGTAATCAAATTCATGTTATTTGACATCAACTTGTCTTCTGTCCAAAATAATATTCAAGTAACATCTGAATTCAATGAGTCAATGAGAAAATTACAAAATTTAAATATGGATATTATGACAAAAGTTGAGAACCCTAAGTAACAAAACTTGAAAATTCCAAACCAATAAGCTCAAAACTACAGGCATCACCTAATGACATGATCCATGAATAGATCTACAGAAAATGTTAAAATACTACTGCTACATGCCTATTGCTATCAACAGAATGAAATGAAAACCTGAGGTAAAGATGTTTGTTTGGGATGTGGAAGGGCTCCATAGAGTGAGCATGCTCCAGTTGTCCATTCAGGATGACTATCAAAATTGATTAAGAATGAAGAGATAATCCAAATGGCACGATGTAATGAGGCTGAGGTGGGCTACCATAAGAATCCATATATGGATGAGAGAAGATTTGTTGTTGAGAGAGAATTTAAACTAAAAATTGTCAGAAATCAAAATAGCAAATTTTTTTTTTTCTGTATGGTCAAACTGACTACTCGATAGTCTAAATAGCCAAAATTCTTATCCCCAAATGAGTGAATGTGCTCAAAAGAAAAGAGGTTCCTTAATAGGACAATATTCTCACAAATTATTTCTGGTTAGGATTACATTAGAAATTAGATAAAATAAGGTTTGTTCCATTTTCAGGTTTAGCTGAAAAATAGTGTGACAATTACTGCATTTGATTTTTCCTCACTTTTTTCCTTGAAATGCTTCCAAACTGTTGATCTTTTTCCACCACCTTTGGAAGTCTCGGCCACTTGAGAAAATACCACCAGCTGCACTTGAAATAGTTGATAAATGATATAAATATAACACAATTAAGAAGCAAGGAGATGATATAATAGAGGCAAGAACTCAAATATAAATATTACAGATGTAATAATGGTTACTGAAGTCAATTAATGGTCTGAGTAATAAACAAGCTAGCCAATAATGGTCAAACAGGTAGAAGATGCTAACTATACAAGGTAAGTCTTTGAAAATAACCAATATCATGCCTAGCATATTGATCAATCGGCAAATTTCCTTGATGAATGGACAATAGAGAGAGGGAAAAAAGTGAAACAAACAAAACAGTTAGCATCTTCTTAAATCCCTGTTAATGTCCAATCACTCAGTTGACAACAAACTAGCATTTGCTAAATTGGGTTCATAAGAATGGCCAACATTGGTGACATTGCCTCACTGGAGTTTTCTTTGTTGGTGCGGGCTTGTTGGTAATGTGCTAGCTTCACTAAAAGACTTGAGTAGAAAAGAAGTTTTGTTAGTTTCTTTGAAAGAGAAGATAGTGTAGGGTGGAAATGCTGCAAGGACAGAGGATGATCAGATGTTTGGAATCAGGTGGAAATGCCACAAGGACAGAGGACATTGTGATGTTTGGAATCATAAAATTGACCAAAGGTGATCCATTGATGGGGAGGGAGGTGGAGTGGAGTATCAGATGGGAAGGACAAGGTAAAGGGGAGATGGTAAAGGCTAAGTCATTAGGTGGGAGTGGGGTAAAATGAGGTGGAGTTGTTGACAAGGTCAGGGTGGAGAATGGATCCACCAACGGGGAAGACCATGTTGGAATGAAGCCATTGATGACGAAGGTTGGGGTGGAGGAATGGTGTTGCTGGCATTGGGGGCTGAGGCGGAGGAATGGAGCTACTTATTGGAAGGGCTAAGATGAGAAGATTGGTTGAGTGGGAGAAAGCCTGGAGGATTTAGGACTTTGAAGGAAAGGGTCTGGGCTTCTAGGGTTTAGTGTGTTTTTACATTATGAAGGTTTTTTTGGTTGGGCTGGAAATCGTTGGGTTAGTCAGTTAATGCACCATTTGACCAAAAACAGACTTAGGTAATATATAGAGGGACTGCACTGACCTCCTGGAGATTTAAAAATTTGGATCTGAATTGGCTTTTAGAACTGGTTTGTTTTTGCCCTGGACCTAACATTGTAGTCTTTGTGAATAGATTTGACCTGACTTAACTGGGTTGGGTCATAAACTGATGTCCAATTTGCAACCCCACTAAAAGTTACCTTGATTTTATATGGTTAAATTTGACCAAGGACTACATTGAAATGTGCATCTGTATGTCTTGTAGAGTGTGCTAGCAATTCAGTAATAGAGTGTTAAAATACAAACATTGGAATGTATGTCTTATCTGTTACTTGTAGAAAATATTCTGTATTGTAAAGAAACTTTAAACTTTTAATGCCTTATATATGGAGTTTTCTTTAACATAGGAACTTGCTATTTGTGTTTGAAACTACATGTTCAAACTACATGTTCAATCTTTGGTAAAAAAGACGCCCATACTGACTTATTAATTAGGAGCATATCTTCTATAACTAAAATGGCATTCATAAATTAGAGAAAAAAGGCTAGCAAATGCCAACATTCAACAGTTCACATGATTTCTATGTTTTATATACTGTTGAATGTTGAAATTTTGGCCATTTCAGTTACAACACATTCGGAGCAATTTAAAAAAATCAAATCTGTAAATAGTATTTAATGAAAGTTTAGAATCAACTCCAATTTACTTTCTACAAATAGCATAAATTATATGTATATTAAATGTGTCAAGTGCATTTGTGTGCTTTTGACATTTTTCTCTGAAACAGATTATAATCCCAAAATGTTTCTCTAAAACTTTTATATTGTAGACTGTAATATTTTGGTGAATGCTATTGCTTACTTCCAGCAAGTGTCATTTTGCAGAAAAAGATGGAGGAGCTTTGATTGAGAATGAAGGAATTTTAAAGCCACAGAAAAAGAAAACCACAAAAGCTGAGAGGCGTGCCATTCAAGAGGCTCAGCGTGCTGCGAAGGCTCAAGCAAAGGAGGCTGGTGATCAATTTATTCTTTCTATCATTCATTTATCTATTCATTTATTTATTATTAGGACTGGATTTTCTATTGTTTTACTGAGGTGTTAAGTGGGTTGCTTCAGTGACCAGCCTTTTCTAATTGAGTTCCTTTTCTGGGGCAATGTATATACATCAGCATATATATATTTATGAGGGCAACTTCAAATGAGTGGGCAGCTATGAAAATGCTAAGATGGATTCTTGGTCAACTCAAGAAAGGTGGATGAAGAATGCATGTATTAAAGGAAATAATTAAGAAACTGATTTAGATTTTGTAGTCGTGTGGAAGGAAGAACTGAGGTCCAAGGAGGCGTTGAAAAGGGGAGGCTCAAAATTGTGTCAAAGTAGTGGGAAGAGGAGAGGAAAACCTCATACAACTAGGAAGTTGCTAGGAAGGTGGTGTCATATCCCTAATTAATTGGACCGGTAAAGGTTTCATGAAGTACTGCAAACTTGTGAGTTGTCACTACCTGTTGGTTGGGTATCAAAGCTTTAGATGACTTTTATCGGTTTATATGCCCAATTATTTTCAAAAGTAGGCAACACAATATTTGGCAATATATTAAGGTGTTATGTGGTTCTAGTTTGCTAATGGTGTCCACTGCCATGGTAAGAGTTGTTAATGATTGTGGAGCTCTTGTTCTAAACAACATAAATATTCCATGAAATGACAGACAAGGAAGCATAAATTATACAATATATTCCGATAGGTGACAATACAGCTGCATAGCACCAATGGAATTGTCAGGAGTGTGCATAACGTTGAGGCTGTAATATCTTGAAATTTGGTACTATAATATATATATTTTTTAAATGTGTTCATGTCAGTGCTCTACATGCACACTTAAAATGTTAAGGTACATGTCCCATTTGGTGATTGCTGGGGTCAGCTGCCACAAAGAAATTAATGCAGTCATGCCTATCTTCATATAATTGCTTGCTGACTTGGTGAAACATGAAGTTGATTGTCTTGTCTCAGAAAAGTGCTTCAGTTTGGCTGGATTCATCAGACATAAGCTCTGAGATAAGTTATCATTGATCATTAGAGGAGCTGGTGAGTTGAATAATTTTTTCAAGGCAGGCCTTTGTTCTAATCAGTTAAATTTTCCTATTGATTCTGCTAAGATGTTTTAAGGGGAATGGGGTGTTTGTTTTGTCTTCCGACATCTTGTTGTGTCAAAAGGCAACAATATCTTTTGTTGTGTCAAAACACTCCCTCTAGCAGCTAGAAGTCCAATAATTATGGTTTTGCATGAGAAAAAAATGTCATAGGTGGTGCCTCCAAAATATGATAAATCAGTGAAACTGATTGGAAGCCCAAGATATCTCCATTTAAATTGAGAAACTATTTCAGTTATTCCTGGATTCCTTGCAATTCAAGAATCCATGGTTCTATTCATTTCTTCTTGTGAATGATGCAAAAATGATGTAATTTCAACTTGACAAGGTTTCTTTATAGATATTTGTGCAATAAACTTCTGATTTTCATGGTTTTTCAATGTTAAAATTGGAATCTTAGGAGGAGCACATCCCACCCATGTATGAAGGTGGACCCTGTATGATTCCATCATATGGTCAATGTTTTTGCTTGTAGAGGAAATAGAACCTCAAAGAATTCCATTGGAGGACACAAAACTTTGTTAAAGAGCTTTGATGTGTTGATGAAGAACTTCCAGCTTCTTACTAAGACCATGGGATAATACCTGGTCCAGATTTTATGTTTCCCACTGTGTTGCTTCCTGTCCCTTAATATTTCTTTTCCAAATTCCAGAGTATACCCAAGAGTTCACTTTCCAGATGGTTAGGAACCTTTATTTTGGGAACCATGTCCCTTTGCCTAGGCCATCCAAAAGTAAATTGTTTTCAATGCTAAATCAAACTAGGCTACTTGTGTACATACTCTGCTGCACAGCACCCTGTAATTAGCAGTGATATCATTGTATTTTTCATCATTCTTTTGCCCTTAAGACTTTGTGTTGCTCTATATTAGCTCTGTTTTTTTTCTAAAGCCAAATGTTTTGTTTTAGCATCCTAATTTCCCAGAGATTCCTTGTTAGCCTTGCACATGTTCACCCCCACATCTCTCCGCACCCCCCCCCCCCTCCCCCACCCCGGGGCACCAACCAACCCCCAACCAAAAGGGAACATTTTATTTCACACATCCTCAAGCAGTTCCATGGCAAATTATGACTTTATGCAGATCTATATGTAAACTGTGTCACTGATTGTGTCATTCTAAATTCTTTCCAGATTGGCCATATTTCTTTGCTTGGTTGATGGTAATTCAGGTTTTTCCCAGACAAATATGAGAGGGAGGGAGGGAGGGGTTGCATTTTGCTTATAACCTTAGAGCTACTAGAATCCTTTGTTTTGCAGAAGTGACATCTGCTGGGCTCTTCAGGATGTGCATACATCCCAATGCCAGCCTATGAAAACGTTCTGTGGTTGTAGCATGTCTATCTTCAACTTGAACTGTTTGTGTGGAGACCCAAAGGATTACCAGATCAGGTGTCTGAAAAAATCAACTAAGAAAATGGTTGCATATAAATGCTTTTTAGATGTTCTGCCAAGGTAATTGTTTACAGTCAGTTTTCCACCACTTACAGAGGTAAATCAATTTATTTCTTCATAATTTACCTTCTTAGATAAGAGGATTCTTCCATGAACTAGCTTTTATCACAACTCTTGATCATCTATATCAAAAAGCCTATTTTTCCTATATCTGAAGTGGGAAGTAATGCATATCAAATGCTGCCTCCTTGCTTTGTATTTTTATTTTTTTTTTGTGTATATTCAGGTTCTCTGAAGCTCTTACTATGAGAATATCTGCTTTTTTAGTTGCATATCAGTAACACTTCAAGAACTCTTAATGGGTTTGTTTGAAGTGATGCAACCTTGGCACTAAAGAAGGAGCTGTTTGTATGTCTCCTGATCTTCTCAAACAAATAATCACAACCTGATCTCATGCAGAACCACTATTTTGAATAACATGTGGTGAGCTGTTGTTCAAAAACTCACTTTTCAGGTTGTGTGGTATGTCAAATTTTGCAAAACAGCTGGTGGGGTAGGCAACCAAACATGTGCTTTCAGAAAAGTCATTTATTTTGGATTTTTTGTGTAGAACCATTTTGATAACACCAGAAAACCAAAAAGCGACTTAATGCCAACTTTGTTCTTTATCTGCATTCTTTTTTTTTTTCATTTCCATTTTTAAGCATTTATGTGAATGCTTCTCAACTAAATGCGTATGTCTTTGTCGTATATTTCTTCTTATTGAAAATTTACTATATTTTGGATATGTTTCCATGGTGATGATTATAGGTGAAGCAATCAAGCCTTCTGCTTCTTCTGGCGGTGCTCTTCCTGCTTCAAAACAGGGTAAAGTAGTAAAACCTTCTTCACTAAAGAAAGATGGGCCACAGGTTACAACTGCAGTTGCATCTTCTGAAAAGAAGGTTGTTGACCGCCTTCCTGAAAAGGAAAGAAAGAAGGATGTTCCTCACCCTCGGATGCAATTTGATGATAAACATCGGGTTGAAAAGGCTAAAAGACGTGCAGTGGTTAATCAATCTGAAGCAAGAAACAGAGTTGAACTATTCCGGCATTTGCCTCAGTATATCCATGGAACTCAACTTCCAGATCTTGAAACAAAGTTTTTTCAACTTGATCCAATGCATCCTTCCGTTTACAAGGTACTTCTTTAGCCATTACTATTTTGTTGTTCAGAAAGTTTGGTATCTCTTAGACTATAGAATGCAGGCTTGAAACTGCTGTGCCTGTATTTAACTCATTAGCAGAGAAGCATGGCATTGCACAGATTTAACGCACCATTGATGGCTTATGAATTATGTTTCTTGGTATATTTGGATATAACATTCAAGACCTGATATCAAGGTCTACTGTACTGACTAAGCCATATTGTATTGTATCACCAAGGTTCAATTTGGTATGAATTGAATCAGATCGCAAAAAGCGAAATTGCACTGTACCACATGGGTACTGATCCGTGCAGTCGAATTTTGGGTAATATTAAAGTTAAGAGTGAGAAAAGTATTACCACTCTCTCTCGGTATGGGGTACGAATTGTACTATATCAACCTGTATCATATTGAACTGATAATGCACCGATATGATTCTTGGTACTAGTTTTGCAGACCTTGCTTGATATGCTAGCTGCCAATTATTGAGCTGATGTTATTTTTGTAGATGTTTTGAGTTGCATACCTGAAAAGCTTTTGACAAGTCTAGCTTTCTATTTATCCCTTCATACCTCTCTCCATATACCCAGATGGTTTGAGTGTGATCAGTTTTTGACTTCTCACCTCTTCAAATGACATTATTGCTGATGAATATCCTCCCATGCAACCGTTGCGTAAACACATACCCACAGTTAAATTTGCCCATGCGAAGATTTGAAATTGTGCAAGACTGGGGGGTGGGGGGCGCGTGGGGACCTTTTGTTGAAACAAACAACAAAATGCTTTACTAGAAATAAACAACAGATATTTTGCATACAATGCATCACTATATAAATGTCGCTGTGCATTGTATGCTAGGTTTCTCATTATATGTGCTGGGTAGGGGATTTTCTTTGGTACCATCAAGTTATTTTGGTATATATGCACTTGTCAAGCCATTATTTTTAAGAGACAAATTCCCGAAATGCTACCTTATCTTAAGTCTATCTTTCCTTGATAATGCAATATCAGAAATAATTTGTTTCCTTGTCTCACAATAGTGATATACAAGCTGCACACAATAACAGTTTAAAGGATCATTTCATCTAATTGTGTGCTTGCAAATGTCATCAGGTCGGACTTCAGTATTTGTCAGGGGATATCACAGGTGGCAATGCTCGTTGTGTCACAATGCTTCTAGCTTTCAAAGAGGCAATTAAAGACTACTCTACACCCCCTGAAAAAGCTCTTGTTCGAGATTTGACTGCAAAAATCAGTAGTTACGTGTCATTTCTGATTGAATGTAGGCCCCTTTCTATCAGCATGGGAAATGCTATTAAATTTTTGAAGACTAGGATTGCCAAATTACCACATACGCTGTCAGAATCAGAAGCAAAGTCTACTCTTCAATCTGACATTGATCGTTTCATAAATGAGAAAATCATAATTGCAGATAAGGTTATAGTTAGGCATGCTGTTACAAAGATTAGAGATGGTGATGTTCTACTCACATATGGGTCATCCTCTGTTGTTGAAATGATATTATTATATGCTCATGAGCTTGGGAAGCAGTTCCGTGTGGTGGTAGTTGACTCCCGTCCAAAGCTTGAAGGGCAGGCATTGCTCCATAGATTGGTGGCAGGAGGCCTTAACTGTACCTATACGCATATAAATGCTGTCTCATATATCATGCATGAAGTCACACGAGTCTTTCTAGGAGCTTCATCAGTGTTATCTAATGGAACAGTTTATGCAAGAGTTGGAACAGCATGTGTAGCTATGGTTGCACATGCCTTCCAGGTTCCTGTACTAATATGTTGTGAGGCATATAAATTTCATGAAAGGGTGCAGCTTGACTCAATATGCTCTAATGAACTTGGTAAGCCTGTGATGCTTTCAATGTTCTATTTGATTTCTTGACTTGCTTCTTGCTGGTGAGAGTGATTTGGGAACACTATTTTATAGATCTATTTTTTTCACTTCTCAGGTGATCCAGATGTCATTTCAAAGGTTCCTAGATGGAAAGATTTGAATTATCTGGATAATTGGGCTGACAACGTGAATCTGCAACTTCTAAATCTCATGTAGGAGTCCTTAGTTTATACTGTTCAATATTATTCTTATGTTTCTGGGGGCAAAAAACACTCATTTTGTTTTGCCACTTTAACAGTTATGATGCAACCCCTTCTGACTATGTATCAATGATCATCACAGATTATGGAATGGTAAGTTGACTCTTTAAGTTTTTATGTTGAGTCTCTAAAAATATACAAGATATTGCAAAAGGAGTTAAAATATTAGTCTTTGATTTCAATTCCCTTTTATTTGTCAAGTGGTTATGTTTGATAAAAATCTTTCATCAGCATATGCTAAGTTTCATTGGACATGCATGTGGAAAGCAAATCATCATTTATGATTATATTTGGAAAAGATGCATTCCCAAGGTAGAACAATATTAGAAGTTTCTGCCTCAATGATGGTGCAAGGAATAAAATCTCTCATTTTAGGAAAAGTTCACAATTTAACCTCTAGTATTTGAGATAGCTAAACCATGTGAGTTCAATTCCCCCTCATTGCACCAATCTAGTGTTGTATAGAGCTGTATTTCATTCATTAAATTTTCTAGTACAAAGCTTCACATAATTCTTCCACTGAAGCTCTTTTATGGAACTTCTTGATCACATCAGAAGTTATGATACCGACAACAAATGACTTCTTGTATTTGCTTCAGTGTAACTACAAACCATTTGAATAAATTTGTAACATATTCTGTATCTATTGATGCAAAATTATTGGTTGGAATGCTTCAAGTCCATGTTTCTTGTGTTATGAGGTGTTTTTGAAGATATTATTTTTAAATTTTCAAGCTCCTGTAATTTGTAAGATCCAGGCCTAGTCCAAACATAGATGCATTTTAGTCGATGTACTCTTGGGATTGACATGCCATGGTTTGGTTGGACCAGCCAAATCATGCTGGACTATAATAGACTGGGCCTAAATCAGCCCCACACTGATTAGGACCAATCCTTGATGATTGGAAAGCTTCTAAACCCCCTTTTTGTGGTCCTTTAATTACTTGAAGATGAGAAAAATGAGGGAACAAACAAACTGTTAACAGATGGACCAAGGCTTGCCATACTAACCCACATTGACCCGTGCTGCTTGTATTGAAGTTCGATTTAGTATGAACTAAATCAGTCTGAGCTGAGCAGAACCTCCCAGTACTCCTAGATACTGACTCGTACTGCTTGGTTTCGAGCAGTACTATAGTTGGGAGTGAAAAAAAGTATTAGGCTCTGTCTTGATATGGGATACATACCATATCGTACTGCATTGAGCCAGTAATGTACTGATATAATTATCGATATCAATTTTGCAAAGCTTGGGACTGATAAACTACTAAATGCAAACTTATTTGTATGACTATTATTTAAATATATTTTTGCTTAAGGATTTACATGTAAATAAAGCACAATTCCTCTGCTGGGATTCAAAAAATGATGCCCAAAAAAATTGAGGAATTCAATAAAAATATCCAAAAAAATCAAACTGCATATCAAAATTGTTGGTTTTTTTAGTTTTAATTCAAATTCCAGGTTTTTAGAGTTGGCTCAGAATTTCAAATTTTAAATGACAAGATATCATTTCACTAAGCTTAAAGGCTCATAAAGTTTGTTTTCCCCGAACATTGCTAAACTCAAAACATCTTGTCTAAAATAACAGTAAACAACATATCAACTTACATATTCATGTTAAAGTGTCATACATATACATATCCTTTATGCATGTGATGAGTTGTTAGACATATATGAACCAACTTGATGTGACATTGAGGTGAGGGAGGCAAGGATTTTAGTATGAGCGCATGTTGGCATACTTGTAAACAGGGTACTAAGATATCAGTATTGGTATTCCCATGGTATGACACTATGCCAAAATATGGTGTGCATCTCACTTTTGCAGTGCCAACAGCAATAGGGGTACTAAGCGCTAGTTTGATACTCTACCATATCAGTGTGGTAATGGTACTGATACTTCAACACTTTTTAGGGGCCACATTTCTATGTTAAATACATGGTGATTGTTTTTTTTTATTTTAAATGAATTCTTTGTTCATTTGTCAAATTAGTGCTAGTAGTTGATTACTTTGTTTTTAATGCACCACCAATTTTGGTATCATCTCTTAATTCTCTGATTTCCGGTATGCTACTTACATTTCAGTTGCCTGTCCACACTTAGATTTTCTGTAGTTTTAATTTGCAAGTCATGTGAAGCTATGTGTACTAATTTGGCAATTAAAAAATTTCAACACGTCAGGTAGGATGCATTTAAATTACATTTACCATGTTTATGCAAAAATGTAGTATTAGAATAATAGAACATATGAAAGAAGGCCAAAAATCAAATTTGGAGGCAAACATAGTCTGCACCAAGGTTGTTTTGGCTGTACTAAAGTGTATAGATCAGTATCTTATGTGGGTATGGCATGTGATATGGTGTGTACTGTTTCAGCCAGTCATTGTTATGCCCTTGTACTCAATATTTGAATCCTTGATATGGATTTGTATGAGAAAATTCCAACTTGCATCTTTATATATATCAACGATAACTTTGCAGATCTGGAACAATTCCTGCATAGCATGTCTCTTCTTGTTGTGTTCTCTGTGCATAAAACAGCTTAATATAGTTATCTTTGTATTCTTAACTATGTGTAAGCATGTATATGACTGAATTTTCATATTCATGGTTGTTTATTTTTGACAGTTCTTTTCTTTCTTATTTGTTTCAAATACATTTATCGTTCATTTAATTCTACTATAATTGCTGCGATCTTATGTTCTCTAAAATATCATGATTCTTTTCCTTCTTTTTTTTCCCTCTATGTTTAAATCATACATCATGGATTATGGATCACTTCAGGTGCACATGTAATTTATTGCCAGACCTCTTTAATTTTATGTGACCATGTTTTCAAGTTTTTACTGCATTATTGGATTAATTTTGAAATTAATGATGATCTTTCTCACCTAGTCTGAGGTCTTAATGTAATGTTTTTTCAAGAGACTGGTGCAATGTCTCTGAATAGAAACATAGGTGAATATAGTCATTTATATATGTGAGATTTTCAGTGGTGATGTCACAATTTAATCAATGCTGACTTAAATTGTATAGCAAATAGAAAAATACCTGCTCCACATATTTTCCACTTAATCCTGCTCGGTTTCCTCTGTAGGTTTGTTTAAGGTCTAAGAATGTGGGGAACTGTTAACTAGCCATGCCTTACTGAGCATTTTTCTTTTTAATTTTATCATTTCCTTTTCATTGAAATTGTATAGTATTTAAAGTTGCATTCTATGTCACATGTTGTTGCAGCTCCCACCCACAAGTGTGCCAGTGATTGTGCGTGAATACCGCAGAGAACACTTATGGATATAAAGGCGTTCTCTGTCCATTGCCATCTTGTGATCTCCTTAATCTAAAGTATGATGTTTCTTTTAGTTTTTATACTTTTTTGGAGTGTGCATCCAGTTGCATTAGTTTAAACTGACTCAAGTATCATGCCTTTTAGGTTGGGGATTTATTTTGTTTTCTGGGAATAATGATCCATCCTTGTTTCATTTGCTGGCGATCTACATTTTGCTAACATGACTCCGTGAAGAGTGCAATATTTCACCTCTCCAGCTATTTTTAAGGGTGCTGGTTCTCTATTGTAATATGAACTTTTCGGTGCTTGTGGACGTCTTCATATAGCAATGTCATTTTCTAAAATCTAAATAATGCCAATTTCTCTCTCAAATCCATTGCTTGGTTGTTTTTGACTCGTTTTTTGTTATAGTCCATATGTGCTCATTGTATTCAGTCATGCTTCAACGTGTAAATTGCATGCGCTGATTATTATTCATCATTTAGTCTTGAATAGCCATGAAAGCAAATCGGCTATGTTCAGATCTGTTTCCGTATCTGAATCTAGCTGGATATGGATGCAAATAGTTGTATTCGACTCCTATCTATATTTTTATTAGTATTGTCTAGAATAAAGGCAGGTGAGGATATGGATGTACAACTCTGATCTGTCTGATCCATTTTTAGCCTACTTAGTTTTTGCTTTCATAAACTCCAAGATGGGATTAGCATGTGACAGCATTCATGCCATTAATTCAATATGACATTTTTTTAACCTTGTTGGTTCCACCCATGAGTCACTAACTTTGAAACTTTTAATCCAAAGTTTGTATCTTAACAGTATTCCTAAAATCTATAAAAAGGATTATATGATTGAGTGCTGTTACCTCTTTATGGTTTTTTTTTTGTATAATCATTTATTTGTTTTAGAGAAATAATAAAACAAAATTGGACATGTATGCTTGTTGAGTGCATACATACATAACATGCATGCATGCATGACAACCATAGATATTATCTTATTTGTATCTGCATTCACTAAAAGAGACTTATATCCATATTTATTTTCAACAATTTTAGATATTTTCCATATCCAACATTTGATTCATTTCCATTTGTAGTTAGAAAAAAATATAAAACAAATTCTAACATCCTGCTAATTTCTCCATCCATATTCATAGCTGCAAAATAAAAGCAAATAAGAATACACATCTCATCAACATTCAATCAGCTTTCAGATCATCTTGAATTGACCATAGCATTTGTTTGAAATTCCTAAATTAGTTAAATTAATTAGAACCTAGTAAGTCATGTTATCAACTATTAGCCTGGACAATTTTTATTTCTAGCTATACAACTGTATTTCCCCCCTTTTTGTTCTTTCTTTTGTGAAAGAGATGGGGAGGTGTTGGGTGGACACGTGTGGGCAAAGTTTGCTGCACTGATTTGTACCGACCATAGTGTACTAGTAAGGTATTGGTATGATGTCAAGGTTCGATTTGATATAAACCGAACCAATCCAATCTGCTCTAAGTACTATGTTGGGAATGAGAGAATATTTTAGCTATCTTAGAACAAGGTGTCTACCATACCATACTGACCTCACTGTACCAAACTGAGAATGTACTAATACAGTTTTTGTTACTGGTTTTATGGACCTTGGGTGTGGGTAATGAAATTAATTATATGAAAGAGCATATCAAATTCATCAAACTTTTTTGACACTTCTAATACATCATCTAGATTAGCGTCATTCATATGAATCTGGCTCTCAAAAATTTTCCTTCCCAACATTGGCGCTTCTACCAAATGACCCTCTTCATGGAGTCCTATGAAAAGACGAGCATATGCATCAGAGTTGATGCATGTCAACACCTTGTCTATCTTTCCAAACCAGTTGATACCCACCATGAACCGCCCCATATTGAAGAGCTCTCTCTAGAAGAATTGCAGCCACCCCATTTGGACTAACACCTTTCTCCAGCATCCTAGCTAGAAGCCCCTCTACCCCCTTCATATTCCTCGCTCACTACAATCAAACTACAACAGCCCTATGATGAAACACTCTCCTCCCCTACTCTCAATCAGCTCATAAGAACCCATTCACATCATTATCAACCATGATCCTATTGGGGTGACATCCCTACCTACCATCTTGTCCAAAATCCATGATGCTTCCTCCTATAACCCCCTTCTCGTATGGACATTTGATCAAGCAAGTGTTCTTCATGATGTTTGGCACTCACTTATCATCTAGTTCACTCCCCATCTCATTGAAAGCCTTTGTTTCTCTATTGTAGTGAGAAGATCACCATGGCTATAAGGCCCTTCAATCAATGCATAATAAATAACCACGATATGCACACCCATTTTCTTGCATTTGTGCTATAAGGCCCTAGGGCGGCATCAATCTTGGCCATGATGTAAACCCCCACACACCCGTTCACATAAGTGAATGTGTTAGGGCTCACCCTAGCCATGGCTAACTCCAAGAGGGTAGGTCTAGTCTAAAAGACAAAGAATAGTGTTATATAATGAGGCAGTGGGATGGCAAACAAGCGCCAACATTTGATAGAGGAGGGCAAGCCCCTTGTCGTGAAGTTTGGCATTATGGCAAAGGTTGTGGATTTTAAAGGTCTTGAGAGAAATGGGATAGTTAATGGCATGGTACAAATTAAGGTAAGGGTCTGGGGTGGTGAGAAATCTAGAGGGAGTCAAAGGCAGCAACATAGACGATGGCGAGTCGTAATGACAAGGATGACATGGCCTAGATGAAGAGGTAGTGGGCTAAAGTCCAGTTAGAGATAAAGAAGAGTTTTTTTTTTTTGGGTGGGGGGGAGGGGAGGGGCGGGAAGAATTGGACGATAAGATATCAAGCTTGGACTAGAAGTAGTAGAGATCTCTTTTAGGGGGTTGGGAGGATCTTGTGCCAAAGAGGTACTAAAATTTGGCATTGGTGGTGGCTAAGGCTAGAAGTAGGCTGGGCCGGGGTTGGCTAGACCTGTGCCCAAGCCTAGTGCAATTTTTTTTTTTTTTTTTTTTTTTTGGTTTCGGGTTAGGCCAAGGTCCAAAAATTTTTGGCTAACTCATGCCACCCGAGCTTGACCCAAAGCCTATTGGTCTGACCTAAATTAGGTCATTTGGGCCAAAATACTGGGTTGGCTTGATTTTGGCTCGATTTTGGTAATTTGTTTTACAAAACTATTTGCTCATTTGCTTAAATATGCAAGTTATTTGGCATAGACTAGATTAAAGCATGTATGAAATGGGTGTTTGTTTAGACAATAAATACATGAATTCAATTTTGTATAAATTAAAACTAAATGAATATTCAACCAATCCAACCAAGAGTCTTGTAATCGGGCCTAATTTGGGCTTCATAATCAGGCCTGGATTGGGCTTGGGTTTGGGTGGGCCCGGGTTGGGCTTCCCAAAATTAATATTGGCCCAGGTCCAAAGTTCACTTGGCCCAAAGCTAGCCCGGCCCGAGCCCACTTCCAGCCCTAGTGGCGGCTATGGTGGTGGAGAGGAGGCTAGGGAGGAGGGAGAGGAAGGGGGGATTGAAGGGAATTAGGGATGGAGAAGAGAAATGAGGGGTGAAGGCCACCGTAGGAGATTAGCGATTTTAGTTTAATCAAGATGTGCCAATAAACATTTAATTTTATTAGAAGTAACGAAGGGCCAGAGGGTTTGTAACCGAATATTTTAATTAATACATGATCTATTAGAGGGAACAAATAGTTTGAGGAAGAGAAAGAGGTGCAGGAGAGAAGGTTAAGGCATTTAGGGTATTTGGGAGAATTTCAGGTGTATGACCAAAGACTCCTATTTACTTTTAGGAGTACTGTGGATTAGAATTAACCTACTAAGTAGTAACTGAAACCCAATTGTTCCAATTAGATGAATTGCAAATTTAATCCTCCTTTTGTTCTGAACTCAGTTATTATTAATCCAATAACCCATACCCATTTGATTAAATTTAAACACTACTAACCTTCTCGATTTCAAGGTAGTCAAGCAAGTAGTCTGGCCAGCTTCACCAATTTAACCTTTTTTCGAGTGCCTAACCAATACAAAATAAGCCAAGACACCTTGACCAAAGAAGTCAAACTTGTTCATGCATGGCATGATCCATAAAAGAGGCTCCTACCAGCTGCCTTGACATTATATGAGATCTCAAATATACACTCACTGTAGAAATTAGTGCTAAACATCTTTCATGAAATTGAAGCAAGATAGAGCATTTCCAAGAGAGGTGAAAACCGAGTCTTAACTACATAAGCTGTTCTTCATTGTGGAATAACACTACTGGAGTTATTATTCCTAACCCTCTATAATCCAGCTACTCCACAGATTAAATGGAATAGTCTCAAATTCTTGTTTGATTTAGAATCTATTAAACCTGAGGTTAAATGTAAATGCTGTTTGGTTAGGAAAACTAGAATAAAGAGGTTAAAAGTCAGTTTTTTATGAGTTAGACAAAACTACCATTGTTTATAGGAAAAAAAAGGGCCAAGTATGAGAAGATGGAAGTTGATGTTCTTTGTGATGTAACAATGGTTTATCCTATTTCCCTCAAAAAAAAGAAAAGACAATGGTTTACCCTATATGAAAAATAATAAGATGTTGAAATTTTTTAACTTAAAAATTTTTACCATAACTATAATAAATATTCAACTAATAACCATAAAAATAGTAATAGAGACATTAGTTAATGATTGTCCCAATTAATATGTGCTTCATTGCAATGTTTATTGTAACAATACAATACACAAATATGAAAACTAATTAGTTAATAATTTTAGCAAAAATGGTATGAAGTTAATAAATAAATTTTAAAAATATAAAAGTTTTAAAACTCATGAATAATATAAGCTCAGTTACAATTATCATAAATTCTCAAAAATTCTGAATAGTTCAAATTGTCTAGGAAATTTCTCAGAAGTTTCTTTTACTAGTAGTTCCTCATTTCCTCTGGTGAGAACCTCACCACTATTGTCATGTCTCTAAGTCCTACTTATCACTAATCATAGAACACCTGCTTGCCGGAGTCCCTCAGCACCTTCCTCATTCTCCTGCCACCTCCATCTACTCCACCTAGGCATGGCATGCTTGCTGGAGGTTGAACAATCACCAATCAATGTACAAGTTGTTGTCAGGAGGCTTGGAGAGCATGATGGGGATTAAAGGTTTCATGACAACAGGATAGGATGGGGTAGGATAGGTAATAGGTTGATCCAGCTCGATCTAGGGGGTTGATCGACCATCCTGCCTAGGGAGGGTGGGAGGGCTAGGAGATGATAGGGAAGGAGCGCATAGTTGGCTGGGGCACAGAGAAAAGAGGGGTTTCATTTAGGTGAGAAGAGAAACAAAAGAAGAAAAAAAAAAAAAAAAAAAGCAATGGGCATGTAGTGTTAGGAGAGTTGCATGTGGAATAGACTGCTTCACACTTCCTAATGGAGTAATTTTCTCTAGGTTAGATGGTGTAGTTGGGTTAAAATAATGTTTGCCTATGATAACTTATTTTTGTCAATTTTTTGCTATTTGGTGGAGTAAAAGGAATAAGTCCACTTTATTCTGCCTTATTCTGCGAGCAAACACAACCTTAATTCATCCTAGAATTGCTTAACATATTTTTGCCACTTTGAACCACAATAATTGCCTACTTGCACCTTTTGTTTTTAAATTAATTCTTAGCTACTCCCCTCTGCCTAGTAGCCTTAATATCTTCATTACTCTCCCTGTGCTCACCTTTATGCATGCAGGCAATCGCAGTAATCTCCCTTATAACTATTTATTTAGGCAACCTTGCAGGTTAGTAGCTTCAATCTGCAAGCCTCCACTTGCAAAGTGTTAACCATTGCTACAAAAAAGATATGATGGGCACCTTTCCTAATCAGATTATACCCTTTCATCAACTCTTAAATCCCATCAGCAATATAGCATATTTTTCTTTGAAATTATTGCAGGCAGTTGATTCTACGAGAAAATGAGGAATCTCCTTGCTCCTTTATCAACAGAAAAGGAGAGAAAAAAGAACCACCTGAAAGTCCAATATTTATTATATAAACTAGGAGTTTGTCTCTAGTATCCTATGTTTCCACTTAGTACAAGTGTCTAGACAATGATTAATCGATGTGGTGATTGGAACTTATTTTTTCCCTTCATGCCTTTAGGATCCCATTATGTAGCCTTGCAAATTTACTTTTACTTTAGTGTACCAACTTGCTTGGCATTTTCATCCTTCTGACACGTATGCATCTTGTCTCCTCCATGAATGGTTCTTGCACTTTTGTTGCAATGAATATTCCTATTGTTTCAAAGGTATGCGATTCAAGGTGTTAAATACTAGTAGGATGGGAAGGCATCTCACCATCCCATTTGTTGAGACATAGGGCACCCTGTTCAATGAAAAAAATCAGGATGACTTTATCCTATGGTATTTAAAATGTTGATGTGATCACCCCAGAATTGTGAAAACTCATTGCATGTGACTTTAATTATATGCGGACTTCCCTCCTTTATCTCCTTTTCTTCAAAATATACATTCTATTTAAACAAAAATCTTTTTTTATTGTTGTGACATATAGGGCATATATTTTGAATGAAACCTTTTTGCACATGCGCATGCACACACACTACAATGTTTTAAGGTGACTATAGCAAGCAAACATTCAAAGGGCCACATAGCGCATATGTGGAATGTGGAATCATATGCATTTAGTACTTTTTTAACTTACAAAAATAATTAAAAAATATATTGAGTACAATAATTTTATTACTATGTTAACTGTATATGCCAATATAATGTTTTAAAAGACAGCTGTAGTGTAAGTAAGCAATCAAGGGACCACACTGCACACATGCGATATGCGGATGGATATATAGTTGATATTTTTAACTACATAAAAATAAATAAAATATATTAAGTATAATAAAAATAAAAATAATAATAACAGTAACAACCAACAATTAGTGCTTATTACTTGGTACTTAATTTTTAATACTAATGACAGTGATTATGTCATAATTCAAATCCATGTTCAATAGAACCATCAGTTTGAGCATTCTCCATCAATACATAGCAATGTAACATTGGGTCACATATTTGAACCCATAATGCTAAGCAAGGTACACGTAGCCACATAATGCTAATTGTACTTCATAAGTTGTCTAGCATGGTGCTAAGTGGATCGCCTTTTAAGCCCATATGCAGTATGATTGCATAAAGGCAATGTGGTGTGGTTAAGAGACTGGATCCATGCACACTTGCGCACGTGTAGGTCCGAATCAATTTGCCATAAATTTTGGTGTAGGGCTGAATCAATTTAACTGCAATAATGACCAATAGCATTCACTATGGAAGCTCCTATTGATTTTGGCTGCATTTATGACAATTCTAATAAGTAGACTAACCTTTGGTAGCCTGATTGTATCTGCTAAGTCAGTTGTTGGGTCATTTACTCCTGATACTTGCTGTTGTTTTTATTATCTGAGTTATCAATGTACATGTGAAGTGCACCTTTCTAAATTCCCACAATGACACCTGTCAAGTCAGGCATATGCTTGTTCAGTCAACAAAATATTTGTGAGATCTTTCCTTTTTCAAAATTTGTTCATATAGCTGACCTATCAAGGAATGTTTGTACTTTTCCCTTGAAGGAAAATTTAATTCTACAAAATTATTGTTAGATGTCAGTGTTATCAGTTCTCATATTGTTCCATCATTCTCTAACTCGGATTCATTTTTCGGCGTTAGGTTTAATTATGCAATTTTGATACAATTCATGGATCACTTTTATTTTTATAAGCTAGTACATGTAAACTTACAAAATTAATTGGCATTTTTCTATTCAAGATTTCGTTCATTAAGCTGGTTGATTCCTAGATAATCTCCAGAAATTCTCTATTGTTATTATCTTTGAGGTGGCCATGCCTATGTCACCCTCCCCTCCCCTTAATTTTAATGAATTGGTGCTAGAATACTTGCAATGATTATCTGGCATTTTTCTATTCAACGTCATGTTTGCAAAGATATTTCATTGATCTAGCTCCTATGGCTATCCATGCTCTTTATGTTTTTTAAGTACCCTTAGCATCCTTGTTGCCCATGCTACTTATGTTTTTTTAAGTATCCTATACATTCTTGCTGCTGTGGATTTTCTTGGTCTTCAACTGAAACTTGATAGTTCTGAAAATTAGAGATTTTGAAGTCTCTTGTATTATCTTCTTGTTGCTTAAAGATGATCTTACTCTCATTCTTAATGTACATAATCTGATCCATGCATCTGCTTTTCCCTTCACCTTTTTTGTTTGCTTTCTTTAAGCCCAACTGGTCAATGTGTCAGAAAAAAAGGTGGAATACTTTACTAGCTTTGTTAAAACAAAACACTTAGCTTTAATAGCTTTGTTGCCTTCTTCATTCTTTTCTTAAGAGGTCATCCATCTAAATTTTTTTGTTCCTATTAAAATTTCATTAAGATTCTTTATCTTGTACCTTATCATTTTCTTTTCTTTCTGGAGGAATCAATGCTACAGAATAGTTCTGTTGATTAGATGAAGTACCAGTTTTCCATTGAGGGAAGTAATGAATATGATGTAGAACAGTGGTTTAGAGTGTGAACATCAAATTATTTAAGCGAATTCTTGTGAGATACGATTTGGAACCCCTGCTATCCCAAAAACAAATCCACATGTTGGTCGGAATTTCTATGAGGAGCAATTGAGATCATTTTTTCTAGAAATGTCTTAGAAATGTCTTGAGCAAATATGACAAAATGCATAGGAATGTGATTCTAAGGGTGAATTCTAGCTCTATGGAAGCCATTTTTCTTCATAGATTCACTGAGGTGGTTCAAAGTGTACAAGGCTTATGGATGCTGTTTCGTAATAAGGTTAGTAGTTGAAGCTAGTTTAGATGTCAATTTATTTGATGTTCTGCTCGGTGGGCAACCTATGCTTCCTTGAAGGGATGCTTCCAATGAACCACACAGAAAGGGCTTTATGAATGCTTTCAAGGCCTGTATGGTGGTGGAAGTAATGTTCAACTGGCATATCGACCTGGGCCCCTAGCAACATGATTGATTAATTGCCTTGATGGACTTCTCAAGCCAGCAATCTGTAAAACCTACCATTATTACATCTAAAGTAACTTCTGTTTTGTCACATGTGAAATTCATGATTTATTGGCCAATCATATTTTCAGAGAGCTTATATTTTTTCCATTTGTTTTTTCGGTAAAACTTATATCTTTCCTTAAGCCACATTAGCCCAAACCCTCTTGTATGCTCGTATCTCGAGAAATATTGACTTTTGTCCATGTTTCTACCATCCTAATTCAGTTGCCAAGTGTCTTCCTGCGGTTTGAGTAATCATCTATTTGGTATAGGTGACATTTCATGAGCTATTGCTATTTTTGTTGAACATTTTACCTTAGGAATTAGTGTCACTGACATGTGTTACGAATTCTGCTGTTGAAATCACTATTTTGCAGATTTCATTGGTGTGTATGTTGTGCAGTATATATCCAGTCAAGTGCAGCATATATATCCAATGAAGTCACTTTCTTCTTATCTTGTTTTTAAGAATTTTCCTAATTGTAAAGAGTTGGTAAAAACTTGACCTTTGTTTGGTTTTGCCAGTAGACTGGTAGGTCAATACCAGAGTAGACTGGTGGTTTTGCCACTGAGCTGCTGCTTAGTAAAGAAGCGTTATTTTTCCAAAGATGAAATTAGACCTCCCACATAGATATATGTGAAACTCACCTTCCATTTGTTTTGCACCAAATCATTGATCAATGGTCACGATCTTGTGTGTATCAATGGAAGCTGCGTAAAATCTAAATGAAGTTCCACTGTTCTCCTTTCAGTTGATCGATTAACACTAATGGATTGGTCGTTGGCCGGATTTCATTTGCTGATGTGTAGGCTTTTTTGGCCTTTATATTGAAGGCTCTGTGATTGTAGTTGTTTCGTGCGTATGGATAAGGCTTGCCAGTTATGGCCGTCCTATTGTTACAGAAACTGCTGTTATGTAGTATAGAAATATATCACCACTGTCAGTTGGCATAAATAAGAAAGGATTAACACACAGGACTCCAACTTGAATGTTGATGACTCAAATTTTGCTCCCCAGTATGAACATATGAATCACTTTGGCTCACATAATCTTTCTTAAGCCTTTGTTGCTTAAGCCTTTTACCTCTTTTATCATTAAGCTCTAGTAGTAGACAAATAAGGTAAATGCCTAAGAAAAAACTCATCTAGTTTTTGGTGCTACATTAAGAGTCAAACCTTGGTAATTATTTCCAATTTTTGAATGTGTAATAATCATACTGTGTTTTATGCTTTATATGCCTTTCAGGGAGTTGAGATTGAAGGCCCGCACCCACTAGAAATCCATGGCTGGTTGTCTATTAGTGACCAACAACGGTAGTAGTTGGCATCTATGGAGCTATGTTGCAAGATTTCTTTTGAGAGAGAGAAGGGGTAACCCACCAGCCACCCTGGTTTAGGCAGTATTTGAACCCAGGTCATTGGTTACCATTACCGTTTCCGCTAGTCACCCAGGTTTAGACAGGATTTGAATCCAGGCCATTGGATATCGCAAGTACTAGTTAGGAGCAACCATTATATCAGAAATTATTCTTTTTAGTGTGAACAATTTTTGTTGGAATTTCATTGGCATAACCACTCCCCGCTTGTGCATATTTTTTTTTTTAAAGGACGTTTGGTAAATCATAAAAAAACCGTTTTAAGAGAGGCACATGACTCCAAACCTTGTGCTGCTCTATTCTTGAATCAAATGCTGTCTAAAGCTGTAATTACGAGATCTAGGTGGCATCTGTGTTACCACAGTTCATGTTTGCAGATTAAAACAGATAATTGTCATCGGAAGCTAAACACCAAAGAGCTCCGTTAGCATACAAAAGCCATTATTGTTTATGGAGGACCACCTGCCGCAGAAGATGACCATAAGGACAAGCGGTCGGGTTCAGTGTTTTACTTTGCTCTGAACAGCCTATTCATGGCCTTAAATCCAATTTATTGTTTAGATGTGCCACTACTTAAGTGCCCTGTGTTTGGTGCGCTACAAGAAGTTGACAATAAATTGAATTAGATTGTGATTATGCTCTGCAGCCTCATTGCTCCTCAGAATAATTTGCACGTTTCTTCGTTGATTTGCTTTCATAAGATTAAACTTCTGCCGTCGGTCTGCTGTATTGGTTAGATCTTTCCAATTTGAAATATCAAAGGCGTTTATTCTTGAATTCTTAGATCAGAAATGATGCATCTCCCAAACTTTGCTCTCTGGGCTGTGGCAGCATGGAGATCTGTGACCATCTACGAAGGGGGTCTAGTCCTGGTACCAAGAATACCTCTTCAGCACAAGTCATGAGGGGATTGGTGATTCGTCTCACAAATCGCACTGTGTTTCATCACGCTGACACTGAATTACATCAATATCTCTGTGCCGAACTGCTTGCCGGCAAAGCAGAGCCTTTTTTTTTTTTTATTTTCCCCACTTTTCGATGTTAGGGTCGATGTTCATCGATCAAATGTGTTCTCAGGTCTTATTTGCTTAGGGCCTTGCGTGGGATCTTGTCATTGCACCAAACCAAATTCCTCAGGGGTCGTAACTCTCTGTCAGTCATCCAGACTGACAAGCCGAAGTCAAGGTCGAACTCTATGTCAGTCGCCCGGACTGTACACTTTAAAAGGCTCAGTTCAGGTGAGTCGTCGCCACATGCCGACGCACTGTCCGCTGCTTACGTGTCCTCGCCCAATTGCACGCAGTCCTTGTGGACCTGTAATCCAATCCACAGGGAAAGGCATCCCAAAGAGGCTGAACACAAGGGAGCCACAGGCACAGATGACCCCTTAAATGGTTATATTATAGACGGAATATACTGACCCACCCTCTTTCCCCCCTCAAACCATTCTAAGGGAACAGCTCAAGGTGTCTGAGGTTGCGTTGCTATGCCCTACCTATTTTGGTGGCTCGCACGTGTCATTTGGCTTCTTGTTGGAATAGATAAAGCAACGATCTCCTTTCTTCCTATAAAATTTATTTCCTCTGGAGGAAACGGGAGTTGCCACCCTCAACCCAAAGCTGCGTGGCATTTTTGGAAAAGCAGCCACCCTATTGGTTCATTGTCTAATCCCTCCCTGCCAAACTCCACCAACTCCACCCTCTAGAAAGGAGACGGCAAGCCAAGTTGCAAAGATGGAACCCCCACCCGAAGAGCAACCACCACCACCACCACCACCTTCCCCACCCCCAGCTCTTGATCTCTCCCTCACCTTGGCACCTTCCTCACCTTCCGGCCGCGACACCAGGGATGTGAGGCTCTTCCCTTGCCTCTTCTGCAACAAGAAGTTCCTCAAGTCCCAGGCTCTCGGAGGCCACCAGAATGCCCACAAGAAGGAGAGGAGCACAGGATGGAACTCCCAACTCTACCTGGCCTCCGCCACCAGCACCGCCACCAACCTCGGCCCACCTCCCTTCCCCATCGCGTTGCATTCGTGCAAATCCCTCCCTCCGAGCTGCCACTTCCCGGCCGACCATGCCGAGAGCTTCGGTTCCTACGGAGTCCCTCGCTTCGCCACTCACCAACCCTACTTAGCCACCGTGAGCAGCAGCAGGGCAACGTACGCCGCTAGAGATCCTTCCGCTGGCTGCAATGAGACGATAGATCTCCTCAACTGGCACAGGGCCTCCCATCCTGCCGATTATAATGAGGATCCTTCTTCATCTGCCTCTTGTTATGAGGACGATAAGACCAAGTTTGATCTATCCTTGAGGCTTTAGTCCATGCTTGTCACTCGTTTGGTGAGTTATGTCAGTTAAACTTGAGAGTTAGATTTCCAGACACATGTCAGCCTTTTTCTTCTTTTCCCCCTTCTCATCTTTTGGCTTGCTTTATATCCTTTCTTTTTTCTTTTTTTTTTGTTTTTTTTTTTTTGTTTTGGTTGCTTTGGATTGTTCCGGTTTGTCTTTCCATGACTGTAAGGGAGTTAATGCTAACTACTGCTATTGGGGGTCCAGTCGTTTGCCAGTGGAAGGGATGGATGGGAAGAAGACACTTGCATGTGATGCAGCTTGTTTTATGCTTGGTGTTGGTGGGGGTGCTGATAATGAAGATGGCTGTACGTTTCTAAAGCTGTTACATCATGTTCCCCCCCACTGCATATCTTCATTTCATAGCCTATCAAACTCCTGGTGCACAAAGGGTTTGAGAACAGGACTTTGATTCCTTTCATCAATCATGGATGTTTGCAGTCAGGTGACTGCTAAGACGGACGTGTATTCGTGCGCTCCCATGTAGTTGTGTGCCACAATAATAAAATACGTGTAAAACTCTATAGAAAAATATGGATAGAATCCATGCTCTACTATTTTAATGTTGTTTCTAGAAAATGCGAAGAAATGATATTTAGTCCGATATTTATGATAAAATTACTGGATATATATATTTCCGGATGCTTTTATATCCCTCATCCAAGAACTAAAACTATCCAGTGAACAACTAAAAATAAAAATATATATATTTATTGGAGAGGGTGCACCCTCGCCTGCGCCGCGCGTGGCTTCTCTCCTAATTTTTCCCTTCTCGGCGCCCTCGCGACGGATAATATTTTAGGCTTGGCGTTAGTTAATTAGTTAAAATAAATCCAGCCATGTCCTTCCAGCTCGTCCTTTGCCCTTTGCTATATTTCTGAGAAAGAAAATTTTTTTAAAAAATATTCTTTCAGTAGAAGAGAAGAAAAGCATTAAAAAATGAATTTCATTTTCATCATGATAAAGAGAGAAAATATAAAAATAAAAGCTTTACTCTCTTGGGCCATGGAACTGTGGAAAGTTTTGATAAAACTTCGAAGATGGTAACTACAAATACGGCGTATATCATTTTGTTGTTTAAAATAAGTAAAAAGGAAAGGATAGCAAGTTTAATGCCTTGCAATTTTTATGTTTATGTGCCTCTGTTTTCAAATTTTCCATGGTTGAAGGGGCGAGCGGGTGGAAACGGAGGTTTTTGTATTGGTCCGTGGAAAACAAAACTGTGTAAATCTAGGCAAGGGAGAATGCTCGGTGTTACACCCAATGGTCAAATAGGCAATCAACTAGACTCCGGTTTTTTTCACTTCTGAAATATTTAATTCCAGAAGTACACGAGTTTGTTTTAATCTTTTGGTAAACCATTGTTGCACATGAGTTTGTCCCTTCCAGGATCTGAACTGCATCGCAATCCGCATCGAGCTTCCTTACAAAGTTCAACAGTGATACTATGCGCTCTTTTGTCCTCTCCTGCTATGATCGAACAAAGGGAACCTCGAGTACCGTCTAGGGACAGCAAGAAAGTTCCAAAAAGTACTGGATAGTTTGCAACCCTGAGGCATTCAAAATGTAGGCTTGATTGATTACATTTCAGCAAATTTATGCATATAGCCCTAAAATACGATATAGAATTGCCATGTCTCCAATCTAATTCACCAATGGTTATGAGTTCGTGGAATTCTTGGTGCACAAGTCCAATTATTTGGGTGAAAGTTACTTGTTCATGATATAGCTGGTAGGATGGAAAAGTTCACAACTTAAATTCAAAAACCATTCACGGGTCCCAGCGATCTGGTTGCATGTAACTTACAAAACCATACGTCAACCAAGTTGTTTTATCAATCTGGCAGATTCTATTTGTAACAAGGTCTCTGCTTCCATGTAAAATAATGCCAATTCTCCTCTGACTTAGGACATTAGTCCTTTGGTTTTTTCTTGGCACCCCCTGTGATCTTTCTATTTGTGTTATCATACGCCAACCTGAAAATAGGATCGGTATTCTATTTGTGTTATCATACGCCAACCTGAAAATAGGATCGGTAACTTAGATTTTCAGCGGTGAGTGTATTGGGGATCTATAAGTTTATACCTCACTTGAACCAAACTATGAGCTCAAGTACCACAAGATAAAAAGTAAGATTGCAAATGGATCGGATCGATCCATGATCTGATCCGATCTTGATCCAATCACACCTGACTTGGCCCATATTTCGAAATCTATGAGTTAAGTCGGGTTTAAAAATTAGACTCGATCTAAATTTTGAATCGGATCCGGATATTATATTTTTTGATCCAACTCAGTCCAAACTCGATTTGGCCTTATCTATATTAATTACATCAAGCTTATTTTTTCACTCTAATTATTTTTATCAATTTATTAAATAAACTCTTACTTAAATTAATTCTCCTTTTTATCTTAAAAACTAGATATCTTCTCATCTTTTCACTTAATTATATCAAAAGATTTATATCTTATTATTTATTTTGATGGATTCTTATTTATAATATTTTTAAGTATGCCAATGAATATTTTAAATATCATAATTTTTATACACGTAAGGATAGTCATTTTCTTAGATATAATTACAAGTTTTTAAATAAAAATTTAAGTTTAAATTGACTTTCTCTAATCTTATTTAATTTTTTAATGGATCTATATTTGATTATTAATTACTAGGTTTTAACTATAAAATAATAGTCAAATGCTTAACTCAAATGGAAATATTATCCGATCCAATCCCATTCTAAACCTTAATGTTTTGAGTTGCATCTAGATCGTACTTGATCCCAAATAGATCTGAATGACACGTTGGATTTGAAATTCTTTTTATGGACCCAATTTGACACGACCCGATTAGTAAATGGGTTAGGTTTGGATCCAAAATCATAACTTAAATATTAAATTGGGTTGGACCGAAATCAAGCATGACCCAACTTGACTCAATCCATTTGCGGTCCTAGATAGAAGACTCTAATAGAATCTATGCAAGTTTATATTATGAAAACTTGGTGAAGACACAAGTGTAATCAGGCATGACTAGCACAAATTTGCATGGCTTGGAATGAACCCTTAACTAGTCTCACACATACTTATGAGTAAATCGCTTCTTTTACATCAAATATACTAGGGTGTGGTTTCATGGTATCCTTGTAAAGTTCAATGTTGATGCCTAAAACTAGTTTCTAAACCCCAATTGCTTATGAACATGGAGGATTGTCTAATAGAGCACTGGTCCTGGTATGAGGAGACTTGTAAAAGGATCAGAGATGTCCTCTAGAGGAGTCCTTCGATGCTCAAGTTAATAGGAGATAAGAGAACAAGAGAATAGGAGGAGTTGAGAGAGAGTTTTGAAAAGTCTTTTCCTTGTGTACTTATGCCCCCTCATGTCTTGTTTATAATTGACAAGTTTGGTCCCCCTAGGGTCTAGGAAACACTAATAGAGTCCTTTTTGAAATGAAAGATCGGATAATCCTTTTATGACTGGAGCCATAGGTGTTCATGGCATCCCTATCCTTAATTGGAATAGATTTGATCTTTTGGAAGTGTATCTCCCTCACCACATGTTATCCACTGATTAGGCACTTATTTTATGCTATATTACTTACCCCCACTTTCATATTTGTTTTATAATCCTAAGTTCGAACTAAGGAAAAGCTCGACATATAATAGCATTCACACCTCATGTAGTAATATTAGAGCTTTGAAGCTCTCCAAATGATTTATGGGGTCTAAGATTCTATCATATAGCTCTATCTGAGGCATTTTGGGCTTTTGAGGTAGTAGCTTAAGCATAATTTCCTTTGTGAATGGTAACTCTTTTAAGAGCTCTAGCTTATCCATTAGATCAGCCTTTTTACCTCTGACTTGCTCCCTTATTGCTCTAATCATTTAGTTCATTTTCTTAAGTAGCTAATTTATAGGACCCTTAAGTTAGTTTGTTGAGAAGTTCTTAGGGCTTGAATCTACTTCAAATTGGGTGGAGCAGTCTTTAGACTCTCCCTAAGCCCAATTGCTGGAGCGCACATACTTGGTTTGGTGGTACTGAGGATGGCAATTGATCATTTTGTGAGCTTTGGTTGGATGGTGAATCTACTCCTAACAGATCTCTTTAGCCCAACCCTCATGAAATTAGGTTTTATGCTAAGTTGGTTCAGGCCTTGATACATTGCATAAGCATGTCAAATTAATCCTAAGTGATGACCCCTATGAGGTGTCAAGATTAGTCAGCCCCCTTTAGAGTTCTGAGACTTGGCTTGAATGCCCAACATAGAGGGCTGAGGTTTGCTCATCCCCTGATCTTTTTTCTTGAGTGGTATTCTTAGTAGCTTTTTTGCTTTACTTCGCATGGATTATGCCAATCTATTGATATTTGAAACTAGTTTCTATACCTCGACTATTGATGAATATGGAGGATAACCTGATAGAGCACTAACAACTGGTATGAAGAGACTTGCAAGGTTGGGTGGGGGAGACCTGCCAATGCGCAAATTTGTAGAGGATAGGAAAACAGAAGAATAACAAAAGTTAAGAGAGAGAGAGACTCTCTAAAAGATCTTGCCTTTGTGTAGCTATGGCCCCTATTGTCTTATTTATAATTGAGGAGCATGGCCCCTTTAGGGTTTAGGAAACTCTAGTAGAGTCTTTTTAAGAATTAAATACTTGAGAATCTTGGCATGACTTAAAGCTATGGGCATTCATGGCATTCTTATCCTTAACTGAAGTAGAGTCAAACTTTTGGAAGCATATCTCCCTCACTGCATGTCACTTGCTAATTAGGTACTTTTTTTACATCATATCATTCATCAGCCTTAAAAAAAAAGGCTAGATAATTGATGATCCATTTGAGATTCCAAACTAAAAGGATGCTTTTATGTGATCATTTTCTTAAATTTGTCTCTTATATATTTAGAAACACTCTCCCCCCCCCCCCCCCTCTTGATGAGGAAAATCAAGTTAAAAAGCTATCAACTCAGCTTTTACAAAAGATACAATTACACAATAATTTCTACATGAGCAGTAAACACTAATTTTCATGAATTTTCATTTTGAAGATTCTATGTTTATACCTTCAAATTTTGATTACATTTGTTGAAATACTCCACCAATCTTATAAGAATTCTTGGATATTGTTTTTTACACATAAATTTAAATAACTTTGTTTAATTAATTGCAAGGTATCTCATCAAAGATAGTAAGGATACAATATTCTATTTTCATCGAAATAAACTAAATACTCTTGAGCTTTACTTAAATTTAATATGGGTTGATTTGATTGACTAATCTTGCGGCGATATGTGGCATAGTTGGATACTCACACAATGAGAGAAATTTTAATTAGAGAATGATCGCCCTTCATGATAGCCTTCCTGTCCCAGTCTGATTAGAATTCTCCTTATATGTGATAAATCCAATCCTATAAGAAAATTAGCCAACTAATTCCTATTAGGATAGGGATTCATTTGAGATTAGGATTTAATAAGAGCCATCTAATATAAGAATCCAACTTTAGGTAAAACTCTTCTATACGTCTATAAGAGTAGCCCAAGACACCCTACATAGAAGAACCTAGCTCTTTTTTTTATCTTTGTTTAAGTCCTAAGTTGTTCGTCCAAGAGACCTAGGACTCTCCTCCACTTTTGACTGACTTGAGCATCGAAGGATTTTTCTTAGAGGAAAACTTCAGGGATCTCCTAGTGTTCTCCTTTTTAAGCACAGAAATGCTAATAGAGAAGATGAGTGGCTGGCTAAGGAGGTGCTCTACTATATAAGGAAGAAAAAATCTCGTTTCTTAGTGTGAAGACCAAAAAATAGACATCATCAAATAAGCATCGTATATGGGAAACTATGAATAGAAGCGGCTAGTCCTACCATCCAAAAAAAAAGATCATAAGCAAACATAATCCAAATAAGAGCTAGTCAAGCTCCAGCTAGTTCTCAAGACTCCATGGGATTACTGGCCATCCCTATTCCACCATCATTGGTCTCTCCTAGGTTGGTTCCACCTAGTACATAGGAATGAATCCAAAATCTGAGCTAGAAGGTAAATGCACAAACATATTATAGACTATGGTTTCTCAATAAACAAGGTCCAGAGACTAACCTGAAGTTGATCAAACAGACCTCATAAGGCCAAACCCAGTTGACCTATAGACAAGTCCAAAGATCAACCTTAGAACCTGATACCTAAGTTGACTGCCCTCATTGGCTGGAAGAAGATCTCCATGGTCGCTTGTCTAGTTCGAATGAGCGCACCAATCTAAGAGCACCCTCAGCCAATCAGAGACACATTACCAGCAATTTGAAGAAATTGATAAGAAAATTGGCAATGGGTTGACACAGCCCACCATGCCAGGGGGGTCGACTTGACATAACCTATAGGCCAGGCTTAGGGTAGGTTGTACTTGGCACATGGGCCTTACCAATCGATGTGCCACATGGGCTGGCTTATGTGCCAGCCCACGAACAAGGCCTGCATGCTAGCCTGCATGTCGACTCGCATGCATACCCGCATGCCACCCCATCTTATTTTTTTATATTATTTAAATAAAATAAATTATATACATACCTTTGTTTGTGGGCAGATAAGTAGCTTATTATTACGGTCATATCATCTCATTACTCTCTTGCTCGATCCTTTTCTCTATCTTTTAGCCATTCGGAAGAAAGTCTTCAATCTTCATCTTCATCTTTTATCTGACACAGTCCGGTCTAGGTGACTAGTTTCCTCAGAAGTGCCATATTTATAATCTTTCTTGCAAACTTCATAGACTGCATGGAACTCCTTATTAATGATTTTCTCAATGTCAAACTACAGCCAAACTCCAAAAGCCTTGGGTTTAGCCCTAGACGACTAGACCTGATGGTCGATGTGGCACCAATGGTAATAGTAAGCTTAGAAACATTGGGTTTAGTTTGTGACTAGTGTGCTCCATACTCTACCATATTGACATCGAAATCAAACTCTTGGCTATTGGATGGGCAAGAGCTACCAGCACGAGACTTGTCAATTATAAAGAATAAAGAGTAAGAGTAGAGACTAGAGAGAGATTAGGATAATTAACTAGAATTAGAAAGAAATTAAGACAGCTTAAGAGGATTAGAAGGTTTTGTAGGAAGATGAGGTCTTAAAAGAGCTTAAGAGAGCTTTAAAGAACTTGTGGTTTAATGTAAGGTAAGGAATAAGGGTTACAACTTATTTATATAGGTTGGAGGGCTTTCAAATAATCCAAATAATTTTAAAAACTAGCTATTTATGATCTTTGAAAACTAGTTATTTATGATAATTGAAAAGAAGTATCTTGAGAATTGGATGAAAATAACTCTAAACTAGCCATTTTTATCTTTTTGGAGGGTATTTTAGAAAAATACCTGCTTGGCCCAAGTGGGCCAAGTAGGTTGTGCTTGGCGTGATAGCCCAATAAGCCTTATGCAGGCCTGTTTGGCAGGCCTAGCTCAAGCATCGAGATTCGATGCGTCGGACTTGGCATGCCTAATGGGTTAATCCGTTAGTGCCATTCATGCTCAAATGTGTTGCAGGTCGAGCTGGCATAGCCCTCGAGCCTTGCGGTTGCTCGGCATAGCTCGTTAGGTCGGTTATGCCAAGATCGGGTCGGTTTAGTTCATTTGACACTTTAATTGATTGACGATCGTGTCGGACTTAGTCCATCTCATGCCAAGCCATGCTATGTTTGAATCGATTCGATCCATTTGGCATCTTTATTGATTGATAGGTCATGTCAAGTCTGGCCTATTCCAAATTTGACCGTGTTGGCCTAAACTAACATGATTTGTAAGAATTTTTTTTTTCAAAAAATTTTTACCCTAACCTATAAATAAATAAATAAATAAATAAATAAATAAATAAATAAAAAGAAAGAAAGAAAGAGGAGACAACGGCCCATTTGGTTAACTCGGAAGCAACTGCTTTTACTTTGGCACTTTGGCGCGTGGCAAACCATAGCTGCCAGTTTGATGCATCAAAAAATTTGATAAGAAGAACGGTATTTAAATTAGTATTATTGTTGTACCATAATAGCCTGATGTAAAGACAGCACACATTCTCTTGTTTGTTTCCGAGCGGCCGCGATCGGTCAGTCTGGCCCAAGATAGCAACCTGCAAATCTTGTCGGCTCTCTTAACCATATGCAGTGACATCTACGGTCCATTTGCCCTATACCTACCTGGAAATAAAGCCTCCATCCATGGGGCTGCTCGCTGCCTCAGCCTAGACAGCCGAGCTGCTCCCATTTGTCCCTTTGCCAGCGGCGGACGTTGGTCCCCCCGCAAGTATATAGAGTGAGTGAGAGTGAGAGAGATAGAGAGAGAGAGAGAGAGAGATGAAGTAACCGATCAAAGTCTCCTTTGGATCTCCTGGTCTCAACTAGAATTGACGACTCACAATGGCTTCTCTGGCCTCTCATCATGTGGGTGCGCAATGATTGGCCGGCTGACACATTGGGAACTCGCACGGGTCCCCCCCTGGGCGGACCAATGACAAGGTGGTCACATTGTGGGGTTCACGGAAGACGGGCACTGGGGTCCTACAAGTGTGGACATGGCCTACCTTGCCACTGCCAGGAGATTCTCGTGTCGTACAATATCTCCAGAGCCGGCCAAGCTAGAAAAATCCCAAGAGGGCATTTGTAGTAAAATAAATGATTTCAGCTGTGGTATTTTCATCAAACGTACAGCCTCATATGTCACATCTTCTTTCTAGTGGATTACGAACTTTTAGATACCATGTGCCGTTGTCCTAAGCCGATGGTCGTCATATCCCAGCTCCTCAAGGCCACCGCCTTAAAAGGCTGAGCGCAACCAGACTGATGCACCATGCTGCGGGGCTCAAATCTGGTGTTAAGAAAAATCCCTCCATTTATGATATAACCCAGCATACCACCTGGCTGGCGTACCTGGCGTTGCGTTGCGTTGCGTTGCCCTTCAAATGTACTGCTAAATGATTTATTATTTGCTTTCCATATATTTAAATTTTTTTTTTTTTAAAAAAAAAGTTAGGTTAATCCAACAACCACCCATATTATTATCTTCTTCTTTTTCTTCCACTCCAACAAATTTAAGAGAAAAAATAATAATAATAATAATAAATTTTTTTAATAAAAAAAATAAAAATTTAAATGCAAGAACAAGAAAGCCATTTTAAATGCTGTAATTGAAAAGTGAGCATCAAATTCACTTCATTGATTTATCGAATTATGTTTTTTCATCTTTGCTCCTCTTTGATTTTATTCAAAAGTAAAATTTCACTTGTTAACTAAGAATTATTGATTCTTTTGAAAGTTGTATGCTTTTATTATTAATTAGAGAAGATATTATAATTCTATTATTATGTATAGTGGATAAAATTGCTCTAGACTTAACCATATTGTTTTTCTCCTTGAGGATTTTTCATACAAAAATTTTGATGTACTTTACCTATCGATTATGTTTCCATTGGTGATTATTTACATTAAGTTATTTATTTCTATTTTATTTTGATATTTTATTATTAACTTTAATTTATGGGAAGGGAAATGCATGGTTCTTAACACCCAAACTTTATCTAGGAGTAAAATAAATATGAAACCCTCGAATGAAGCACCCAATCCATCTGTATAGTGTTAAAATAAAAAAACCGGTTTGATGCTCTAAAAACAGTGAGCATATACTCTTTTATAAAAAAATGGGAGCTCCACAAAGCTTCTCCCCTGGACCAAAGGGAATGGAAGGATTTTTATTCCTTATTTGATATCTTTAAAAAAAGATTTGCAATCATGTTGTTAAAGAAATAAAACGATAAAAGAAGAAGAAAAAAAAAATCCATAATTATAAACATGCCATGCATGTGAGAGGAGATGTGTGGCGTCTTCTCCAAAGCTTTAGGAAAAAATTTATATAAAATAGTAGAACTTTTGAAGGCGCTATCCTTCAATTTTTCTAATCCATTCTATTTTTCTAAATATTATGTTGCTCCTTTTACCCTTGTCACGACACCATGTTGAAGTTGATGGGATGAGTTGCAAATGCATGACCTCAAAATAATCTCTAGTTTAACTTTAAAACGGCATTGTGGAGAAAGCTCCAGAAAACAGATCTCTTTCTCTCTCCGAAAAGGTTTTATGTATGACAGTGATGAAAGGGATCTTTCTTTCTTAGCTTCGAGATGGTCAAAGATGTCTATTGCATAATATTAAAAAAATACTGGAGATCTTTTGAGAATCAAAGTGGTGTGGACAAGGTGCCAGTAGAGCACGCATCACCGTACCGGACTACGGATCATGCTTGCACACCACAGGGCGCAAATACAATGATTAAAGAACAGGAAGACTTGTGATTATATTTTAAATATCCACTAAAATGAGCGCCCTGCTTAGGATAAATCTGCCTAAATTACAGTTAAGCAATATACACAGTAATTCCTAGCTTTCCTTAGGGTGCTAATCAACTGATCAACCTACATTTATGGGCTTTATTTTTTAAATAAAAAAAAAAGGTGAAAGTAAAAAAAAAAAAAAAGATGAAAATAAAAATGTATTATATTTTATACGCTCTCTATATATAATCGAAACCTTTACGTAAGAATAGCGTTGATAATTAAAAAGATTTTAAAGATCTTCAAAATCATACAGATTTACAAAATATTCTTAAAATATTTTTAACAAATCATATCAAATATTCTAGATTTTAGAATCTCATCAAATCATATTAAATATAGTAGAATCTCATCAATATCTTGAGAATCTTATTTAATATTTTAGTGAGAATATTCTTAACAATCCCCTCGAATCAAAGTAGTAAAGTGGAACCATCTTGAGTTTGAAAATCAAATCACAGAAATGAGTCTTCGTGAAAATGTCTACAAGCTGATCTATGAAGGAGATTGAGCAAAGATGTAGAGTGCTACGAAGAAGATGTTAGTGAATAAAATGACAGTCAATCTTAATATGTTTGGTTTGCTTATGCAAAATATCATTATGAGTAATTTATATAGCACTTTGATTATCACAATATAGAGGGATGGTTGAGGTTTATGAAATATTCATATTCTGTAGTAGCTAATGCAACCATAAGAGCTCAACAGTAATATCAGTTAGAGCATGAAACTCTACCACCATATTAGAGTGAGTAACAACTGTTTGCTTTTTGCTTCATTAAGAAATGAGTGAATCTTTAAATATAAAAAAAAAAAAACCCTATAGTTGATCTTCTATCAATGGGATCACCAACTTAATCAGCATCAGAGAATGCTCGTAGTTCTAGGGCTGAATGGAAGGAGAAGTGAAGGCCATAAAATAATGTTCCATCGACATATCGTAAAATATGAGTGACGGCAGCAAAATAAGTAGATCGAGGGGTAGAATTGACTTACAAGATGAACAGCATAAGATATGTTCGGTCGTGTAACAGTGAGATAGATTAGGCTACTAACTAATTGATGATATATAGTAGGATTCCAAAGAGGCTCACCATCGATGGCATGAAATTTGACATTAGTCTCAAGAGGAATATTAATCGTTTTGCTATCTGTCAGCTCTGCTCTAGAAAGTAAATCTAAAGCATACTTAGCTGGAGATAAGTAAAAGCCATCATAATTAGTGGATATCTCAAGTCAAAAAAAGTAGTTAAGAAAGCCAAGATCTTTCATTTCAAATTGCTTGCTAAGATACTTTTTAAGAACTTGAATGCCTGTAAGATTATTTCTTGTAATAATCATGTCATTCACATAAAGAAGCAAGAGAATGGTACCAGAGTCTGAATTACATATAAAAAGAGCAATCATAAGAATTAGAACTGAAGCCAAAATGACTAACAGTGGAACTGAATTTTGCAAACCAAGTACGAGGAGCCTATTAGAGGTCATACAAAGCCCGACAAAGTTTGCAAACTATGTTTACAGGATGATCATATCCTGAAGGTAGCTCTATATATACTTTCTCTGCAAGATCACCATTATGAAAAGCATTCTTGACATCTGTCTGAAAAAATTACCATTGATGGGTAGCTGCAACAGCAAGAAGAGTATGCACAGAAGTAAGTTGCGCAACAGGAGTAAATGTCTCCTCATAGTCAATACCATATTCTAGAGTGAAACCATTGGCTACCAGGCTTGCTTTGTAGCACTCAATTGAACCATCTGATTGAGCTTTGATTTGTAAATTCGCTTGCACCCTACAAAAGACTTTTTAGGATGTAAATAAACTAGATCTCACGTATGAGTTTTATTAAAAGGCTCAAGTTCTTTTACCATAACTTTCTACCAAAGAGGGTTAGAAGAAGCCTCATGAAAGGTGTGCGACTCATAAAAAGAAGCAATAGTGGAATAGTAAAAGTAATCGCTAAGATAAGCAGAAAATTTTCTTACTTGAGTAGGACATCGAGGTAAGGGCTCCAGAATCTCATTGTGAGGAGGATCAATAGACTCGCTGGACATATTGGTAGGAGACCGAGTAGGAGTATTTGAGCAACCTGTATCAGTATTTCGAAAAAGATCAAATGAAGAATTTGTAAAAAAAGAGGACTTCTTAGTTAGAGGGACCTAAAAGCTGAAGAGAGTTGAAAACATTTTATGTTCCCAAAATGTGACATGACAGAATATTCATAATCTTCTAGAGACCGGATCATAGCATTGGTAACCCTTGTATTCGATGCCATATCCAAGGAAGCGGTATAGGCGAGAATGAGGTTCAAGTTTAGTACATTTATGGGGCTAAAGATGAACAAACATGCACATCCAAAGACACAAAAGAGATTGTAATCAAGAGGTGTGCCATAAAGTCTTTCATAAAGAATAGAATTTTGGATAATTGGAGAAGAAATCTAATTAATGGTGTAACTAGCAGTTAAGGTGGCTTCTCTTCAAAATATCTTAGGAATAGAAGCATCAACAAACATAGCTCGAACAATTTTTGGAATGTGGCGATGCTTCCATTCGGCTTGACCATTTTGTTGAGAATTATCTGGATAAGAATACTAAGGTAGGGTGTCATGTTTCTTAAAAAGGAAAATAAATTTAGAGTCCTTGTATTCCATGGCATTATCCAAACAAAAGAGATTTTACTAAATTGAGTGCGAATCATGTTTGCAAAATTTTTGTAAATATCAAAGACTTGTGAATGACTATGTAATAGATAAAGCTAGATGAATCGAGAGAAGTCATCAATAAAAATTACAAAATATTTAGAACCTCTCATTGTAGATATAGATATGGGACCCCAAATATAAGAGTGAATAAGATCAAATGATGAAAAAGCAATGGAATCATTATTATTAAAAAATAAATGAACATGTTTTCCCATTTGACAAAGCATACAATCAAAGTACTTTTATTCAACTACCCTATTGACCACTAGAGACTAATGATTGAAGACAAGAATTTGAAACATGACCTAATCAAGAGTGCCAAAGGTTAAGAAGAATACTTGAGCTAGTGAAAGTAGCAGGTTGTGAGAGAGAAGGAACATGAAGTGAGAAAAACTCAAACGTGCGTCCCACTTTACAGCCTATCCCAAGAATCTATCTTGTCTATGGATCCTGCACAACACATCTATTACGGAAAAGATGTATCCAAAACTAGAATCACACAATTGTCCAATAGAGAGAAGATTTAAAGAAAGTTTGGAAACTAAGTATGCATTAGGGATAGATAATTGAGATGTTGAAATAAATTCTACAATAGCATGTATGAACCATCGGCAGCTAGAATTTTTGGAGCATTGAATGCCAAGGATTTGATTAAAAAAATAGAAGGATTAGAAGTCATATAATTACAGCATGCAGAATCAACATACCAAAAGGAGTTATTGGAGAGGTAGAAAAGGCAAAAGCAGAAATAAAAGTAGAGGAATGTGTACTAACTTGAGTGAGAGCCTAAGTGATAATTGCCTTAAGGTCAGCCTCTGAAAGGGAGTGAGTTACTATAGAAGACTCGATAGAGAGCTTATCACTTGAAGTAGCAGCAACTACATGGCTTTAAGGAGGCCTATACTGATTGCCATGACTAGTTAGCTCTCTATTTTAGGACCATTGAAAATTAGAATCATCTCTACGAGGAGCACAATTTCTCTTAAATGCAAGATGATAACAATCCTTAATTATGTGACCATTAGTATGGCAATAATGAAAAAAATATGCTGCTGGATAGAAGAAGATTGCGCTGGTATGGAAGTAGGTATGGGGGATGCAGTAGCCAAAACAAAATTAGCAGGGAGGAGTTTTATTATTTGCTTATGAGTCTCTTTAAAAAGTAGCTTAACAATAGTCACATCCAAAGTAGGTAAAGGACTATGGTGTCAAGGAGATGCTCTAACATATTCAAAATCATCATGGAGTATGATAAGAAACTGATTAAGATGCATACTATCTCGATAGACAATACATAACTCAGCATTAATTGAATATTTTAGATGATGGAATTTGCTGAGAAGTTGATATTGGTGAGTAAGATCCATGAAAGAATAGCATTTGGCTAAAAAATCCTAAAGCTCCTTAGCAGTATCAAATCATCTAAAAGGGACATTGATAGAGGTAGCAGAGGCATTTGTGATCCAAGTGATAATTTTGTAATTATCACTAACCTAATCTTCAAGGCAAGCTTCATATATTGCAGTAGTTTCAATAGGCTCCTTCTTTGATTTTTGTCTGTCATTTGTGACATAACGCTAGAGCTTACGTCTTTTGAGAAAATTGTGCATAGCTTAGGCCCAATAATTGTAATTAGAACCATCTAGAATAATTTGGATAGGCTAAATGATATCTTCTTGAGACATAACAGTAGAATGTAGATGAATCAACCATAAATCGGTATTAATTGGCTTAAATTGGAAGTAGACTTGATAGAAGCTTTGAGAGTGGCAGCTATTCTTGATAAGGCTATTGAACAAATATATATATATATATATATATATATATATATATATATATATATCTTAGGCCACAAGAGGTAGCTTAGATAGATGAAAGAAGTAAAAAAAAGAGAAAAGATGAAAATGAAAATATATTGTATTTCATACACTTTCTATATATAGGCCAACCCTTTATATAGCAGGGTTGATAATTACAAAGATTTTAGGGATTCAAAGAATCATAGATTTACAAAATATTTTCAAAATATTTCAACAAATCATATCAAATATCCTGGATCCTAAAATCTCATCAAATTATATCAAATGTCCTGAATCCTAGAATCTCATGAAATCATATCAAATATCCTAAAATCTCATCAAATATTCCTTTAAGAATCTCTTAAGGATCTCATCAAATATTCTAATGAGAATATTCTTGATAGAAAGCAAATAATATAATGCCACCTAGCCTAGCCTAGATATGATTTGTACAAATTCAATTGTACTTCTAATTTTAATGTAATGAACACTTTTATTTTTTTATGAATTGTCATATATAAATTATCTCTTTTCTCATCTCATAATACTTGCGCACAAATTTTTCTGGTTAATATTTGTCCTCCTGCCTATAATTAAGATCGTTCTATCTCATATTAGTAAAGGTGTACAAGAAAACTGACTAAACCATAAAATTGATCCGAATTGTGATTTTAATTTAGTTTGAAATTATTTTTTTTCCTCTCAGTTTAGTCTCGATTTAAAATTTCTGGAACCAAAATAGCTGGTTTATTTTCAATCAATATAAACTAAGTTGAATCGTGAATATATATGAACTTTCATTTGTACTACCATTGAAACTGAGGAGCTATAAGCATGTGTGAATAAAAGCTATGTTCTTTTTTATTATGAATAACTATTGCCATTTGACTGTATAAAGTTTATAATAAAAATCAATCTCATGATCATCTAAAGAAAATATAGAAAAATTAATAAATAGAATTAAAATCAAACTAAATTTCTTAAGTTCGATTCAATTCTATCTACTAAACAGTTAGGTTGATTTTGATTTTGATTTTAAAAAATAATTTAAATTGGTTTGAGTTCAAAAGTATTCCTAAATCAATCTAATTTTACCGATGCACACCCCTACGTGTTACTTGTACAGTGTTTGATAATCCCACAATCACCTTGGCTTCACAACCATGTCAGCATGCCAACTGGTAAACGCCTTAACAACTAGAGATATGGTGGCCATCCCAACTATTTAGTTTTTTTTTTTAATCTACTGATTAGCATCTGGGTACGATTCTCTAATTCCTCTCGTTGCATAACAACCATGCTTTCATTGGCCACTACACATTTTCTCAAAGAAGGACAGCTTACCTTATTTTTATTTTGACAAAGAAAGCCCGTCACATTTATAGATTGTGATGAGGTTAAAGTGCAATCTTGGTAACTTGTAACACCAGCTAATGGAGGAGACTAGACTAAAGAAGTTCTATGGCTTATGGGTTTTAGTGATTGACAAGCAGTCCAGCGATAGTTCAACGAGTTTTTTTTTTTTTAGCCGAGGAAACCATCCTTTTGATATGCACTGAAGGTCTCTAATAACAACAGAATTCCTTGAGCAACGTAGCGAACGTACACCGCTACCAGGATTTAAATCCTAGACCTTTCTCCATCGAAGACGAGTGCCAAGAGACAAGCAATTCGCTGTGAAAGAGGCTATCGATGGTGGCTCAAACGGCTGATAATGCTACGTACGTTGCACTGCAGTTCAATAATACAACCGTTGAGCAGATATTCATTATAGATTGAAGGGGATTGGAGTATTCCTAACTCATTGAGCCATGACCAATTTGCTCTCGTTTCATTGGATTATCCCTCTCCTTGACGTGGAGAAAATCAATGTCAACAGAGCTGTTATATCCAATAATGCAGGTGTATAATTCATAATAAGTTCAATGCACCTTGCCTTCAATGGAACTACGTGTGGCATGGGAAGACCTAACAAGAGCTATTCAAAGGTTAGACCCTTCTCATGTCTAGTTAAAGGGAGACACTAAAAGTTCTAATCTAATTGATAAATGGTGTGCATTATAGAACAGGTGTTGGTCATTAACTTTTCTCGGTTATTCGGTAGATTTCTAGCACTTCCAAAGTATCTTATAGATTTGGGGAAGACAGCAAACTAGAGGATTGGTCGCCTAGCAAAGAGCGTGAATGGTTTTGTAAGGCCCGACCTATTTAAGCTAGCCTACAATCAGCTTGGACCCAGTCCTATTGATCTATCTAGATTTAAAAATAAAATAAAATAAAATATTAAAAATGGGATCGAGTTGACTCAGAGTTAACTCAACACTACTTATAAAGTTAATTTGGGTGGAACTGAGTCAATGAATCTCAGTCCAAGATGAGCAGAGAATCCAACCATCACCATTTTCCGATAAGATTTGGAGTCCCAAGCCCTAAGGCTTATCTATTTAAAGCCCTCTTCTGTTTTCAAAGAATTTTGCTACTAGACATTGTCCTTTCTTTTCCTTTCTCCCTTTTTTTTCCCACAAGGTTATTTCCTCAAGCTACTGCCAAAACCTCAACAGATAGATATGAGGTAAGTTCTTTTCTCTTTCTCTTCTCTCCATAGCCCTATTTATTGTTGTTGTTGTTGCTGGTTGATTCCAAATGCAAAGCTACTGGAATCAAAGGGAATTTGTGCCTCCTCTATTTCAAGGTTTTGACCCTATTTCAAGGAAACGAAAAAGGCAGTATTGCCCTCATCATTAGTATGAAACATTGCCAGGGTGGCCCAACACTGGACCCTGACCACCATGTGGATAAGCCATAGATAGTCCGACATAGAGTGAGAAGAAATCCCTTTATACATTTGCTAGTATCCCTATGTTGATCTTTATCTTCCCCTATTTCATCAACTTGAATTAATAGTGCGCTCTGCGTTTGCCATGCCATTTGCTCATCGACAAGTTGGACCAACAAATGAGAAGTTGATATGGTCAATCTACAAGGAGTGAGTCTCTTCTCCATCTTATTTTCCTTCCCTTGCTCTCTTTTCTTCTGTTCTCTCTCTCTCCTCTTTTTTTCCTTCTCTTAGGGTCTCTTTGGATCTTTGAAGGGGAAGAAAGGGAAAGGTTAAGGAAGGGGAAGAAAAGAAAAGAAATGGAAGGGTATGAGAGGGCTGTTACCATCTTCTTATTTGAGAAGAACGAGAAAAGAGAATAATTTAGGCCCATGTTGTTTGGATAGAAGGGAAGTAAAGGGGAGGAAAAAGTTATATTTGTAAATCAGAAGTATACCTTTTGTTATAAAAGAAACTAAAAAGATTTTTAGGGATAAAAATGAAAATATAGGGGAAAAGTTATAAAACATTCCCCTCCCCTTCTTTACTCTCCAATTTGATGGGTAAAGAATTTTAGGATGTTGAGGAAAAAAGAAGGAGAATAAGTAACTTTTATTCCCCTCCCCTTCTTTTTTTATGTCCCTCTCAAACAGGAGTTTTATTATCCTTCTCCCTCTTTTCCCTCCCCTCCCCTCCCCTCCATTCTCTTCCATCCAAACAGACTCTTAGTTTCCAATACTTTCTCTCTCTTTCTTTCTTTTTTTTCAAAGTGGACCTCAAGTAGACTCTATTAGAGGATTCCTTCTCCTTTCTAACTTGAGGTGCTAGTTGTAGGCTTGAATTGCATTGGTGGCCACATGTCATGTTGGTATTCACTCCAGACATTGTAAGATATGATTGGACCTCACCTCTGATCCATAAACCTCTTTGATTGATGAGTTTGTATATGTAGGGATGCAATTACTTAAGTTACTTTTCTTTTTTATGGTTGAGGGTTGATGGTGCCTATTTATGTAATCAGGGCCTTAAATCCTAGTGGAATACCAGAGCGAAGAATGTGTTTGATATTGTGAGTACTCTTATTAGATAGATGGCAAGTCTTTGTTGATTTAGATCAAGTACCTTTATCATTAGTATTTTATCATGCATTATCATGTCTTTTGTTTATAATTATTAAGTATATTTACATATATGTTTAAAACTAATAATATGCATGCCTTATATAATTGGAAAATGTATTTTAAAATTCTTTATCGAGTATGAAATATCTTACTTGGACATGACACTATGTTATGATGCATCAAAAATTATTGATTAAAACGGATATGATTGATTGCTATGAAGTGGTTTTTCAAATTTTGTGTTAATATATGTATTTTTGAATCGGTTTGGTATGGATATTATGTTTTCCCTATAATTTGATAATAATTTGAATTTAATCATCGAGATTGATTATTGGCTATATGTATTAAGGAATAGTGCTTCCTATTAAGTTTACCCGTCAAAGTTGATTGCCGATATAATATAAATTATTGACATGTATTCATATGAAGTTGGGCTAGTTTTATTTTTAGCCTCACTAGTCGAGGCTAATTGTTGACTCAATATATTTTGCATTTAGGAGTTAATCTCTTTCAAACCTTCTAAGGGAGCTACCATGGTTATAGTCATAAAGACTAGAGAGGGACATATTTCAAAGTTAAAAAAGAAAAGAGTTTTTTGGATTGATGCATGATTTTATTTTGGAAACTATAATTACATTTTGATGGGCATGCTATTTATGAAAGTTTTAATTGGACTTGGAAAATTACTTTATTTTGTTACTGATGGATATATTATATATAAATTTGCATTTTGTACACTTGATATGATTGACCTAACTAGAGGTAAAGGTTGCTTTGATGCTGATTCACTATTTTTAAATGTTAAAGAGCAGCACGAATGGAGTTATGGGATGAGCATTGAAAGGATTATCTATATTTTCTTATTATACCCTAATCTATTAGTAGTCAAAAAAAAAGCTATGTAAACTTTTGATTTTTTTTTAAAAGACATTGGCCTTTTATTAGTTATAATATTATAAAAATTCATACCTTCCATTAACTTTGTTATGCTCTATCTTGCCACTACGTAGCGTTGCTACACGATGGATTTATTGAGATTTCAAAAGATTATAGATTGATGTAACATGTTTTGTGGAAACCAATCTTATAGAATATGTAATGGCTTGTCATAGCTTGGCTTGAGTCGGGGCGATAGATTTACATCTCAATTTCATAAATAGTTAGCTTCTTTTAATGCTGGTTTTCTTGCCAGTACTAATATTGTTGACTGTAATTTTATCAAAATAACTAGAGCCCCTATGTGCCCTTTTATTAAAAAAAGAAGGCTTCTATAGTTTGAATTATGGGGCCATGAGGACTTGCTACTCTCTGACCTAAAATGTGTTACAATAGAAGATGTGCAAAAATAACTTTCGTACCACTTAATGCAATAAAAAAGATGCATAAAGGATGAGTAATCAATGAGGAAGATAAGAGAGAAATAAACAATTGAACATATACAGAGATTTAACATGGTTAGATCACTAGCCTATGTCTATAGGTGAAGGAGAGTACAAAAATTCTACTATCAAAGAATATCTAGAGATTATAAGGATTATTTCTCATCAAACTTTAAAATTATAAGAAGTGTTCCCCCACCAAAGACTGTCATACAAAACCCTAAGTTTGCTTATAAAACCCTAAACTTATCAAAGAATATTTAGAAATTACAAGGATTATTTCTTATCAAACTTTAAAATTATAAGAAGTGTTCCCCCATCAAGGACTCTCTTATAAAACTCTAAACCTACTTACAAAATCCTGAACTTGCATATACCCAATAGAATCCTCTCTTGAACTTTCACAGTAATACTTTGAGTTACTGGGGCACCTTAGGGCTAGAGCCATGGGGCCTGAGCCTTAGCTACCTTGAAAGTCAGGACTACGTGTGCTTATATTGAAGGGAGATATACAGTGTATTAGATGGTCTAAGATTAAAGTTCTCGATATATATGGAAACATATCCTGATTGAGCTTGTAAATTTTAAGATAAAGTTTAGCAAAATGATACACTTCCATCAAATCTCACCACCACCATGAAAAAACAACAATAATTAAATAAAAATAAAAGAAAAACTCATTTATAGTGAATCCTTGTTGCATGCCTTCTTAAAATGGAAGTTGATGAACTACTTAAAGAAAAGAATTATATGAATACTATTGTGACAAATCTAAATATCTACATCTATTAGCATGTAAAAAGGTAAAAAAAGACATAATAACCTGAGAGTGTGTGGAAACTTAACATGGTTCTATTGAGGGCTACATCCTTGGATGAAGATGATTAAAAAAAAAATCATTATAGAAAATATAAAAGGTCCCACAAGCCCAAAGCCTCTCATCATATCCAAATCCCACTATCAATATCTGTGTCCCACAATTGTTCCAAAGGATAAAATCCAGCCTCCAAACTTACTAAGAAAACCAAGAAAAGTGAGTCTCTATGGTACATAAACCTTTTCCTCCTCTAACTAAGCCTTTGTCTACAAGTGGCTTATCATCCATCCTATAAACCGATTAATATTTTACTTTCAAATTACAAAGGCAAGTGCTCCATGTGGCAGCATTCTTATTACCTTGGACTCAATATAATACAAGATGTTACTTAAAAAATCATCACCTTAGCTTAAATTATTCAAATTCCACAAAATAGAATTATCTCTATTTGCTTCCCTTCAAGCGCCTTAGGGCATCTTTTAGATATTATAAATACCAAGCAAGTCTGAGCAATGCTTTGAATTTGACTATCATCAAATTTGTACATTATCTATTATGCCAATCTTCACTGAAATAATACCTAGAGATATGATTTTTTGAATGAAATAATATCTAACATCAATGCATTTGGTCATCTTACTATACTTCTATTTTGTGGTGAGATATATGGTACTCTGTCTATTATAATATACAATAATCCAGTCTTACTACAAGTTAAGTTTACCAACCAAACCCCATAACCATAATGCTTCCTTTTTTGTTGCTATGCATTTTGCCTCTATTATAGATAATATTAGAAAAGTAGCCATAGAAATGCTAGAAGAGTCTAAAGAAAAAGAACTATATGATAAGAAAACTTGATGGTAGAATATCAAAGTTTAATTAGTGATTAAGACTAAAGGAGAGTGCTACATAAAATTACTTAAATATAGAAATAGAGAAGCATATGAAAATTATATTACAAGTTAGAAACTAAAAATGAGGAGAAAGATATACAAATATATATATATATATATATATATGTGTGTGTGTGTGTGCATGTGTAATTGCAAGACTAAAAAAAAGAAAACTGGAGATATGATTTAGGCTAAATGCATCAAAGATAACAATAAAAAAGTTTTGATTAAAGGGGACAGAATCAAAGAAAGATGGACAAGCTATTTTAATAAATTATTAAATAAAAATTATGTACATAATTTAGAAAGCCTTGCTAATTGCATTAAGGATAGAAATATGACGCATCTTTATAGAATTAAGATATTTAAGCTCAAAGGTTATAAAAAAGATGAAAATAGTAAGAGAAGTGGGGTCTGATAAAATACCCATTGAGGTTTTGAAATATTTAAGTGATGTAGGAGTAATTTATGTGATAAATTTATTCAATAAAATCTTAAAGGTTAAGAAGATGTCTAACAAATAGAGAAAAAACACGATAGTACTGATTTATAAAAATAAAAAGATAATCAAAACTTTTCTAATTATTGTAGTGTTAAGTTTATGATCATACTATAAAATTTTGGGAGAAAAGAATTGAGAATAGGTTGAAAAGTAACATAAAAATATTAGAGAATTAATTTTATTTTATGTTAAATAGATCGAATATAGAAACTATTTTTTTTTTAGAAAATTAATAGAGAAGCATAAAAAAAAGAAACAAGATCTTTATATAGTTTTTATTAATTTAGAGAAAACAAATATAGAATTCCTAAAAAAGTCTTATAGTAGGCATTAGAAAAGAAAGGAGCATCCGTTAGACATATTAATGTAACAAAAGATATATATAATAAAGTAATTACTAGTAAGAACTACTGATGATAATACTAATAAATTTTCAATTGCAGTAAGTTTACATCAAAGATTTATTCTTAGTCCTTACCTTTTTATATTAGTTATGGATAAGCTTACTTTTTTGATGGTATTGTATAGCACATGTAATTTGTAAATGATATAGTACTAATTAGTGAAACTAAGGTTGGAGTGAGTCGTAAGTATTAGAATCCAAAGGTTTTAATGCTATGATGACATGTTTCACTTACTCTATGATCTGGAAGTGTCAAAATTAGTTGAATTTTAATCTATATGTGTTATAAAATATTTAGATCAAGGCCAATGGTTTAGTTTTATAAAACATACAAAGTATGATATACTTAGCTTATTAGCTATAGTGTTATCATTAATTTTGTGATTGCTTGATTTATAAGCAGGAGAAATCAAAAATAAATGATTTTGTCTCTAGATATTTTATGTAGTATAAATCAAGATTAATGATATCAATTTTTATTTTGAAGGGCCCTACATAATTTTCATTAAGAAGCATTTTTGACCAAATATGCTTGAGTGCATTCTTTCTTTTTCTCTTTTATACACATCACACATATATATGTATGTGCATGTGCAAAAAGCTTGTAGTTCTAATCCCTGACCTATTCTTTTAAAGTAAACATTACAATGTACCATGCATCAATCAATCTCCAATCAAAACCTCATAAGAAGAATTTTCATATGAAAGAAAAAGAACAAAAATCTTACATATTTAGTTATATGCATGCTGATAATTAGATAAATTTTGGAGTGCTTCAGATATCCCACCTTCATATGCAAATAGTATTTTGTATTTCTTAATTTATCTTAGTCTTTTTGAGTTATTTTTTCAATTACTTGATTTCCTTGCTGTTTGGTAGGAGATATATTTCTTTAATGAGCTCAAAAACCTATTTTATATGAATTTAGTTGTGTTTTTTTTAGCTTTTTTGCTATTTTATATTCATCCCTAACTTAACCAATATCTTATGTTTAGTCCCCGACATATGATTAGAGATACTTTTACTCACAATTATGCCTATTTTTTATGCCTTTAATGTGCCACGCATGAATTAAACATAAAATGACCCTTGAAATCAAGTGTCTAGAGTAGAACGTTTTAGTCAATGGGGATTAATTATGAAATGGTAACCAATTCAAAAGGTAAATATTAATTTTTCCATTAAATAATTATGCTATTGAACCCCAAAAGTTTCTAAAATCACTAGTTTCAAATTCATTAGATCTAATTATTTACACATTTCTTATCATTAAACATGAGGTCTTATACATAAAATCCTTTATTGGCGGTGGCAAGATCACCAATTTGTCCCAAAGGAGAAAGAAAAACAATCTTGTGGTATCTCCTCAGAAGAGGGCTTTAAATCAGAGTGTGAAGGCCAACACAATATCACTATTGCTAGGCCTTTTAAAAAATTTTCTCCATTCTAGCAACCCTTTTTTTTTTTTTTTTTTATTATTATTATTAGGGGAGGGGAGGGAAAGAAAGAGGGGCAACCTGCTGTATTAGGACTAAATATTTCGGAATGCCAGGACTTGAACTCAAAGCTTCGGGTTGTATCAGGACTAAATATCAGTTTGCCCTGTTTCCAGGAAATTATAACACCAAATAATCTATGGAGCTACCCTTATTTTTAATAAGGTAGATTGATCTGATGGATGGATTTCTAGCATTAAAATAATTCTAGCATTAAAAAAAGGACAGGGGAGCGGGGGGCAAGATAATGTCAAACACTAAAAGAAAAAAAAAAGAAAAAAAAAAAAAAAAAGTACACTTTCCCGAAGGGGAAAAAATAAACTGCTATTTACCTTAGAAGAGGAGGCGCAAGAAAGTGACAAAAAAATACAATTAAAATTTGCTAGGATGCTCTTCATATGTTTGCTTTTTTTTATATTTTTATTTTTTTTTCTATAGGACAAAATAATAATAATAAATAAATCTCCTACCGGTTCTCTATGCTCGCTGCTGTACCACAGATTGGGACACCTTGGGTCTATGTCCGTACATATCAATATCTATCGTACAATTGCATCGATTAAAATATACAATTATAATATATAAAGCATCTTTTGAGATTAGTATCTATGCTTAGAATAAATCTAAGAAGGCCTGGCTCAATTATTGTTATGCTAATGCAATCCTCGCACTGGGTGCAACTACTTTACTTTGATGCCTTGCCACACCAGCAACCATCTGATAACTAGTAAAAATTAGTGCAATTCATCACCACAAACAAAAAAATAACCGAGTATTGATTAAATTACGAAGTCAAAGCACCTACAAAAGGAGGACCATGGTGGCGAGGAAATCGTAAATCGTTAAGTTCCTGACTTATTTTAATTTTCCTCAATGCCATTATTGTCGGCAATCATTCTGGTCATCAAAAGTTCTAAAAAATCTAGCAAGCCAACAATTCAAGTCAAAAATCCTATCTGAGAGAAGACACGAGCTGCTGTGAAGGAGACTTGATCATTAATAGTTTGACCCTATTTCATTTTTTATGTCATTGTTGGCAAGCATTCTGGTGCACATTTTGTGAGCTTTGTGATGGAATCATTGTCCTTGAGAAATATAAATTAAAGTCCATATGATGCTTCCTATCCTGGATGATGGATGGGTCTTGAGTTTGTCCAGATCCACAATCCATTTTCATCTTAAAAAAATCTAACGCATGAACAGTTCAAAAAAAAAAAAAAAAAAAAAAACAGGTGTAATCTGATTCATTGGGTTGATAAGTGTCTCCTGGAGCAAAAGTTCCCATAAAATCCAATTTCACGTCAGCTTTCAAGTATCGGTAATAATAATAATAATAATGATTTGTGGCATATATCTATATTCCATCTTAAATTAGTGAATGTTTTTGCTTTAAACTTTACATGCGACTTTGTCTCCATGGATGCATGTCTTCTTCCTTTCGTCGATTCTTCTAGTTCAAATTGGCTGGTCATTGGATTGGACCATTCATGACCATCTTAGCTCAATAAATTTTCAACTGGGTGAAGATGCCAGCTAGAATGATGATGATATATCTTAGTAGTTGCAATAGGGCCCTGGGATTCGACTGAACCACCTTTCTACGAAAACGGAGCGGTGGTACGGCTAGTGGAAAGCTTCTCTCATTGTATAGCCCACCAATAGAAAGAGGTAAAGCTGATTTGAACGTCCATCATATAGCACCAAGTATACCAGGGTACCGCTCTGCTGGCATACTTGAATGGGAGCCAAGTGAGGAGAGGACTCGGAATAACAAATCAGTTATATAAAGGAAACTAGTATCAATAGAGTCAGGCTACCTCACGATGATATTAGCTCAATAGCTTTTCAATTAGATGGATGTGTCAACTGGCTTGCTGATGGTATCTCTTGGTGGTTGTAATAGGGCCAAGGGATAGAGCCATTCTTTTATGGTTTATGGATAGATGTCAGCAGAAAACTACTTTTAATGATCAGCGTAAAACTATATCACATCCTATAAATATAAATTTTAATAGAAAAAATCATTGTTATAGTAGAAAACTACTTCCATTGTTTAAACCATTAATAGAAAAAGATAAAAAGGATAACATCAATTAGATAGCATCAAGATATGCATGACTATATTTTTTGTTATATAATTAAATTGAAGGAGTCATGATGTGAAAAGATTAAAGATAACGACTAGGTGATATAAAGAAAATTAATCAGATTTGGACCTAAGAATTTCAATTTGGATACTATATTTATAAACCACTTGACTCCAAAGCTTGAATTATTAGGACAAATGTCGGCAATATATCTCAAGCCTGTGGTTGGTGTAAAGTCTTTTAGGAGACCAATGATAAGAGAAGCCCTAATGAGAGAAGGTCCACAAAAGAATGTTCATGGTATATTTTTCCAATGTTGAATCTCAAACTAGAAAATCAGTTCCTATTAAAGTAAATATTATTAATTTATAAATTTAATGGCATACATGCTCATCATCAAATAATGCTATTTTTCGATCATATGAATAAAATTCTATGTACAAATGGCAGCTAGATATTTCATTAAGTTCCTCAAAAATTGATGCAGCCTAAAAAAGCAAAAATAAGAAAACTTTTAGCTTTTAAGAAAACTTTATTTTGAGTCTCTTTAGAAATCTTATTTTTGTCTTAATCTCTTTAAGAGACTTGTCTTATTTTCATTACGAGTCTTATTTTGTCCTAGTCTCTTTAGGAGACTTGTGATATTTTCTTTATGAGTCTTATTTTTATTAATATTGAATCAGTTTGTGATTTTAGTTTCTTATTTTTGGAGATATTTTGATCCTAGTCTAATTAAGTATTTATTTCTTTGGGGCTAGTTTTGTTTTATATATAGGCCCTAAGATTACTTCATTGAATCTATGAATTAAGTTATAAGAGTTTTTTTCTTTTTCTCAATTAGAATAATTCCTTAATTAAGTGGTGCATAGCCACAAATTTTCTAGAGTAGTTGAAGATGCTGAATCAAAGATCTTCAAGAAACTGATGCAAAACAAGTAATATTACTCCTTCCATCTACTTGCATTAGATTTGGTATTAGAAAAAAACCTAGTAGTCATCACTCTTTCTCCTTCACCTTATTTTCTATTTTCAATTGAGTTTTTATACTTTTTTTTTTAAATTGAGTGTACCAACTCATGTAAATTTTTCAATCAAGTACATTTTTAATGGCCATCAATGATGACTCAATGGACCACATAACAGCTGCCAATAATAATTTGAGTATACTTTTTTTTCTGATTAAGTATATCAATTTGTAAAAGTTTTTTAATTGAGTATACTAACTCATAAAAGTTTTAAATTAAGCATACTTATTTAAGTCCAGCTAACATTTCTCGTAAATACATGACAAACCAATTGATCAAAAATTTTTATATATAAAATTCTATACATAATAAACTAAAGAAAAAATATTATTATTTATTTATGCATGAAAGATTAAGCAATAAAATAGTAACTTTTTAGTTGCCCGACTAATAGTAAATAAATTAATAAGAAAATTACACTTCATGTACATATTTTCTTTTTATGTTATAGATTTTTTAATATGTTACTAACACATTTCTCAAAAAAAAAAAAATTACCCTCCCTCAAAGATCATATGATTCCATAAAATCTATCTGACTCTACCATATAAAGTTAGATGTTAAAAAGGGTATTAATGAACAGTCTCTATAATTTTCCTACCCACATTCTCTATATTGATTAAAAAACTTTTATGAGTCAATGTACCCAAATAAAAAACTTTATAAGTTCATATATTCAATTAAAAAAAAAGATCATTTAAGCCGTCATTGATGGCTATTATGCAATCTATCAAGTAATCATTAATAACCGCCAAAAATGTACTTGATTAAAAAACTTATAAAGTTGGAATGCTCGATTAAAAAAAATAGTATAAGAAGTCAATTGAAAACCCCAAATAAGTTCATGTACTCTTGAGTAATTATCCCTTGAAGAAAAAAGAGTAATGAAAAAAAAAGAGTGAAAAAAAAGAAAGTGCCAAAGAAAAGGAGTGAAAAAAGGAAAAAAAGAGTTGCAAAAAAAAAGAGTGAAAAAAAAGAGAGCATTGAGGAAAAAAGGAGAGGTTTTTATCATATTCAAAAGGCTTTCCTCTTGGTTGATTGTTGTTGTCACCAAAATAGGGTATTAACACATCAAAATTAGTGTGCACATTGGTAACTAGAGCTTTATGTGCAACTGCACAACAATCTTGTATTGTCGCCTTCATCAATATGAAAGATCATATTACTTGAATAGAGCAATGGCTTAATCGATTGAAGCAGCAGATGGATCAAATATTGGCTAGCATCCAAAGAAGGGCAATTCAGTTTAACGTGTACCAGTATATCAATCCTATTCTATTACGATGACACACAAGCATTGCAGAAATTTCTTAACCATTAAGAGCTCAACCCAATACTCTTGACACTGATAAAGATGTCTACAAAAGAGTTTAACTTGAAGTGTCTAATTTTCAAGGCGAGTTAGATCCTAAAGCAATCATAAACTAGCTTTCATCTATTAAAGAGTACCTCAACCATTATAAATTGACTGGTTAAAGAAGCATGAAATTTATTAAAAACACATTCAAAGGAGCAACTAGAATTTGGTGGAAGTTGAATATGCTGCTTATAATCATGATGAACCTATTACTACTTAGGATACTATGTGCAAAAAACTGAAAGAGAAATATCTACCTCTTACTATTGCAAATATCTCAAGAATTCTACTTATAAGCCAACCTTTTTAGTTAAGAGGTACTACACTGTAGTCTCTTATTTTAATCCTACTGAAGTCATGGTCCATGATCCTATACCATCAAAGATCTATTCTACTAAAACTAAAGTATAGAAGGTTCCTGCAATTATTGAAGAAGAAATCAACAAGAAGAAAGTAAGATCCTAGAATCCAATCAATTAAAAAATCAAATAGAGAAAAACAAAAAGAGTATTATTGTTGAAGAAATAAAAGAAGAGCCAAGTCTAAGCTATCGCAATGTGGAAAAGCCCATCATTGAGGAATTTGATGATATTACTAAAGAAAAATTTATGGAAGAATCTATTGAATCGGCAACTTCGGTTGATCAACTAACTTGTAAAAAAAAAGAAAAAAATGATATGATAGCAGATGAATTAACTGAAGGAAACATCTCTATTTCTAAAGAAGGTGAATATAATGAAGAGAAAAACATTGAAATCCATAAAGTTTATTTGACTCTTTGAAGGCTATTATATCTTAATCTATATAGATTTATTTGGAGCTGAAACTTTCAAGATGGAGAGAATTGATGCAACTAGAGATTTCCATATATTCCAACAGTTTAAATCAAAGATAATGATTTCAAGAGAAAAGGCTCATTAAAGAAGAAACCCATATGATGGAGGACAAATGGGGCATAAAAAGAAAGATGGTTACATCGCAAGCTATATTTAAATAAAACTTAAAAGGGTAATCCTATGATTCGTATTGAGTTGCAATGGTCAGATGAAACATGCTTTATAAGAGCATCAAATTAATGCATTCATTTAAAGAAGAATAAAGGTCACATTTAGCCTGAGTTTCAATATGTCAAGGGTCAAATTTTTCAAGTCGAGGAGAGGCGATACAATCCAAAAGAAGTAAGAATACGAGAAGTTTTGTCTTTTTAAGGAAATTTTATTACGAGTCTCCTTAACAGTCTTATTTTTATACTAATCACTTTATGAGACTTATCTTATTTTCCTTAAGAGCCTTATTTTTATTCAAGTCTCTTTAGGAAACTTATCTTATTCTCCTTAAGAATCTTATTGTTGTTTTAATATATTTAGAAGACTATCTTATTGTTGTTTTAATATATTTAGAAGACTTTCTTATTCTCTTTAGGAGTCTTATTTTTATTAATGTTGAATTAGTCTATAATTCCAATCTCTTATTTTTAAAAGTGTGTTGATCCTAGTCTGATTAAGTATTTAATTTTAGTCTGATTTCTTTTAGACCAGTTTTACTCTATAAATAGGCTCCTAGTGTACTTCATTGAATCAATAAATAATAAATTAAGTTATGAGAGTTTTTCTTTTTTTCAACTTGGAGTAATTCCTTGCTTAAGTGGAACGAGACCATAAATTTTTTAGGATAGTAGGAGATGTTAAATCGAAGACCCTCAAGGAACTAGTATAAGATAAGTAGTTATTCTCCTTCCGTTCGCCTACATCAGATTTGGTATCAAAAATATTCTACCTACTCATACTTCATGCCATCTTTTGCTAAATACCATACAAAAGTAAAGCGAATAATTTGATAAAAACTCCTACCTCTCTCCTCCATCTAGGAGGATTTTTTTGGGTCAAAACATGGTAAAACATGCTATAGGTTACCAAGTTTTCAATCAAGTAATTTTAAGTTGGCAAACCTACAATTACTCTCACAAATTAAAAAAAATAAAATAAATAAATGAGCTTTAAGTGAATAATGCTTTAGCACAATGCCACCATTGTCTTTTAGGTGTTGCTGAAGATAATCAAACTTACGTTCTGCATTATCAATCATTTTTATACTTTTTCGATGTTGCATCTTAAACAACTCTTTAATCCCAAATTATATTAATTTTGGAATATTGATATTCTAACCGTCTTGGTGGGTGACTACTATCAAGGTGAATTGAGTTGTTAGTTTATCCTGATGGATAATACCTAAACAAAAGTGATGAAGATATTTTAATAAGAACAAGGTGTCTATATAGATATCTTTACAAAAATATATAAGAACCAAAATATTGAAATAATGGCTATTATATCCTTAATAAGAAGTATGGTAGTTTATTAAGTTTAGATATATATTAAGGTCTAACAATCCAATATGGAAACCATCACAGTAATATGGTGTTTATATTTAGACAAAGACATAGTTGGACATAAAAGTTTGAAGACCTCGGGAATAATTTGAAAGATTTAGAAAATAATTATTTTTATAAAATTATTGTAGTAAATTATTTTCAAAATGATTTTGTATAAATACTCTTTATAGAAAGATGTCTAACATGATCTAATGTTTGAATAGACTATGATATTGTAAGATTAAGAGTCTAATAGAGTAATATAGAACTATCCTATGAAGATACTATAAAGATGAGGGATTGAAATGTAAGATTCAACTTGTTCAAGAATAAGAAGACCAATTGATTTTATTTTACTCATTATGGGATCAAAAATGCTTTCCATATGCCCATCTTAGATCATTGTGGTAATGTATGAGTAAAGTAGACTTGAAGAAATAGGTTATTGGTAAGCCAAAGCATGATTTAACCTATGTTAGTAATACATCTAGCATGTACCATCTATTTCTAGTTTAATTAGAATAAGATTTTAAATGATTATTTTTTCATAGATTAGATCAAGAAATATCTTAATTTGATTGGAGAAGATATTGGACTCGAAAATGACTCAAATACAGGAATTGGATTAGGTTAGGCCAGGAAAGATCGCACTTAGGCTAACCCTACGTGCTGCTTAAATAAGATCCAAATAAGAGCCGCCAACAAAGGAAGATAGCCACCATCCTCTTGCTAAATTGTACCATTAAATGGCACTCTCCTCTTAGGAGTGCATGCACCTAGAAGGGGAAGCCTCGCTGGCATCCTCATCCTTATCCTCTCCAGCAAAGTCCAACTATGGCTTAGAGGCACTCAAGATAAGGCATCAAAAGGAAATCCCAACATCTCCCCTCTTCTACTAAAGGATGGAGGTCTCTTAGGGTTTGATATGATAGCAGCCACATCAATCAATAAGCAAAATAGTGAGACACAATAATTGACTAGTGTTTTCCCTTCTCTAAGTAAGAGAAAAGATTTGTGAGACAAGTTTTCTAGCAATGCATCCTCTTAACCATTGATTATCAGGGACTTGAAGCTAAACAAAGCTTTACATGACATAGGCTTATGGATTCAAATGGCTAAGGATAGTAGCCCTCAGAGGCTTATGCATTTTTTTAGTCTGAATTCTTCTAGAAAGTATACATCTCTCTTGCTATGTATATAACCTATAAGGTCAATGAAGATTTGTCAAAAAAGAGTGATCCTATGTAATCATGCACATGTTCTTCCATTGTAAAACACCTGCTCAACCTATTACCATAAGATATATTAGCTTATATTAGATGAGATCATAAAGTCCAAGATTTTATACAAGCCATACAAATGGATACCAAACTAATACAAAATTGTATCATAAAGAAAGATAGAAGCCCTTCTTGATTATTTACAATCAAGTAGCGATGTTTGTTGATTATTAAAGAAGGTGGAGCAACGGTGACTAGAGTGTGCCCTTGGATTTCACATTGACCATAGCTTTTCGTTTTAGAAATTCTTGTTCTTATTCATCCACCAACATCGTATAGTTTCATTATGTAACGTTTAGAGATACGAACAAAAGACCACCAAAACGTTTAGCAATGATGCCTATTGCCAGAACCACATCAGCTGGCAAGGAGGTGCTGTATGGGTTTATAAACCCGAATTGGTCCTTTATCCAATAACTAAAGTATTTTAGACTGTGAATCGGTGATAGGTGCCGTCAAAGCCAACCCAGTGCACTTCATAGCCTTTACAACACCAGGTAAGGGAGATTGCAATAGGATTGATAAATCTAAGATTGTAAAACACCTAGTAAGTTCGTTTCTGGCTGAGTCTAAGATACTATGCTCAAAAAAAAAAAAAAAAAAAAAAAATCAGGATTAAATGCTTCAATCTAAAATCAATAGCAAGCTACGCTGAGAAAAGACTGCTTTCAACTGACCCCAGTTAAGCTTTCCTTCTAGTCATCCTTGTCGGCAAGCTTTTTATGCGCACGCTACGCAATCTTTGCTTTTCATTGCTATCCTCACTAAAAAATTCAAGCCCTCGAGCCCACCTGATATTTCCTCTTTTAGGTGATTCGTCTTGAATCAGCAAGCCATTTTTTTTTTTTGGTCATGATTTTACAAGTACATTGTCCTTTTTGTTTTAAATTAATGAATACTTTTTCTTTAGTCATGATATGTCTCAACTGAAGTTTGTCGTCTTGTGCCTGTAAATAACTCTATCTTATAGTAGGGGGTGCAAAAGGCTGGCTACCCCTAGATCAGTTGTCGTCCTCAGCATGTCAAGTGTTTATTGTGCTGTCACAAGCCTGAAAAAATTGATCAGCTATTCCTTCGCTGTCCGTTTGCAAAGAGCTACTGGGCTCATCTCGAGTTTATCTTGTGTGTGAAAGGAGACCCAGGTTCCCTTCGTTCTCTATGGATGACATGAAGGACAACGTGGTCCAAGCTAAGATGTGCAACATTTGGAATATGGAGCGAAGGCAAAACGCCAAAGATTTGGGGGAACCAACGAGCACTCCCATGTCTCACAGCTTCTTTAGCTTATTAATTTTTTTAATTTCTTCCTGGTTGTTGAAGGCACAAATACGAGGGTGAAGGCATCCCTTTTAAGGCTCTTTTGCCGAGTGGGGGGGATGGGTTTTCGAGTGAAGCAAGGGAGGCCAGCTATTTTTATACGTGGATCATAACATGGACTGAATGCTTACGTACCACTCAACGTAAGCATCAATGGAGTTTTTTTGGACGGTTTTGGTTGCCAAGATTTTTGTCTGAAAAAATAAATAAATAAATAAACTTTAGTTTGATAAATCTTTGCTCAAATTTTAAAGTACTGATGCTGCTAAGTGCTGCTTAAATTTTGCTAGCATTTTTATCTCCTGATTCTTTGTTATCTTGTTTGTTATCTTGCTTCCATTTCACCTACTTATTGAAATGAAGTGGATGGATCTAACGATCCTTTTTCTCAAAAAGTGAAGGAAAATAAAGAGAGAGAGAGAGAGAGAGAGTGAGTAGCATCATGACATCAGTAGGTCTGTCTGAGCTCAATCATGAAATCTCCTGCTCAAGTTTATATAATTTGTATAGGGTCAAACCAGTATTTTCCTTGAAATTGAATAACTCTAGGCTTAGCTTGTCTTTATTTAATTTGTTGGATGTGCGTTTTGCTTCGCAGTGACACCCTCCTGTATAATAAATAATCTTGAATTATTCATCCTAGTATTTGGAATTCCGTAATGGTGGATGGCATCTCATTTTTTTTTTAATGGAAAGAGGGTAGAAATGCATACAAGTTCCCTAAAGTTGGGGAAGTATAGTAATGGGATGAGATTTGAATGAAAGAATTGATGACAAGCTAAGCTATCTGAAGTTGAAATTTGGGCCGCTCATGGTTCGCTAAATGTTGCATCATCTAAACATTATTGATTAAAACAACTCAAACTGGTTAGGTGGGTGGATGGATGGCAATCATGAAGGCTTGAAGCACTTCCAACTAGGGCCAGCTCTGATGCTTTGAAACCATTCTTCATGCCTAATGGAGCCAGCCCCACCTCACTGTTTGCAGGAATCACAATACGTGGCTTGAACATTCGGGCCCAATGGAGATTTGGATAGAGAACATGCATGATGGCCCAGTATTTTTGGCTGGATTTGAGCCTCTCGGGAGTGGCTGGCCCATTGACGGATTTTATGTGTGGCTGCTCTAAGCTCATCTTTTATCTGTCGTATCTTTTGTCACCCTCTTGTGTCGTTTTTCACTTTGGCATGATGCAGTGGGCAATTGCCAGAATGATTTTGATAGATGACAGCCTCAAACTCACAGGAGTCATGGTTACTGCCAGCATACTATGTATGACCGGTTTAGTTCAAGATGACACCTTATAATATGAACACAGCATACGATGTTATTGCTTCTTGTTGCAGTCAAAATTAAATCAAATTTTCAGAAAAACAAAATTTAACCTGATCCAAATTATAGATCCATTTCTTTTGGTTATGGGCTTTGGGCTACAGTCCAGAGTGTAAAAGGAAACAGCCAGACCCTTAAAATGAATCAAACAACTCATTTTAGGCCCAAATCCAATGAATAAGGAACCTAGCACTGTATATTTAATGCATAGAATGAGAAGATAAATTAAAGCCATAGATGGAAAGTGCTTCCATCCAACATTCTAAAGACATGAACAAAATATGCGAAGCAATAAAAACAAGATGATTGATAAGAAAAGTCCTTAATATCGGAAATAAGAAAGATAATCATAAAGCAAAACATGTTCTAGGAAACCTAAGTAGAAATGTATAAAAAAAACAATAGATAAACTACTAAGAAGCTATTTTAAAGGTATATCACTAGTTTATGCAATCAAAGCCAATCACTAATTTCTATAAGAAGGGTGAATTTGATAACTAGCTGGCATCTGATTTATAAATATTTTCAATATACTATCCTTTTATGGATAGTTACCTCTTTCTGTAATAAAACAAATAAAGAGACGGATGCATGGATGTATTAAATAAAAGGAATAGTTTTATTACAGTCACTAAAAAAAATTTTAATCCAAATATTTCTTCCCTTCTTTTATTTCAAATCATTTGGAGCTTGTTCTTTTACATGGTGGGTCAGATCTTTGGATGATGGCAAAGGACAACTAAAAATCTCTCCTCTTTCCTTGCTATGTTCCTCTCTTCAAACATATATCCACTAAAATGACTCCAGGAAATTCTTTTTTCCCACTTAAAGAATTGCTTTGGTTTTTCCTTCTTTTTTTTTTTTGGGCGGAAAACTTCAATTTGAGCACAAAGAGATTTCTTGATATATGATGCTTCAAAAATACCCCCATAGTCTTTATTTGGCTAGTAATGTGGGTTAGACTAGCGAATACATCCTATGATAATATGTAGCAAAGTTGAACTTTAACATGATGAGAAGAAATCCTAATTAAGGTTAAAAAACTCTCCTTCATAATAGCCGCCCTATCCAAGTTTGATTAGGATTCTTTCCATATATGATAAACCCAATTTTATAAGGAAACTAGTCGACTAATTCCTATTAGGGTATGGTCTCCTCGGAGATCATAATTGTTGCGTACAGGGATCAGAAAGAGATCTGCAACAAAGGGGAAAAAGAAAAAATAAAAGAAAAATAGCACACCAAAAATTAATATTGATTGACCTGCAACGAGACCGATAATAGCAAGTAGAATTCCATTATAAAAAAGAAAAGATTACAATGACTTTCTCTCATAAAACCCCTGACCCACTTACACCCAATAAAACCTCTCTTTAACTCTCATTGTCCTAAGACTAGGGCTACATAAATTTATATAAAGGAGGAATTTACAGTGTTTTACATAAACTAAGATTCATATTCTCCACATATATGGAAACATATCTATATTGGACTTGTGGACCTCATATCAAACTAATCAATTTCTCCACATATATGGAAACATATCTATATTGGACTTGTGGACCTCATATCAAACTAATCAATTTCCAACTTTTGGCTCAAAGTTTACCAGGTTAATGATCATAAAATTTCTTCATCTTTGCCTTTATGCCTCAATGTACATCAGTCTCCATGGACTTTAACCAAGTCCAAGTAATGCTTGAACTTATCCCCTAATGGGCTTAGTCATCATATCAGTAGGATTTTCAACTATGGCCATCTTTTGAACTCCAATAGTACCTCTAGCAATGATCTTCCTGATGAAGCAATACTAACATTTATGTGCTTCATCCTTTCATGATACATAGGATTTTCAGTTAAATAAATGAGACTTTGGCTATTACAATGCACTACAGTAGATTGCATTGTTAATCTTAGACTATTAACGAGGCCATGTAGCCATATGACCTCTTTAACTCTTTTGCTTATTATTATATATTCAACTTTAGTTATAGACAAGGCAACCATAGCTTGCAATGTCACTTCCAACTAACCACACATCCAAAGAAAGTAAAGATATAACCAATCAGAGATCGCCTCTTATCTAGATCACTAATATAATCAGAGTTAACATAACCAACAACCCCACTAGTAGATCTCTTATATTCCAAGTATATGTCTGTAGAGCTTTTCATATATCTAAAGATCTATTTCATTGTTTGCCAATATATCTTTCTAAGATAATTCATATACTTAGTGACCACAATAATAACACGTGAAATGTCTGATCGAGTGCAAACTATCGCATACATTAAACTATTAATCGCACTAGCATAGGACACTCCACAAGGTATTCCATTAGGGAAAGATAGATCACTAACGGAGTACTCACTGGTTTGAACTTATCCATACCAAAGCGCTCAAGTGCTTTCTTGATGTACTTTTTTTAGATAAGTACAGTTTGCCTACTCATTGATCTCTATAGATCTCCATACCCAAAATCTTTTTTATTACACTCAGGTCCTCTATTTCAAACTCACCACTTAACTAAGTCTTCAACTTGTTGATTTCATCCTTATCCATGCCACAATTAACCTATCATCCACATACAACAATAAGTATACGACAAAGTCATCTTGGAGCTTTTTATAGTAAACACAGCAATCATAGTGATTTCTAGTGTACTATAAAAGAATCAAATCTCTTGTACCATTGCCTAGCTTTATTTTGGTTAAAATCAACAAGCAAAGAAATGAGAGCATAATGAATCACAAATTTATCAAATTTTCCATCCTAGGTTTATTAGAGACTTGATGTCTGTCCTAATTATCAGGGAAGCTTTAATATCGCTAAATTCAATTAATCTACTCATAAGATGTTAAAAATACATCTTTTCATGCATGTAAGCTTAAATAATTTGTCCTCTCCCACTTAGCAATTTTTTTTGCTTCTCAGGGAAGCTTTGACATCATTGGATTTAATTAATTTGCCCATAAGATGTTCGAAATACATCTTTGCATGCATGCATGTATGCTTAAATAATTCGACCTTTCCCACTTAGCATAAAATTCATTTGCACAATAGTGCTACCATCATGAGGTTATAAGGATCGCTCTCATATAGAGATAAAACAATATCATCAATCCTCAAGATAAATTTATACAACCTCCTTCCATCTCTTATAGTTAAAGCCAATCAAAGTCTTAATTATAGCATGGTTATCATTTACATTAAAGGAGACTATTCTAGACAAAAAATATAATATATATCAATATGTGGGCAAAATATTCTCCTTATGACTATATGTATCCAAAGAATTTCAGTGCATCATCACAAACTGCTTTTTGAGCAAAAAATGCAACATGCTAATGAAATCTCTTCACATGAAGCAACCATAAGAATACCCTAGTCTTCAAGAAAACTATTCTCTTTGAGTAGATAGATCCTTTAAGCCAGTGTACCCTCTAACATAATGTTTCATATCCATCCTCTATAATTACAATACACAATAACCCCCTTTGGATAAGCAATTGCATGCTGTAACCTATAATCTCGTAATACTGATATATATATATATATATATATATAAACTATAAGACTTAATGGATGAGCCATTTAGGCGGCCAAGCACCCATATCGACCTGTAAAATTCTCCTAAAACGAGATATTGAATATAGCCCATAATAATAATGCGCATATTAAGCCAGATGTATGTATATGACTTCTCCATATGAGATACTTAATCCATATGTACCTTCTCAAATCATAAAATATCAAGCATTGCATTCAAACCATATGTCTTGAATTTAATAAATAATTATTTAATTTTATGCACATATTCTATAAATTGACAGTGCATAAACCATAAACTCTAATCAATCAAAAAGCACATGCTGCATTTAAACTCTCTGAATATAAAATAATTTTCAATCAAATAGAATTTTAGAATATAGCATAAATTTTGAGGAATGAATAATAATAATGCATAAATAAATCACTTAATATGCATTAAATAATGCGTAATAATGTAATTAAATAAATGACTACATAATAACATGTTATGATCCAAAAATAATGGACCACACTCCTTCATACATTAATTTGGATCACGACCCAAACCAATGCTATAGCCGAAGCAGAACCATGCCCTCAAGCTCATACCCTTTGGGCCAAATCTAAGTCAGGCCTCAAATTCACCCGTGGCCTAGGCTTATAACCCAAAAGCAGACAATAATCAAGTCAAACCTATGATAGGTTAGCCTATGGCCAAAAAATAAACCGTAGCGCAAGCCCATGGTCTATGGCTCGGGCCAAAAATAACCAAACCAATAAATAGCTTAGGTCCATCTGAGGCACAAACATCATCTAAGATCTAAACCAGGCGTTTAATGCACGACTAGTAGTGGTTTAGAACCAAAACATGGCTCAGCTTAATGCAACAGGCCATGCCCATGGATGAGCACGAGACATAAGCTGAAATATTAAAACAGAGAGAGAGAGAGAGAGAGACATCCAAAATAGGGGCTCTAATCCAAATCAAGCCATGACCACGCTATTACTACAAACTAGGCTTGGTCCAAAGTGGTGTGACTGTAAACTAGCCTTAATCCAAAATTGGCCTTTACCCATGATCAAACTACGACCCAAATCAAGGTCCAAATAAATCTTGGCCCAAAACGAGCCTGTGTCCAACCAATGATCCAAAACAGGATCCATGGCCCAAAATAGAATAGGTCTCGCCAATAGAATAGATTGGCAAGATCCATAATAAAAAAAAGGAAAAATATTCCTCTTTTATCATGTTAAATTAAAGCTCTAAACTTGCATCCAAATAGATTTGAACAGCATGCAAGTAGGAAAACTACCAAGGAATTAAGATTTTTTTTTTATTTTTTGTTTTTTTTTTAAGTTTTCATTTTGTGAGCAACTAAAGAAGTGCATTGAATCAAGTAAAATTGTTGCACCTTGGGGATAAAATTGTTATAGACCCAAAAGAAGTGAATCTTTATTCCGAAAGCAATGTCTTCACATATTTCATATATCTTAATGCAGTCTTATCTAATTTTTTCTCTCTTTATTATTTACTTTTGAAATCATTTATTTTTTAAATTTTAAATTGCAAAATTAACAATTTTGAGAAACTATTTTTTAATAGTCTAAGAATGATTGTTTATCCTAATAATTGCTAATATCTACTTTTTAGTAGCATATAGATTTTAATTCCATAGTGTAGTATTTTTTTTAGTTTTCTTAAAATGGGACTTAAATTATTTTAGCGATCTTGCAAAATTAATTCTAAATTTAAAACTATTGTTTAAAATCAATGTAAAAAACTTTCACAATAAAATTAAATTATTTATTGCTTTGGAAAATGTGCAAATTAATAGTTTAAGTTCTCTTTTAAATTCAAATATTTCTACTTTGAAATTTATAAAAAATTATATTCAATTAAAATTAAGTTGAAATTTCTTTTGTAGTGCTTTAAAATTTGTGCAAAAAGATAAAATATTTTTAAAATTGAAAATAAATATGTGTTATTGCATTGATAATTATGAAACTTAGAATAAAACAGTAACATAGTCAATTTTCTATACCATTGCCTGGATACCTACCTCAAACCTTAGAATCCCTTCTTCAACTTGCAAATAAAGTCTAGGACTAACCTTATCCATAATGCTTTTAGGTTGGAACATGTAGATTTTCTTATCCAAATCTTCATTAGAAAAAAATGTTGTCTTAATGTAAGTTGTTCAAGCTCTCAATTTAGATTTGCAATCAAAAATAAGACAATTTTAATTGAGTTATGCTTAGCAATTGAATCAAATATCTCATTAAAATCAATACTTTGCCTTATATGTTTTGGAACCATTGACCTCTTCTTTAATAACATGCACTTATCTATTCTTCACTATTTTCTTCCCCCTTTAGAAGCTTTATCAACTCCCATGTAAAATTTTGATGCAAGATCATCTCATCTTCCATTACCCTTTGTCATTTATCATGATTAGCATAACCTTCAGCTTCTTGAAAGATTTAGGTTCACCATATTAATAAACAAAGCATAGTATAAAGAAGAATAATATCTTTGAATGGGTTTAGGAGGCCTCGATGATCTTCTAACTCTTGCATACGTGCAATTTGCATATTTTCTTTACTTCTAGAATCATCTAAATCATATTCTACTAACTCTATACTTTCTTTAAAAATCAAGTATTGCATCTTGAACATAAGAATAATCTTTTTATAAATGGCGAAGAGTCCAAACATTTCTTATCAAGAACATCTCAACCTTTATCTTCCATATTAAAGGATTGTACTTCTTTGCCCTCAATGATAGATCTAGCTCCTTTAGAACAAGATAATCCTCCATAATTATTTTTCATATTGTTCAATTATTCATTTAAAATTTCAAATTTTATAGCCTTCACCATCTTATAAAGGCAAGTTAAAAATTACTAGGATGAAAAAAAAAAAAAAAAAAAAAAAAATCCTCCTACAAAGTTTAGAAGTCAAAAAAGATCAAGCTTTGATACTAATCATTAAGAGAATGGACCTCAACTTGGTCAAGAAAGAATGGGCCTAAAATACCAAAAAAACAAGTACAAAGGCTCTAGCTAATATTAAAAATTTTGTTTGGGACATTTATACATTCCCTAACTTCTGATGAATAGGCAATCATATAAAAGCAAGTAAAAAAATAATAGAAAAGAACAACAATTATTAAAGGAGACTTAAATTTACATGATTCGGCCCAATCCAAGACTTGTATCCATGAGAGAATAATGAAAAAAAAGCTATGATTCATCAAAAATAGAAATTATAAGAGTACAAAGGGGTGTCACCTCAACTCTCACGCTTAGGGATGAAATACATTCTTCTTTTGGCTCTCTAACAATGAGAAAAATAGGGCATGACAAATGAACATTTGAGGACTCTTAAAAGCTTCAACAAACTTAAGAAGATGAAGAATCCTTCGTCTTCAAAGCTCCCACACTATTTTTTATTCTTCTTTTATTTTCTTTTTTCTCTCTTCTCTCTTCTTTCGACAATCCCATCAATTTCACCGTGACAAGCTCTCAAACAACAATAGCTATTGGATCAAACTCAATCTAATACCTCAACGTGACAATGAGTAAGTGGGTTAAGGGATAAAAAAGATCTTTGCTAATTCAAATGGGCTTAACCCAATCTAACCTAACGGATATTTCGTCAAGGATCATGACAGAGATGTGGCCGCGGCGGGTCAAGGGATGGAAGCGTGAGAGCGATTAACGGGTCATGTCTCTTGTGAACAGTAACGGAATCCAGCGTCCCGTCCCATCCCCCATTTAATTGCCTATGACGCTGCTCTATGTGATCATCATAAAGGGCCCTCTCAAAGAGCAGAGGAAGCGTACCGTATTTTGTATGTCTCTTTTGATCGCATTAGGTTTTCCAGAATCTTATCCCACCAGCCAACCACCTAACCACACCAGAAACTTTTCATACAGTTAAAAAAAAAAAAAAAAAAAAAAAAAAAAAAAAAAAAGGACATCTGTCCGTTTAATGGATGTCTTTAACTGGCTTTCTTTTTTTTATATCTTCAATCCGTCCTCATTTTCTCCTTTTTGTCCCACACTAGTTTATTAATTTTGGGTGCTATTGGGCGAGATAGAGAATCATTAACCAGGGTGCATGGCAGGCCGAAGCCCTTTCCGTTTCTTCCTTTCAGCTCACCTTCAGGCCATGTTGATGTCTTTGAAATTCTATCCATCCCTCTGCTTTCGAGTCTAATAGATGCAGTTCCCCCAAGAGCCAAAGCTTATCCGATTCATGTAAGAACTTGTTCATGGCTACATAGCTTTTTTTTTTTTTTTTTCCTTTTTTTAACCTTATTTTTCTTGCTTTTTTGTTGCCTCTAAGATTGAAGAGGGTGTCGGTAGGTTCAAGTCAACTGCTTGTTTGGGCAGGAAGTTTAATCGATAAATCTGCATAGATTTTGTTACATAAACGGAATGATGTTTGGGTTCTAGGTTTCTCTTTTGTCAAAATTGGGCGGAGACTCCGTAAGGGTAAGATAGAAATTAGAAAGTTGACCGAAGTTTTTAAGGAACGGGGTGAAGAGATTTCCAATTAGATGGTATAGAGAGGAGGCACACAGAGAGAGAGAGAGAGAGAGAGAGAGAGAGAGAGGAGGAGGAGAAGGAGGAGGAGGAAAAATTGCTTGTTTTATTGTTGGGATTTTAGGTTTTGGGAGGTGCTTTTCTTGGGTCATTGAATTGATTGGAAAAAATATGCGGCGTGTTCGAGTCTCATCGCAGCAGTCGCCGGTCCAGAAGCTAGGTGAATCCCAAATGAAGCTAACCCCCAAATTTCGATTGGCCATTACCCCAGCATCTTCCTCGATTCCGTCATCAGAATTGGAGCCATCGCAAGAATTGGAGCCCCTCATACCCGGCCTCCCTGATGATATGGCCCTCAATTGCCTCCTCCGGCTGCCCGTCGCGTCCCACCTTGCCTGCCGACTGGTCTGCCGGCGATGGCATCGCCTGCTAGCCAACAAGGAGCGCTTCTTTAGCCTGAGGAAAGCTCTGGGATTCCGCAACCCTTGGTTGTTCACTCTAGCCTTCCACAGGTGCACTGGGAAGATCCAGTGGCAAGTCCTGGACCTGACTCACTTCTCTTGGCACACCATTCCAGCCATGCCCTGCAAAGACCGGGTGTGTCCTTATGGATTCGGGTGCATCGCCATTCCCCCCGATGGCACCCTCCTTGTCTGTGGAGGTTTGGTCTCCGACATGGACTGCCCTCTCCATTTGGTACTGAAGTATGAGATTTATAAGAACCGATGGACCATCTTGAGCAGGATGCTCGCTGCTCGGTCCTTCTTTGCTGGTGGGGTGATCGATGGCAAGGTCTATGTTGCTGGAGGTTACAGCAGGGACCAATTTGAGCTCAATTCAGCTGAGGTTCTTGATCCCATTAAGGGGAATTGGCAGCCTGTTGCAAGCATGGGAATAAACATGGTCTCCTATGACTCTGCAGTGCTTAATGGGAGGCTTTACGCCACCGAAGGCTGTGTTTGGCCGTTCTCGTCTTCCCCAAGGGGGCAGGTCTTTGATCCAAAAACTGACCATTGGGAGGATATGGCTGTTGGAATGCGGGAAGGCTGGACAGGTTCGAGCGTTGTTGTTGATGGGCATCTGTTTGTAATCTCTGAGTATGAGCGGATGAGGGTGAAGGTCTATGATGTAGAATCTGATTCATGGGACATCGTCAACAGCTCTCCCATGCCCGAACGAATTCGCAAGCCTTTCTCTGCGAGCTCCGTTGGTCGTAGGATCTTTGTTGTTGGCAGAGGCCTTCATGTTGCAGTTGGGCATGTAGAGAAGAAGACTTGCATCAGTTCCAATGGGAAGGGGAAGAAGCAGAGCTTCTCCATTCAATGGCAAGACATAGATGTGCCAAAAGAATTTGGTGACTTGACACCCTCCAGTACTCAGGTTTTGTATGCTTGATCATCTATTTTGCTTACCAATTTGGCAATGTTCATGTCCTATCAGAAAACTGAGAAGGTTTAACCAGAAAAGTGTACAATTTTATCATATGTAATTGGATGTTGTAATGATTCATAAAGTTAGCTCTAGTACTTTGTCTCCTATTGACACTTTGACATGTTGTGCATCTTGTTGCAGTTGTGCTTTATTTCTAAATGTTATTAATTGGTAAACCATAACAGTTGTTATGTTTTTTTGAGGAGCTAAGAGCAACATTCATGGCTGTCATGAAATTATTTTTCAATTGGGATGTCTTTCTATGATGATTGTCTTTTAGATTTACTTGTTGCTTTCATTATCTGTGTTTATAAACATTAAGACGCCTTGAGATCTGCAACTTGTTTCTTGCTTGGCAGTGCTTGTATACCTCAAGTTAAGTTGTTCATAGTGGCATTCCTATTGCAGAGAGAGAGAGAGAGAGAGAGAGAGAGAGTACCATGATTACTAGAGAGTGGTTAGAAACAACATGGATATATCTGTCTTTCCTTCATGACTGTGTCATTCGCGCAAAGCCCTTAGCCTGGAACATATTGTCCTCTGATATATCACACGAGAGAAGTCAGTGTTGAGTCATCCAAGATTTGCCATGAGGAGTTGTGCCTTGCAGCATCCTTCTCCTATTGGCGATGCTGCAAGCCAAAGACATACATGATGTCAAGAAGAGAGATTAGATGAGACGACTGGTGTTAAATTTGTTCGTTTGCTCTCATCCTTTGCACCGTGGAAATAGAGATCAAAATTACTTGCATAAATTCATGTTGGTGAGTGTGATAGTTGTGATGATGAAACTGAAGCCAAAAATATTCTCAGTGAGCCACTTGGGCAGTTGTCAGTTGTCATGGTAACTGATAGCAGAAAGGAGCACGCACGCACGATGTAGCCACTGCCTGCACGCCTCCGATATGATAACTCCATCTGGCAGAAGATAAGGAGTAAAGTGGAGATAGAAACCGCGCAATCTTAAGTTGGCTGAGATCGTTTGATACTGAAACTATCAGATATGGGTTCATCTCTGAGAAGGAATCCCCCATCTCCGATAAACCCAGATTTCTTGTTTGCAAGGTCTTCGATGGATTTGGGATGTTTGCTTCCAAACTATCCCCAAATCACTAACTGTTGTATTGGAGATGTGGTATCAAATCCTGCCATCATCGGGACATGAGGGTATCAGAGTGTTTGGAGTGCAGTGGAAATTTTTCTACAGGAATCACATACCAGCTCAAGGGGAAAATAAAGGACAGAAAAGAAAAGAAAATTTAGCAATGACATCTACACGAGAATCTCTGTTTCCCACATGGCTTAGAGAAATGATCACCTAGGAGTATGTCATGCCAGTCTTGCTTTCTGTAAGAAAGTTTGATTCTTTTTTCTTCACAAACAATAATTCTCATCAGTCCAGTAAGTGTAGATAAAAAATTAATCTTCAACGGGTCCTCAAATGGAACCCGAACATATTCCTGTTGTCATTGCTTCTATAATGTCATGATATCAACCATTCATTTCAGAATAAGAGATCCCCCATCCAATCAATCCATTGAAAGAAACAGCTACTCTATAAAATCTTGAATAAAATAGTGCAGGATGAAGCTCTGTTTCTTCTTGCTGCTCATCCTGTTCTTATGATGTGCCGGGTAAGAATATAATATGGAATATATGGCAAAAGAGTGAATCGTTATAACAGTGCCAGATCTCTCTGGAACATTATCTAGCCAGTCACTTGACAAAAAACCTTATACCTATCTAGCTATCTAAAGAACTTCCCAAAATTTAATGACAGGTGAAGCACCAGACAAAATATATATATATATATATATACTTTGCTTTATCAATGTCAGAATTGAAAAGTTAACATAGTTAAACCAATGGAACTCAAAACACTATTTTAAGATAACATATGCCAGGCCATACTACGAAAGTAATCTCACAAGGCACAAGCTAAACACTGCTAGACGATGTAGAACCCATAAGATAACAAAATGTTTGAGAACAGACAGGATTCCAAGCCTTGATGCTAAATAAAACTGCCTGCAAAAGGCTATCTATTGGCAAAGCTGTTCCACCGCAGCCACAATCTGTGCTGGCTGCACCAGAGTCCAGTCCTCCAATGACCCAGCATATGGTGTTGGCACATCCTGCGACGATAAGCGCATGATCGGGGCATCCAAGTAGTCCCAGAAATTGTCGATGATGGCCGCCCTCAGACTGGCACCAATTCCGCCAGTTCGCATGCACTCCTCCACTATCAGCACACGATGTGTCTTCTTCACAGAATTCAAATGGCTTCAACGACCTAATGTCGATGACCTCAGGATCATATCCGTTGTTCACCAGAGTCTTTGCAGCCTGCATCACATGATACCTCATTCGTGAGTATGTCAGGATTGTCACATGCTCCCCCGGTCGTACCATCTCTGCCTTCTCCAGGCAGCAAATGTAATCCTCATCAGGGATTCTCTCCTTCAAATTATAGAGCAGCACGTGCTCGAACAGTACCACAGGATTCTCACTTCTTATGGCTGCTTTCATCAGTCCCTTGGCATTGTAGGGTGTTGAGCAGGCAACCATTTGCAGACCTGGAATCGACTGAAAGTATATGATTCCAAGCGCTGTGAGTGCTCTGCCCCGAGCTGCCGCCCTACACCTCCAGGCCCTCGGATCACTATTGGAATCGTAAACTGGCCCCCAGAAGTGTAATGGAGCATACCACAATTGTTTGAGATCTGATTGAAGGCCAGGAGGAGAAAACCCATGTTCATGCCTTCAACGACTGGCCTTACGCCCGTCATTGCAGCCCCAATGCCCATGCCTGTGAAGGAGTTCTCAGCAATGGGAGTGTCAAGAACCCTCAGATCTCCATACTTTTTTGCTAAGCCCTTGGTTACTTCGTATGAGCCACCATAATGACCAACATCTTCCCCCATAACACAAACTCGAGGATCTCTGTCCATCTCGTCTTCCAGACCCTCTCGTAGAGCCTCAAACAACAGGACCTCATGCCTGAGGATCAACAACAAAAATTTAGATATCTCAACCAGACCTGACAAACTTGAGACACAACATACAAGCTACTTTCTTCTCCATGTTGCAATGCCACGCATCAGCAGCATAAATTGAGCAAAACAGCCATTATTTTGTCAGTAGTCCACAGGAATTTGCGAAAGGAATCATTCTCATAATGGGGAGTGAGAAAGAGAGGATCTTTATAGATGCTATGGGGCAGGCAAGCTTACAAGTTCACGGACAGAAATACTAGTGTTAGTAGCATTCAGAACAGATCAAAAAGTCCATCCTAGGAAACATCTTCAAAGATAACTGTCATGCTTGATAAATCTCATTAAAAATGTTATCTGTTGATGCATTTTTACAAGAGTATTTTATTTGGAAAAAAAGGAGCATAAAATTGATCCAGAAGTAAATGAGGCTACGATTGTCAAGGTAACAATGAGTAGAAGCATTTGAAAGCCAGCAACAACAGAAGTATTACAGGAAGTATAGCAGTTGGAGAAAAGTGCAAATTTCTTAAAAGGTTGGCACTTATAGCAGATGTTGCAATTACATGTCATTCATTGTAGTATTTAATGAATGTAGATGGTTGATGTACATGTTTTTATGCAATACATGCATGAATATAGCATGATGGCACACAAAGTGTAAAATCCAAAGAGGGGAAAGAAAAGGGGAAAAGAAATGCCAAACATCATTATTGATTCTTTATCTAAGGCCTCATTTAAGGCCCCATTTGGCATTGTGGAAGGTAGTTAGGCTTTTGTGTATAGAGCTTTGAGTAGTAAAGCTTTCTTTAGCTTTTAATAAAAAGTTATTTACTGTTTGATAACAACACTTCTGAAGTGTAAGTTTTTAACATCCATTTGGTAACCAAATTGATAAATACTTTACTAACAGGAAATAAGAAAAGACATTGCATGGTACTTTCAATTATCTAATTATTTTCAGTAAAATAGTTATTATAAAGTATTCTTAATTTATAAATTCTTTATTTTGATATCTTAATCTAGATACTATAATAAATAATAATTTGTGTATGCGTTATAATATAATAGTGTCATATTATATTAAATTATATTATCTTACATAACATAATTATATGTAGTTATAATAATATTATATTATTATAATAATATTATAATGATATTTTTATATAACATTTACTATAATATAATCTAATATAATAATATAATCTATTATAATATAATCTAATCTAATTATAATAGATCCATTCACCTCCCTATACCCTTAGATCTGCACAGTTCATAAATTCCAAAGATAAAAAAAGTGAAAAAGATGGAATAGCTCCAAAATCCGTGTGGATCGAAAGATAAAGAAAATGATCGAATCCTATTATTATTATAATATAACCAATTATAATATTGTTATATTATATTCTAATTTATAATTATTATGCTATCTAATATTATTATATTATAATATTACATATAAATGTTTTTGTATTTCAAACCTGTGACCTTCAAGTCTAATGAAAACAACTTCCCAATGTATCTCAACAAAGTATTTGTTGAAAAGTTTCAAATTAAAGCTTTCTCTGCTAGACTTTGTTCAGCTTTTAGAGGAGCTAAAAAGCTACTTTAAAATTTTTATTGAATACTGCAAAATCACCGAAAAGTGCTTTTACACTCCCAAAAGTGCTTTTTGACCTGCCAAAAGCAAAGCTAAATGAGATCCAAACCACGAACCACCTCACAACGACTGCTAGACATCTAGAGGCATTCTCGGAGAAAGATCCCAAATATTATTGGCCTACAACCATATCCATGGGGAAAAGGTCCTTGCTTACAACAAACAGACAAGAGGTCTGTTTGTTCCTCAAATCTCCTACTAGGTGAACACAAACTCAACCTCCCAATCAACAAGCATATGAAATAGGGATTCACGTGGTGTGTTTGGAAGAAATCATGTGTCTATGTTCAAGTAGTTGTGCCAAAACTACACAAACAAGCAAATGACATTTTTTTTATACCAAAACAACCTACAGGTACCATTAATGTCTCAATCTCTCTCTAATAAGAGTTATGATAGACAATAATTTTATCCAAAATAATCAACTGAATAATTAATAGATCTGCTATAAATTTTAATGTGCAAAATCATGCACCCACCATTAGTTAAAACAATCAAAAAGGAACTCATCATCACCATCATTAAAATTCTCATCTTATCCACGATAGACTAAAACAAAATTTCTTTAATATTCATATCTCAATATTCTTCCAAATGATACGGCACCATATCTCACATCCCCTCTCCACTCATAGCACTGACCAATCAAGGCTTCTCACCAGCATTTCACTTCTTTACCACTCCCTACCTCAATTAAAATGCTACCATAAGAACCCATCTTTAGTCTCCCCACCTCCAAAACTACATTCCAAGATTGATGGATGAGCAGTATCAATAACATTCAAGTTGATATTTAATTAATTCAGGTGAATTTGATAATGATTTTTCTCAATCACAGAAAAACATGAAATTAGTTTGCTCATTTCCTTTCTTTTGATAAGATATAGTTTGTGTTCAAGAAGTTATATCAATTAACAAAATGCTAAACAACGTTCACAAGAAAGCACCAAGGGTTTGTTTCTACTAGCTTCAGTGCAAAGCCCCTGCTAGTACAAACAATTGGATATGAAATATTTTAGAAGATCAAAAACTAACAATCAAAATACCCATCCTTCTACATACAAAGCTTAAATAAACAAATAAATAACCTGTCAGAACAAGGAAAACTGTCAAAGGTCTCAAAGTGCACAGGGAATACAAGTGTCTGATAAATGCCATCTATCTAAACCCTCAAAGAAGGAAAAGAATTTAGCAACACAAACAACACTAATATTTGCATCAAATGTGGCAGGATGAACCATGGTGACTGTATGCCCAAAAAAGAATTTGTATCTCACTGAGTCTTACAGAGATGATAAGAAGATTAAATGAATTTGGCAGTGAAGAAAAAGATACCATATCTAGAACAGGCTTCATGCTGGTGAAAGCAATAGTCTAGAACTTTAAAATGATTCAAGGTTATCTGAAAAAATGTCTTCTGGAAAACAGTGAATATGTTGGAACCTAGAACTGAAGAGACAATGGTTCAAAAAGAGACGTGCTTGGTCAAGTACACTAAATTCTTGATTTAAGGTTAAACATGCTGCCTAAAGATGTTTTCTTTTGCAACTGGGATAGCCGCAACCATATGGTCATGGTGCATGGATATACATGATGTACTGCAAAACATGACTTGAAATTGTCAACTCTTCATTAATAATGGATAACTGTATCCAGTCTATAAAAGGAAAGACTTAATACCTTTATATCTTACAGAAAATATAGCTTTAAACGAAGTAGAATGGAAGGAAAAAAAAAAAAAAATCATGTAGCCAATCTCAATTAATTTGGGATTAAGTTTTTGTTGTTGTTGCCGCCACTGCCTCTTCTAGTCTATACAGGAGCTTATGATTCTTAGACTCTCAACGAAGTATACCAAAGTTTTTGCATGCAAAGAATATTAAAAATGAAAGATAATTAACAGAGACTTGGTTAAAGTGATGTCCACACATCGCAAGAGAGAAGATGGTATGAATTTGAGTGAACTCTATGATGACCTGTTTAGGAGAAATTAAGAAGCATACATTTAACTGACTCTTAGATATCATCAACAGGTCAGGAAATGTTGAGTAAATGTTACTCAATCTCCCAAGAGCTTGATAATAACTTACAGTTTGATATGGTTTCATACATTGGGAAATGGAATTTGCAGGTTTGCCATCTAATTCTATATTGTGCCATATTTAACTAGAGACTTCAGCAATTAAGAATGAATTGAAAAACATGTTAGTTTACATATCTAGAGAGTAAGGGAAAAAGGGGTAACAAGAAGTCCAGTTAAAAGGATGAGTAGTATATGACTTGAGGGATCAGTTTTAGGGTCTGCTATCAACTTTTCATCAGATCTTCACAACTCTGATATAGACAGATGCTAGAAATGAAGTAAAATCAGTTGAACAAAAAAGAAAGAATGATAAAATGAAAAACGACTGGAAAGAATTAAGGGTCAGGGTACCGACTGTTTACTGCTGTTTGCTGTTGTTGCAAGCAATATTAGTTATAGATGTTGACATCATGAAATAGAAGGAAAAGGAGGAGAAAAAAGGAGCAAAAAAGGAAAGGAAAGGAATATTGAGTGCTCTTGCTGCTAGAAAAGAGGAAGCCAAAACAGAAAGGATTTACTATGAGACAAGAAGTTTGGAGATCACAGAAGACCTTCATATAAAGACCAGGCAATTAATTTAAAGTATGACACTAGTGAAAATAAATTTCCCTAATCAAACCTACAGCCTGTCAAAGTCACTTTAACATATTAACTCTAATAAATTAATATCTCATGATTGGATGCCAACAGATTTTGTACCTTTAAAGAAAAAAAAAAAAGCTCATGCATAAACTAAATTTCAAGCTCTTCAACTGAAGAAAACTTAGACCAATTATAACTCTTCAACTAACAATACAAAATTTCAGTCCAACACTATATCTAAAAATACATCAAAGAGTATATGCAACAATATATCTTATATAAGTTTAAATCATCTAACCATCCACAACCATGCAACAAAAAGTATCCCACCTTCCATTAATAACAATAACAACAAAGCCTTAATCCCAATCTAGTGAGGATCAATACATGAATCCTTTTTTGCATTCTACTCGGTTTAATATCATACTTTTTACAGGATATAAAGATACCAACTCTTTCTTTATTACTTCTTCTCATATTATTTTCAATCTTTCTCTACCTTTTTTTCTTCTACATATATCAAATCACTTCTTCATACCAATGCATCCCTAAGTTTATATTATAAATGTCTAAACCATCTAAATCACCCTTCTCTTAATTTGTTTTCAATTGTTGCTATCTTCATTTTTTTATGAATGACTTCATTTCTTATTTTATCTTTTCTTATATTAGCACACTTCTATCTTAATATTCTTATTTTAGCAATACTCATCCTGTGTATATACAGTTTTTTAACCGTCTAACATTTTGTGCTATAAAACATAACTAGTTTTATAGCTATCTTATAAATTTTCTTCAACTTTACGCATCTTCATTTTATCCAACCTGCTTTAATTATGATTAACATCCTTCTCAATTTTTTCTTCCTTATAAATAATTAATTCTAAATATCAAAAATGATTCTTTTTAGAACTTCATGATCATCAATTATTACTCTATCTTTGTCTATTTCTAATTTTACTAAATTTGCGTTATATATGTTCTATCTTTGTCTTACTTAATCTAAAACCTTTATATTCTAACGCACCTCTTCATAATTTGAATTTATGATTAACCCCAACCTTAGTTTCATCCACTAATATTATATCATCTGTAAATAATATGCTTAATAAGCTTATTCATAACCAGTACAAAAAGATAAGAAGTAAAAGCAAATCCCTGATATATATCTATTGCAATTGAACGCTTATTAGTATCACCTCCAATGATTCTTACATTGCTAAATGCTCCATCATACATATTCTTAATTACATTAATATATCTAATAGTTACTCTTTTCTTTTCTAATACCTACTATAAGATTTTTTTAGGATTTCTATTATATATTTCTTTTAAATCAATAAAAACCATATGAAAATCTTATTTTTTTTCTTTATATTTCTCTATTAACATCTTAAGAAGCAAAATAGTTTCCATAGTCCATCTTTCTAGTATAAAATCAAATTGATTCTTGATATTTTTTATCACATCTTAGCTTATGCTTAATTGTTCTCTATTAAAGTTTCATAACATGACTCATGAGTTTAATATTACATTTATTAGGATAATTTTGGATATTATATTTATTTTTATAAATTGGTATTATAGTGCCCTTCCTCCATGTAATTTTTGTCTATCAAGTTACTCTTACATCATCTAAACACTTCCAAACTTTGACAGAAATTTTATCAAGTCCTATTACTTTTTCTAATTTTATCTTTTTCATAACCTCTTTTACCTTACATATTCTAATTCTATGAGTATATGCAATATTTTTATCCTCAATTAAACTAATAAAGCATCTTAAATAATTTACGTCATTTTTATTTAATAATTTATTAAAATATTATCTCAATATTTCTTCAATCTTATGCTCATTAACTAAAACATTTTTATCTTCATTTTTCATATATTTAATCTGAATTATATCTCTAGTTTTCTTTTCTTGCTCATTTGGTTAGGAAAAAAATAAGGGCAAAAGAGTTTTCCACTCTTATTTTCCAATGTTTGGTTGAAAAGTAGGGAAAAATAGAAGTAGGGCCCACATATTTTCCTCTCCCCCATGAGAAATTTTTTTCTATGAGGAAGATAGCATTTTAACTTTTCCAATTTTATGGAAAAACTTGCTAGCACCAGAAATTCAAAATTGCCCTTCTGACTTTGTTTTATTTCTTTCTCTATTATATTTGTATTATATTACTATAACATATGTAATATAACATCATATCATATAATATATTAAATTATATCATATATTATAATATATAAATCAATATTATATTATAATATTATATACATAATATAATATAGTATAATATAATAATATTATATAATATATCTTATATACTACATTATAAATAAAGTATTACTAATATAAATAATTTAATATTATTATATTATAATATATTAAATATATATTTTATTATATTAATTTCTATGTAATCTTTATTCTAAGGGTATTATAGTCAAATTGACATTTTTTTACATAAAATTGTTCCAAACTAAATATAAGAAAATATTTGCAAAGCTAATTTTCTATATAAATTTTCTATCAATAAGACATGGTAAAATTTATTTTTTCCTCAAAATTTTTTTCAGAAAAATGAATCTACGGAAAATTTTTTCCAAAAAAATACCAAACAAGCACTTTATCTTCCAATCTCATATACATCTTTTTCTCTCTCTCTTTACTTTTTCACTTGTAATATAACTCTTCAAGTATTTTTAATCTAGTTTCACATTCTGTCTTTTCTATTTCCTTTTCTTTCCATCTTATAACTTTTATACACTTCTCTATTCCCATATCTACATAGTTTCTTATAGCATTTTCTTTTATTCTTAACTGCTAATTGAATTTTTACATTCTATCTTCAAGTTTCTTTATCATATAGCCATTTCATTTTCACTATTCTAATACATTTATAGCTATTTTCCTAATGCAATAAGCCATCTCTTCCCATATGCTATTAATTTTTCCATCTAAATTCCATTTTTCTTCCTTTATCAAATTAAAAAAGAATTAAAATAATTATGTTTCTCTTTGCCACAGCAAATCAAGCAGAAAGATTCCTATGACGGAAACACTCAAGTAATGCTCCTAGGAAAAACTTGAAGCCTCTGAATTGATGGAAATGAAAGCAATTTTCTTAATGCAAATCACAATGAACATTCAACAACTAATAGTCAAGATGATTGGAAAATCAGGTGTGTGGATAATGTATGAGAGCTTACCCAGGCTTGAACTCCTTAGATTTTGCAGAAGCCTCAGTCTTTGCCTAGAAACAAAGATTAAAAGCCAGGTCAACAGAAAGATTGAGCACATTTCAATATGAATAAGATCGTAAGTCCAAAAGGACCTAAAATAATCGAAGATATAGACACTGCTAACATCTCAAAGGGAAGACAAGATTTATAAGCTAACTACTGAATTTTGATAAAACCAAAAATCAATCACACAACAAAGGTAGACTCATGCAGGAATCAACGAATGCGTCAAAATGCGGGCAAGCTACACCAATGGGAGTTCTGATATTTAACTGCAACTGCATTTGTGATCAAATTCCCCCCACGCAGCCCCGCATTAAAACCAACAGTATGCCTTCCATCAGATTTTACCACCAAAATGGTTCCTTTCCTTCCTGAAAACCAAAGGGGAACCAATAATCAACCTGAGATCCAAAATCAGCTCAAAAACTCAAGCATTGAAAAGTTTCCAAGAACCAACTCCAATTTCAAAAAAAAAAAAAAAAAAAGACAGTAAAACTCAGAACCAGAAGTTGCCTTGTTAAGAAAATAATGGAAATATGGAAAATTTATTCAGATTTCCACTAAATAGTTGTAAGAAAACCATAAGCCACAGCAAATCTAAAAGAGGAAAACTAGAAACTAAGAAATCTTACGTAGGGATAAACACATAGATCAACTCTATCTCCTCAAATTTTTCTCGGAAACGAACCAAAATGATCAAACTTTAGGGAAAACAAGGACTTGTAGAGTACCTGTGGGAGATCGGGGCAGCAATCCGAATCGAAAGCTCTCGGAATTGACAGCAATATTCGAGGAAGCCGTCAGGAGGCCCGCCGTCTGAAGCGCCGGTGCCATCCTCGGAATGATCGAAAGGAAGGCACAAAAAATCACTCGAAAAAGCAGAGGAATGGGGAGGAAAGAGTGTGATCAGGGGCTCGGATTTATGCTGGAAGGGGCGGAGACCCGAAGCGAAGGCAGCGAGGAGAGAGCGCTCTCTCTTGCCTTCTCTCGGGCAGGGGGGCCTGTGCCTTTGCTTGTTTGTTTTTCTTTGGAAGCCCCCGGGTTCCGTCGCATGTGATCCCCGTCGCATGCCGTTTCAGACCGACGCACACGGCATCTAGAGTTGGGCTCATACGGTGGCATTGTTGTTTGATAGCAGAGAGAGAGAGAGAGAGAGAGAGAGAGAGAGAGAGAGAGCTTCTTTGTCTCATTAATTTTGATTAATTCAAATTTAATTTAATCACAAATAAACTTTGTTCAAACTCAATTATTTTGGATAAATTCCAACTGAACAAATGCCAAGATCCTAATATTTAGATATCTAAAATAATATAGAAGTAGTAGTAGGTCATGCACTTGTTAAAGCTTGATTCATATGACTAAAAAGATTAAATAATTAATAATTTGAAGAAAAAAAGTAAAAAATAATGCGCATGGCTTGTTTGAAATTTCTAATATTGTATTCTTCACTTTAAGTTTATTTTCTTTGCTTTCTTTATTTCATTGTGCACTTCTATATTCTTTCTTTCTAGACCTTTTTTTTAATATATGGAGAAGAAATTAAATATAATCAATGGGTTGAAAAATTTTATCATGAGATCTAAATGAAGTGAATCAGTTTGAACTAGTTTATTTTTATCAACCTATTCTACGTATATCTAAATTCAAACTGATTCCGACTTATTGCCCCCATAAAGATGCTAGCATGTCACATTAAAATAGATAGTGAATTTTGATAACACATCATCAATGAAGAAAAAACGGAGAGGATATGTGAACTAGCTATTCTTCACATGCCTTTCTTTATTCCTTATCATATGAGCTACTAAAAACCTTTAATTGAAAGTCTCGATATAAGATATATTGTTTACAAGAATATAAATTCTGCTCCCAAGCTCTCCAATGGCATTTGTACAATTCATCTATAGATTAATTTGTTTCATAATTTCAGTGTATATAGATGTGAGAAACAAGATTATTGCTATCATTGTTAGATTTAACATATTTCTTAGGAGGACCATACTATAATAAAAAAGGTTAATAATAGCGAACAAAATTATAGCTAAAAATATGAAAAACCATTAGCAAAATGTATATTGATAGTAAATAAATCATCAGTGGTGTCACTAAAAGTTATTGTTGCGATTTAAGTGACTATTGATATAAGCAACTTTATGATAGCGGTCTTGACCTATCCTATAGCAACAGCTTGCAACCATCCTTATAATTTGTTACAATAGTTGCAATCATTGCTATACATGCACAATGTGATGGTAATAAATAATTTACCACTAAAAACAAACTAATTCATTACAAAAATTTATCGAAGTTGTGCTTGTCATTCTTTCATGCCATAAAATTCATCAATAATTGAATTAGTATCAAAAATTTATGTAATTTTTCTTCAATAAAATTAAACAAATAATCTATAAGGTACTTATCTTCCATATAATGTCTATAGCTTAAAATAATTATTTAGTAATAGTAGTTGAAACTTGGAGAGTCAACACTAAGGGAATCAAATGATCAACTAAAGAGTAAACCATAGACTTTTTTATTTCCACCAACCCTTGACACAATTCAAAAATTGTTAATAAGTACTTCAAATTTAAGTGTTGTGGAATATCAAGCTCATAATGCTATAGTTGAATCCTTAATGCAATTTTTCTTACTCTATAAAATCATCTGCATAAAATTTATTTGCTAGCTCACAAATACTATCAATATTGAACAACTTGTAATCATCTCTTGGATTTAAAACTAAGCTAAGAGTAAGTATACCTACTATGTTCTTATTGAATCTAATATTTAACTCTTGCTACTGAGTATCTAATATGGCAATGAACAAATTAACATGGTAATGAAGCTCCATAATATTATGATAATAAGTTCAATACCTACCAACAACAAGATAAGCACCCTTATGAGAAATATCAACATCATGCTTTTCATAAAATAATTTGACTTCTTCAAAAAAAATTCTCCCATGCTGATTCTCTCTTTCTCATAATTAAAATTCTATTGGTTTAGAATAAACTCATTACATTCAAGATATCTTAAGATTTACATTATAAGTCTTGGCAAAGATTATGAGTGATTCTTAAGATATCTCTCATAAGATATTTGACAAAAACAAAGTTAAAGGATGTAATTGCATCATAAGTAGCACCTACATCACCTTATTAAGAATAATTTCCTTCCTTATTAGTTTATTGAAGAATTAAGCAAGTAGCATCATATATGTCAAACAAGCTGCAAATGGAAGCCAAATGAGAGCCCCATTGAGTATCCCCAGCTCATTGTAAAGTACCAATTTAATTTGTCTATTGCTAATTTTAAGCTCTTCATAAGTAATTAAATTTGCAATATTAGTACCTTGAGCAGTCTTTAGTTAACCTTGCTATTTTGAAAAGAATCTATGAATAGAGATAACTTTTCTTGATGACAACTAAAGACAATAAGCAAGGCAAGGGATGTAGTATGCACAAGGACAATCTTTTATAATTAAGGTTTATAATCTATTCCATTCACCACACATATTAATTGCACCATAATATCTTGGACCTTCAATATCATGGATTCTTAGATTATGGCAAGAACATAAGTTATTTTATTTTTCAAAGCCAAAATTGTAGTATCTGAGACATGAATAAGATTAAAAAAAAAAAAAGGCTCATGTACATAGCCATCTTTATTCACTAATCTTAGAACAATAGCCAATTGTCACCTTTTTAATTCATCCTAAACTTCATCAATGATAATGCAATATTTCACATGACTAGTATTCTCACAAATTGCAGTATATATTCCTTTTGCAAAGATATAAAATATGTCTTTTGAATACTAGATGTAATTCATTAAGCATTATCGGGAGCATTTTCAAGCACAACTCTCACAAGTACTCAATTCCTTTAATCTTACTTCGAGTTTAAAACTTTCAAGACCGATGCCTCTCTATTTATTTATTTTCATAATTGTATTATTATTTATATTTCAGTTTATGTGGATAATTTAATCATTATTAGTAGCCATTCTTCATTTATTACTCTAATTATTGCTAAACTATTCAAGCGATTTTTAGTTAAGAAATTTAACAAACCATAATTACTTTCTTAGCGTTGATGCGGTTCCTACTCCTTATAGGCTATTTCTCTCTCAGCACAAATACATTGCATCCTTCACTATTACATTGCATCCTTCACTATGCTAACTTGTCTAGAGCTAAAGCCTTAAGTACTCCTATGTCCACTTCAATATCTTTGTCCTTGTTTGATGGCCCAGCTTTAGTTGATCTAAGTATCATTGGATGCTTGATAGACTTTAATATCTCTCATTAATACGACAACAAGTAGCCTATTCAATTAATAAGCTTTCTCAGTACATGCATCGACCTATCCAAGTCCACTAATCAATACTTAAAAGACTTCTACATTATCTCAAGGGATCGATCTATCATGGTTTTCTTCTTCAATGAAATACATCCCTTAATTTATATGCCTTTTTAAGCTCTGATTGGGTAGGTGATCATGATGATTAATGCTCATCCACTACCTATTGCATCCACAATTTCACTTGCTTTAATTCAAGATTAAGGTCTTAGATGGATCCTCAAGAGCATAATACAGATGTAAGTTTGTCTTCTACCAATAAAGAGCACGTGCCTTTTTATTGATTAGTTATTGGCTTAATCTCTATGTTTAAATTTAATGCTATAGTTAAGAAAGATAAAGAATCTATTGAAGATAAGGAATTAGTTATAATCTTTCCTCTTATCTGTTGTAATTTCAAATTTACATACTTATAAATACAAATTCTAACAAATATGAATTAAGATTCTGCACTTTTCTTACAAAACTCAGAATCCTACTTTATTTTACAAGATACCTATTTTGTGGTTCACATGAACTACCAAATTAACCCCCAAAAATATAAATAAAATAGAGAGAAAAAAAAAAAAAAGGTTTGAACCAACTTTAATTAGTTTGTGCTTAAAATTTTATTGCTGTGGTTGTCTGAACTAGAGAGCCTCTATCCTTTGCCCCCATGGACCTACCAGACAGGAACTCTTGTTGCTTTAGTATAAAATGGCATAAAGCTTTTGACCGAAAGAAAAAAAAAAAAAAAAAAAGCCTGGGCTACTGCTAGAGCTTAATCAAAGGACGCACCCGGGGCCGTCTTGAGGTTTCCCATTGATAGGACTTCATGTGAATGGCCCCTCGAATAGGCGCACAAAAGAATGGGACATCAAATTGCACGGCATCTCAATCGCTTTTGAGCGTTAACTCCGGGACGTAAAGTAGCGGCAAAGCTTGCACTCCATCCAGCCTTTATGGATGAGCAACGTGCGCCCTATTTTGGAGTTGGGACAGCCGCCAACTGCTCCCAGTTTTTCTCGTGTTAGAGGTAAAAGATTCCAGTTAAAGAGAAGAACATGAGACAGTGGGACCACTCAATTTGTTGCATCTACGAGGGAATTGCCATCGCAATCTAGCTGGATGACTTCAGAGTCAAGAGTGAAGGTGTCCATTTGGCGAGCTCTTCTCCCATTCTGTTTAACTTTCCAGAGTGGGATCATCTCTATGGATGAGAGTCTTAAAAGGTAGTTTGCTTCTGATTAATGTGTCTGGCATTTGGTATTTGCATTGATGCATGTGATCTGATGCGAAGATGACATCGAACTTCTGTTGATTAGAAATTTTTCATTTTATTATTTATGCAACTTGATTTGTTGTATATAATAAAAGAGATAGTAGTATTCAATATAATAACAACGATAATGGGTTTTTTTTTTTTTTGTTTTTTCCTTCATAATTATAATGAGGTAAGACATTACCAGACTTTGCGCTTGTTGTCATGCGTCACCCTGTCAAACAGTGCGAAATAATCAGCATTACTTTGGATGCTAGGATATTGGATGCTATGTGATAACGGTCACTTTCCTCGTGGCAATTAACAAAATTGGCTTCTCTAAAGTGAAGCAAGTCAATCAGAACAAAAACAATGAACCCATTCAAGAAAATTGAAAATCCAAGCCTCCCTCCTTTACAGATTGATGCAAAATACTCCTCCGAGAACAAAAATCTTCGACCCATTTGCAAAATTTGTTCGATAACCTACGCATGGCATGTTTAAACAGTGCCTGCAATATTATCATTTTTATCTAGTATGATGTTTGCATGTTCTTTATTTTGGTATCAAATATACCAATACAATTCTAACATGACATCAATACATTTAATACACTTGATATCGAAGTGTATCAAGTGTTAATATACCCTTGTATTGATACTGGTACAGTATTAGTGCTATACGATACATTCAATATGGTATATCATGGATATTTGTATCATGTGCATTCATCTTTGATGTTTGATGATGATGAATAAGAAAATTCCTTTCTATCAAATAATATTAGGGTTTTGCTGATGTATTTTATTATTCTTTTAGAGAAATGTAATCAAATCGTGCCATTGATGCAATAAAGGGTCTTTGTTCATTTAACTGCTTACACCCACTAAATTGATCATCATTAAAATACATCTTACATCAAAGCTTGAGGCATAGGCCTAAGATCAGAAAGATGGCACAATGCTGTAACTCTGGTCCACCATAAGCGCCTCTACATCGAAGAAATAGATGTGGTTGACCCCGCATTTATCTCCGTTCATTCGGTGAACCATCCCTTGATCCTAGCCATATATTTGCGTAGGCTTTTTGTGAAGCAAAACAGACTGTCTTCTTGAACCATCAATTTGATGACCTCAACGAAAGAAAAATATCAAGGCTCAGCTAGCATGCTTTTTTATTTTTTTTTTGTTGAAATAAAGCCTCAATTTCAACCGTCTAACCTTACTATACAACACTCTTAGGCCTTTATATCCTCATATAGCACTCTATAAGTTAGAATTATTTATGGTACTACCAACAAAAAGATAAAAAGCATCATAAAATTTGCCTATGATGAATAGCATCTAACATTAGAGGCGTACTACACTATCTTACACTCATGTCCACTCCTCTCTACAACTTACTGCACTCTTGAACCATGGCAGCAATAGTTGGTTGTAAAGTTGCATTCATAGGTCTTAGAAGCCTACGCTCAGTATCCTTTTTCCTTCATCCTCACGTTTTGAAATAAAATATGACTCTTACTAACTATATAAGAGATTGGAAACAAGCAGCGGTCAGGATAATTTTTGACTAGAACCCCATGGTAGAAGAAGAGTTCTGGTTCCAGGAAAGACATGGGCAAGAAAATAAAATCCCGGGGGGCTCAAGGGAAGAAAATAGTACAGGAGAAAATCTAGAATCCTTCCTGCATCCGAATTCATGATAGCTGTAGGAAAATCTAGAGTCCTGCAGGCTTGTTAATGCACTAAATAATATTGTTTAATTTCCTTCAAAATCCAACTGCAGGAAAATCTTAGCTTCAAAACCGCAGTCAAGAAATTGAAGCCTTCTAGCCTGGCATAGTAGAAATGTTTGACTTGATGTGTCATATTTTCTTGCTATCTCTCCTGGTCACAGCCTATACTTTGATTCCAAGTCTCAAGGGAGTGCTGTGAGTCAAGTCAAGCTAGCGTTCCCCTTCAAAATTTCATTCAAGTTTGCTGTCATTTTATCAACGTATTTATAGCCTTCACCAGTTAGTAGTTGACGCAAGGTTTCAACAACTGTTATTATTGTATTGTGAAAGAACTTCATTAAAACTTTTCTTGCCACCTGTATAATTTAAAATCATTTAATGTATTAACATAGTAACTATTATAACAGTCAGTGTTATGTCCTGATCACTGTTCACTAAATAATTTTTTTAAAAAATTTTATCTTACAATCTTCCTTATTGTTTCCTAAAATTGCAGAAATATCTCTATGTTTTAGAATATTGCAACATAGTCCTCTTTTTAAAAAGATCCAAATTACTCCATCACCATATAAACTGGTACTCGCTCTACATACACTGGTTTTGACACCATATGTTATGACAATATAATTGTATATAGTATAAAAGTTATGTACATGGAGCTAGCATTAGTACATATGATAGTAGTGTAGTGTACAAGGATTTATTTGGATACTTAATAAAAAATATGAGAATTATGCTGCAATAATCTAAATTGTAGGGACTTCTTTAAAATTTTAGGGAAAAAAAAAAGGAAATAGATTACCATGTCAATTTTTTTTTTGGAAGTACTAACATTTTTTAAGATAAAATTAATATAAAATTTTATTTTTGAAAGAAAATTTTATATTTTTTTGAGAAATATGATGGAGAAGTCGCCATTAGGATTCAAATCCTTAATTTGCCTATCATAAAGAAGGATGCTAACCTCTTAAGCTAAGTCCACTTGATATCATGAGACATAGCATTCATCAAGTCATAAGAACACATTTTTGCTAGATGATTTCTAGTGCAATTTAGGCCTCTCATGAAGTGAAATGAAGTTTTCTATTTAGTCCAACTTATCGGACAAAAAAATGAAGCTATAATCATTGCTAAATGAACTTATTTAATCAATCAAATTAGTGATTAACTTAAGGGTAAAATATATTTTTGATCCTCAAACTTTTACTGAGAGGCCTTATTTAGCAAATAGTAAATAAGTTCCTGGAATGCTCCTTTCTTAGAAAGAGCTTTTCCATTCATACCATGGGATGCCATTTTCCATCCAACTAGAAGAAAATGAGCGCTTTCGGGAATGTGGCTTCCCATATTGATCAAGTTGAAAACTTCAATCAAACATGAAGAGAATCAAGATCTTTCCTAGAAAGGTTGCTATGCGGCATAGCAACGAAATATAATCAAAATTTTATTTTGGTCCAAAAATTTTTTGTTGTTACAGTTTAGCCTCTTATATTTTAATAATATTACATTTCTAACATTATATTACATTAAGTCAGTTAAAATGATAGAATAGATAATATGCCATCTTAACGTGAACATATAAACCATCATTTATCCTACATTATAGGTTATTAAGAACTTAAGTGATGATCCATATATTTGTATGAGGATGACATATTAGCTATTTTATCAATTTTAATTAGTTTTATATAATGAAACTTTAAGAATGTAATATTTTTAAATTATAAGGGACTAAACTGTAATAATAAAATATTTAAGAATCAAAATAAATTTTTATCTTAGTTTAATAATGACCTTTTTTTTTATGGACACCAGAGATGGGACCCAAAGGCATTACCGATGATAACATAGAATTCGGTTGCCTTGCCTGATGGCTTGCGGATGATTCAAAATATCACGAGCCTAATGCCAGTCCACGGGAGACCACAGCCAGCTAGCAAGCTGTAATCCACCGAGGACCACCATTTAAGCGTCCAGCCTTGGAGATAGGTTTCGTTTGACGTCGCTTTAATATAAACGCAACGTGCTAATTCCCACGTTTCAGCGGCCAAACCGTGCCGGTGATGCCGAAAGCGATGCGGTACCAAGGACCGCCGCGGATTTAGGTTCCAACGCACCAACGGCGGTGGTGAAGTCGCCGCACTCCGCTGGCGATGGCATGTGGTTGCGGGTGCAGGCACCACGTGGCTGACAGGTAGAAGAAAAAAAAAAATGTGTAGTTCTCGTGCCGTTGGGATCACCTCCGACGAAAGTCTCCGGGGCCGTTGGCTAATTAGGGTGGCTGTTACAAAGACGTCTCAGACGCCGATATTTCAACGGAAAATTTAGCGAATTTCATAATTTTACTCAATTTCATAATTTGGTATTACCAATTAGAGAAGAGAGGAGTTAATTTGGCCATTTCTCGCAGCATTAAGATTTTCAAAAAATGATAGATTTTGAAAGTTAGATGAGTTTCCATAAAAATCAACGGTAAAATTTCTCATCAAAAATTATTTTATTCTAAAATTATTCTTTAACCTAATTAAATTTTTGATGAAAAATCTGTGTTCAAAATCTAGATGTGCATCAAAATAAGGAATTCTTTCAATTTCATAGTTTTCACATTCTTTTTTTTTATTTTTTTGATTATCTAAATTTAGATAATTCTATGGATTTTGGAAAACTTTCCTTTCAAGATGCACATGAAGTTCGTTCTACTGGCTAATTTTGGTTTTTTTTTTTTTTTATGTATGTTGATCCATTTCTTTAAACCTTATTTTTTTTAAAAAAAATCTAATAATTAACCCAATAATAATAAAATACAAGTGAGCGTGTGATATCACAATTATATGCAGCTTATGGGATGGTCGTCCAATCGATCATAAAATGCCCTGCCAACACTACAGCGATTGAAACTGTGGAGATGATTAGGCATTCTCATCATATTTTTAAAAAAGAATAATTTAATGAATTTGTGCATAGGGCTTGAGCTTGATAACCAATATAATTTCTTCCTCTTTGATAGGCCTTTGCAGGTGTCATTAGTTTGTAACATTTGTACAACTAAAATATATGAGATTTGGACTAATCTTCAATTAGTTCTAACATAGATTAATTGCATGTTTAAATGTTTGATCTAAATTTTGCATACTTTCTTGGACAATTCAGACCACATCATGTTCAATCTTACTCAAGGTCATGTCTATATTTAATAAGCTATTAATTAGAATTTTAAATTAGATCTAATCGAACTCATTTAAATTTGGTTTTTCATGTCAATTAGATCTAATCTCATTTCATAATTTGGTATTACCATCCCTTGCATCCTAAGCATCACCAGTATCCTTGCCCTAAACATTTGGAGCCTCAGTACCCTTCTACTCCATCTATTGAGATTCAGCAACTTTTAAACCAAAGGGTAGGAACGGCTACTTCAGTACATCCATTAACACAAGTTTAGTACCAAAAGCATTCTCCACAAAAATGTCAAGAGTGTCACAGCTAGAAATCATCAGACATTGAACCATATCCAACACATCTTGTTATTAGTTAGCAATTTCAGCCCTAAGGCTATGATTTTCTTAGGAACCCTATTGTAAAATGCTACGCAGTCCTTAATTCCCAACTCTTATACCATTGCTTCAAACTTAGGTATAAATAGTCTATCATAATCAATATTATCATATATATCAACTCTCCCTCTAATATAATTCTTGTATGGGTTATGTGTAAAGAACCCACCATAATGGAAGACAACAGATAAATACAAATATCCCATCTTTACATCGCAACAGTCAATCAATAGTTAACTTGCATACAACTAACAATCAACTAGGATTCAATAATCTAATTATAATTATCAAGACCTACATTTTAATATTAAGAAGTCTAATCAACAATAGTCTACCCCATAATGTCCTTAATAGGGGAGTATATCATTGACAACAAGTAGGCACAACAAAAGAGGACCATAATAGTATCATTGACAACAGGATGCAGGGTTAAATTTTTATATGCTTACATACAATTGAAATTCACTCCTATCTAAACAATGAGGGGCTATAACAAAAGAGACCATAAGATGATTGTTGTTACACACAAATCCATACCATTAACCATAAGGATCACGAATCCATCAATGGGTAACCCAAACTAAAACATAATCTATGGCAATAAAACCTCAAATCCCTAAATCTCCAAAACAGAGAAAATGGAGGACCACAGATGCATCGATAGCAACACAAACCAAACACATTATCCACAAACGAATAAAAAATGGGAAATCACAAAGCCCTAAAACCCTATAACTAAAAAAATCGAGGACCGTTTCTCATAAAACCATATACAAAGCCCATATCTATGGACGAAGGTTTGCATGCCGAATCGCGTAAGACAAATCTCAAAGCATTTAAAAAATCACAGAGGAAATCCTAAATTGTATAACATATTACAAAATGTAACTTTAATTAAATCTAGAAAAAAAAAGAAACTTTTTGGCAGTCAATAGAAAAATAAAATGTTTGATCACTCCTTTTTAGCAACAGGCATCGCCAAATATCTTCACCGATCGAAACTAGGGCTCCAACTATCGACTGGATGATCAAAACTAGGCAGGTGCAGACGCAGACACGATTGAAACTGGATGATCATGGTATGAGGCAAATTAGTTAGCACGTGCATATGTTTAAATTAGATGCACGTGCTAACTAATTAAACGATGTCTACCTCCGAACGAATGAAGGGTTTTAAATGTTATACCTTTAAAACATTAGAATATGTTTTGATTTTTTACTAATTATAGGATTTAAAGTAAAATACCTTCAAAACTATAAGGTTTAAATTGTAATAATCTTTTTAATAAATAGGTCAGACTTATATTTAATTTAATTTATTTTAACCTCATCCTCATATGACCCAACCATATACGATCGGAGCTAACCCAATTAGGAAAAGAAAAGGGTGATCATTGAAAAGGCAAAACAATTAATTGAAAATTCTTCATTTCTTAGCAAGTATTAGAGAAATAAATATTGACAAACATTATAATTATTATTTTTCATTTCTTCCTTAAAGTTTCCCGCATCTTTTCCGGAATGTTCTAATACTTCAACATACTTCACTTTAACTCCTTTTCAGTATTTCTAGTTCCTTTTCAGTATCTTTATTTTTCATTTCAGTTCAACTCCACGTTTGTTGTCACCAAGCTTTATGTTTTGAGCCATCAACAAAGGTTGTGCACTTCATAGCCTTCCATTCAATCTCTATTACCGATGTACCTCCATTGAAACATTTCCACTGGTCATCGACGTTGCCACTTCAATGGCCCAGGAAATGAAAAGAAAAAAATAAAAAAAACGTGGTACTTATACCGTTCTGGAAGAAGAGAGAGCGTATGATCCACGTTGCACCACGCCAGTTAGGTCTTCTCTTTTTTTTTTCAGAAGAATAAAAAAAAAAAAGTGGAATGGAGACGTTGCCCGGCGCTCGGATACGCAAAGGATTCGTACGTCTTCAGAAGAAACGGTTGGTAGGTGTCACGAGGGCCCACCATACCTCCTCTGAAGTCAATTTTCTGGGTCCAAGAATGAGACAGTACCACCTCAAGGTCAATAGAACTGCTAACTTTGCACCAGGTTCTCAAGGCATGTGCTTTGGAATTCTTCAACTGGGCAACTCAAAGGAGAGACGCAGGATGCACAGCATTCAAAGTAGGCCTCTTGAACTTATGTTGGGATGCTCTGTTGCCCATGGTTAGACCTTTTTTTTTTTTTTTTTTGAAACAAACAGAGGCAAAGACTATGGTTATCTAGATATCCAGCCAGAAGCTATCATTTTTCTTGTTAATAGTTAGGTCCAGATGGCTAATGACACTTTAATCAGCTAAGCAGGTTGAAGTAATTTTAAGAGAGTAGTGACTACCTCTCCTAATTTTATCAATTTGTTTTATACTACTGCCCTCTCCATTATTTTTGTATCTTTATAATCTAGAAAATAATTGGTAACCGCTTAATTCATATCTTTTTTCAACCCAGCAATATTTTTACTATCTTAGCAAAAGAGGGCTAGTTAAAACAATTGTTCTTGTTAATGAATAAGTTGATTGGTAACAGTTTTGATTCATGCTATGTATTCTTAGATTAGCTATCAAGCACCTAAATGCAACTTTGATATATATATATATATATATCACCTTTCCTACCTTTATATCCATACAATTCATGAATCCTAAAAACAAAAAAACTGAAAAAAAATGAAGTGGCTTCAGGATCCGTATTGATCTAAGAGTAGAGAAGATGATCAGATCCTTGATTCGGTCACCTTCCTTACTCTTAAATTTACATGGCTACATTCAAATATAGTCAAGCCTAAATCCGATTACTTTCATCACCCTTAAATCCATGGAATTCATAGATCCCAAAGATGAAAAATATAGGAAAAATAGAGTGGCTCCAGGATTTGTATAGATCTAAGGTTGAGGAAGGTGACCGAATTTTTTAACTTGGCTGTATTCGAATGTAGTTAAACCTAAATCCAATCACCTCCTTCATCCTTGGATCCATAGAGTTCACGGATCTCAAAAATGAAAAATGTGGAAAAGATAAGGTAGCTCAAGGATTCATGTAGATCGGAAGGTGGAAAAGGTAATTGAATTCTGAACTTGACTACATTTGAATATAGTTAAGTTCAGCTATATATATATATATATATATATATATATATATATATGTTATATATGTGTGTGTAAGACATATTTGATTGTTTGTAAGTGGACACATTTATGTGAGTCACTTTGAACATTTGGTTGACTTAGGTAGTCTAAGAATTATTTCAAATGATCAAGTCCCACCGTATTAGATATGGGTTAAGAAAAAATGAGAAATGATTTCAAGTGGAGAGAAGTCATTTTAGATGTGGGTTCTCATCACTTAGGGTTTGATTAAATAGAGGTTAATAAGGGAGATAGGAGGGGAAGGAAGGAAAGAATATTAAAGACCTCTGTTTAGGAAAGAGGAGATAGAAAAACGAGGGTTACTCATTCTCCTCCATTTTTCTTAAAAAGGTTAAATTTCTTTACTCTCAATTTAAGAGATAGAGAAAAAAAAAAAAAGGTTTATAATTATTACCCCATCATTTTAATTTTGTCCTTGTAAATTGATTTAGATTTTTTTATAGTAAAAAGTATATTTGTAATTTTTGAAATATAATTTTTTTCATATATTTTTTTTTATCCAAATAAGATGAATATATATATATATATATATATCCTCTTTCTCCTGTTGTTGAGGGTAACAACCCTTCTCCTTCCCCTCTTTTTTACATCTTTTATCCTCACTTTTCTTTCCTTCCAAAAATTCAAACGAATGATTAGAGGCAACCAAATTCAATCTATACATTATATGACTTGAGTAAAATCACATTGGTTTGACAGATTTTTTTTTCCCCCTTCAAATATTCAATATTTTAAGATAAAATTCTAATTAGTCATCAACAATTTAATAGTCGAGACTAAAGGTTAACCAAATCATTCTATATATATATATATAAAAAAGATTTAGAGTTATGCTTTATAATTTATCCCATATTTAATGAAAAAAAAAAGTTTTTGACTATGATGGATGAACATGTCTAACTCTAAATATTACATCCATGGCTTTTTTTTTAAAAAAAAGTTATACCATTATAATGTGCATTTCAAACGGATAACCATATTATATTAGTAATAAAATGAATTTAATTTAGTTGTTATTTGTTATAATAATTTCTAGATAATGAGATTAATGATCATTACTAATATCTTCTTGGTCCACCTAAATGAGTTAATATTTTTAGTCTCAAACCTTTGAATAAGATAATAGATATAACCTGTTATTTGATTTTTGCAAATAAAAGTTTTATTTCTTCTGTTATGAATCATTTTGCTTCCACCATAAAGACAAATAATAAATACAGCAATTATTCAGTCCCAACAATCCCATGTATATTTTTGACTCATCACCGCTGTTATAATGCCAATAAATTACGAACCTCACTAAACCTTGGTTAAATCCAAGCCTGTGGTTGAAACCCAAACCACGTATCACTACTAAATTCATGTACGGGGACAATGATTTCTCTATTAATTGATGGTGGGAAATCATTGGACTGATCCCTATTAACCAAGTCAAATTGCACCCTTCGTTGTCACACACCTCATAATCTAAACCCCACACGCACCTAAAAAAAATGTAGAAAATTTTTAAAAAATTGTGGGCCAGCTGGCAACAACGATTGTTGGTAAATTTATCATTTTCCGCAAGAGAAACAGGCGAGGGGGGAAAAGAAAAAGTGGAGGGGGGGGGGGGGGGAAGAAAACGTGGTGAGGGGTGACAAATGGGATCCAAACTACTGGAGGAGGAAAAGATCAAAGAGAGAAATTAAGATGTCTGACCGCACCCACCCGCCCAGCCGAATCGCGTCTACGCCGACTGGAATAATTTCACGACATGCAAAACGCGTGCTGCACGTGTCCCTACCACCACCTTTTTTTCCTCCTCTCTCGCTCTCCAACCCATATATAAAACCAAAGAGCCTTGCTCCCTCTTTCTCCATCGTTCCACCTCTCTTCTCTTCAGTAATCTCCATTAGAGAATTCAATTGATCGTGATCTCGTTCGCCTACGGATTGGATCGTAGTTCGAGTCGAAGAAGAAGAAGAAGAAGAAGAAGAAGAAGAAGAAGATGATAACGAAAATGATTGGGAATGGTTGTGATCCAGAGCTGGATCTCAGTCTTGGTAGCAGTCGAGATTGTTCTTCTGCTGAATCCAGCAGGTATGGTGGTCGAAATGCGAAGCAAATCATCTATTCATCTGTTTCGATTTCTTGGTTTCCATGTTGACAATTCCATCAATTTCTAATGGAATTTTTTGAAATTATGAAGAACTGATGGGTGGCCGAAGTACTCTGAAGAAAACCACCAGCAGAGGTTGCAGCAGATTACCATCTTTTACAACGGTCGGATTTGTGTCTGCGACGTCACGGAGCTTCAGGTTTGTTTCATCCCAATCTCATTCCTCAAATCATCTTTAGCACTTCTTTCCGATGGTCTGTAGCGTTAGTGGCATAATTAATTATCTATCAATTCTTCTTTTTTATTCTTTCGTTGCGGGCTTATTACAGAATCTAGATTTGATAAGAAAAAATTTTTGCTTTTAAAAAAGAGAAGAGATGACCGTACGAGAGCAAACAGTGGGTCTCTTGGAGGGGAGGAGGAGGGGAGGTGGTGGTTGTGTGAATGGACTTGGTCCAAGTGGTTCAGCCGCGGTTGTTTTCTACAGCGTGGCCGTCTGGCAGCCACTCTCTTTCCTCCCTTATGGGTCTCGGATTCGACCAAAAAAAAAATATCTGTGTTTTTTTTGACCAGATGAGTCAAAGATTAGGAGCCAATATTTTCCTTGCGTGCTCTGAATACCATCTAGCAGCGTAGAAATAGTGTCCTTGAAGCCAAACTAAAATTTTATCTCTTCTTCTTTCTTTAAAAAAAATAAAATAAAATTATATATCTATTATTAATGATCGTTTTTTATTTTGATGGGACCAGGCTAGAGCCATCATAACCATGGCAGAGCGAGAGATGGGGGAGAAGATGGACAAGAACCAACGCCAGCAACAGCAACACCAATTTCAGCAAAAGCTTCAAAACAAATCGTCTCCGCCTCAACCTCCGGCTTCCTCTTCGACTCAGGCCGTGCCGCCGCTTCTTAACCAAGGGCTCTCCATGAAGCGATCGTTGCAGCGGTTCCTTCAGAAGAGGAAGACAAGGATAAATGCCGTCTCTCCTTACAACCATAAACACGAGCTACTATTTTCTTCGTAATTATGGAAAGCATGCCCCAGCTTTTTTTTTTTTTTTTTTATTCTTCCTCTCTCTCTCTCCTCTTAGGGAAGTGAGAAGTAATCGACTTTGATTTCATGTATCTAAATATGATATTCTAGAGTGAGAAACAGTATACTTCTTTAGTGTAATCCTTTGATTGTTTTCAATGGATTATGGCCCAATTATATCACGATCGCTTTTTTTTTTTCTTTTTCTTTTTTTAACACTAAAATGGCTTTGGCAAGGCAGGCGACATGATCAGTAAAGAGACAACTGATCACATGGAACACTTTCAAGTGCGGAAGGTTGAGCATCAAGATAGATATTAAAAGAAAAATATGAAAATTGAGAAATGTTATTTTGTTTTGAAATTAAGAAGTCATCGCTATTTACAATATAATACTTCAAAAATAGTTTCATATTATCGGATCCCTTCAGAACTTCACAGTTGAGCAAGCTTGAAGCGTTACAGAAAGCAATCATATTTTATAATCGATTAAGAATTGAATATCGCATGATATAATGATCCTTTTTTAAGAACCGCAAGAACCAAAGAAATTGATGATGAATTTAGGGTAACATTTTTATTAAGTAATACCATTAAAATATTAGTATTTATTTTTTATTGTTCATTTTCTTTTACCTCCATGCAAAAATTAAAGCATGAGAATACAAATTTCCATACCACCCATCATAATAAAACAATCACCCATGGTGTAGTTATGAAAGCTTTCTTCCCAAAAAGGAGATAATTATGTAGAAATTCTTTTAAAAAAATTGTAATCATGCTTTCACAAACTAAGATATTTCTTAGTCTGACTTGAAAACTATCGAATAAATGGATTGTGCTCAAATCCTCATTGAAAAGGGGATCCACGTTGAATCAAATAACTTTAATGCGTTACTAATTCGAGAGTATGCTATGCATATGGCTAAATAATTTCTCCACATACTGTAAGACATTAGGGAGAGTTGCTTGAAGTAGAGATGCCATCTTTTAGGAAGCTAAAATTAAGACTTATGCCACATATAAAGAAAGATAGCATTTATTTTGAATTAGCTAATGAAGTCACTGGCTACTGACTCGAAATCAATGGTAGGTGGTGATGTCTGTTTCATGCTCTATATTAGTTGAAAGGCTTCATGTGAGATATACGAGCTAAAGAAAGACAAAGTCAAAATAACTGTAGCTCTCTTGTGCTAAGGGAACGAAAAGAAAGACCTGAGATAAATAGTACGTGTGATGGATGCTTCATGTTCTATATTGAAAAAGTTCACATCGTTTATGTGCACCTCTATCCTAACATGTGAGAATTTGGGACTGGAATGAGGAAGGGATTCCGACGCTTATCTACTACAGGCGAGAGGAGGGAAAAGAGAGGAAAAAAGAATAAGAAAAAGAAATAGAGAAAAAATAAAGAAAAAAGGGGGAAAAAAAAAGGGAAAGGGTGAAGAAATAGAAAGACAAGAAGGAAAGAAAGAAGGGAGGAAAGAGAAAATACAAAAATAAATAAATAAATAAATAAAGTTTGGAGAAGAAAAGGAATGGAAAGAACAATAGAAATAAATAAGAAGGAAAAAAAAGAAAAATAAGGTATTATTATTCAGGTTGCATTTTGGATTCGGACCTATAATCAATGCACATGAGCAAATGGTTATTGTTGGTTTAATTATAACCACCCGCTCTTCTATGTAGACAGTTATTTTGGGAGAAAACTATCAAGTAGTGATATCCATGGACATCTAGGTAAATTCTTTTCATAGTCCAGTGAAACAGAGAAGATTATCAGAAACTTCATATATATTTTTTAAGAATTTTTCCTATTCTCTCTCTCCCTCTTAACATTGTCTCTAGAGTTGCTACCATTTTTTCTCTTAGATTTGAGATCTTAAAGAGGAACATCATAGATCTTATAATTGATGGAGATATAGATGTAAATCTCGGATTCTTAAAGAAATACACCGAATACCCATTGTTTGCTACGTGTTATTATTCAGTAATGTAAGGAAAGAAATAAAAAAAAAAAAAAGGAGAGATATGGTGAGCATCTCGATTGCAACGACTACCATGATAGGATAGAATATAAGAGCATTCTACTTCGTAGAAGAATTAAGACACCTCCGTTCCACAGAATTTCAAACTCCATGTATGTGTTATGTGACATATCATATCTTTGCACAAGGAATATAAATTACCTAGCAACATGAATGATCACCATATTTTAATTAATTATGCTAACTAACAAGTCTTGTCATATGGTCATGGGGGAGGTATCAGCTCTTTCCATAAAGACCAAACTATTCATAAATAACGTCAAGAACTCGTCAAAACCATCCAGGCCGACATTCTAATAGTCTATTGAAATCCACCTGCTCTAATATTTTATTTCAATCTTTAAATCCTCCGGTTTAATGACTCCTTCAATGTGAACGGGTTATGATCCTTCATTATTTCATCGGTGCTGTCCCTCCATCTCATTCACCCGTCTGGTGCGGCAATTGGTTTTTTTAATGAAGAATCCCTGTAATGGTTAGAATATTCAACGAATGTGAGCACGGAATCGCACTTAGAACATATTTTGTTGGTTGGTGAGACCCCAGGACAGATTCAGCGCTCCAGTTGTCCTTGTAGATCTTCTGATTTTATTAATCTTTAGGATCGTAGATGGAGTTGAAGAGCTCAAATCTAACAATCCTCATGTTAGGACCTTGTCTGGATGCTAGTGGTAGAATGTCTGACTGTTAGGTCGTTTGTGGGTCCCAAAATGGCATAATAGTTTGAACCTTACAAGTAGTTTGCTTCCATTGGAGCAGACATCATTTTGAGCTCTTGGATATTTTATTTTCTTTTCTGGTTTTTGAGCACCATTAGACTAGTACAAGAGTTGAAGCCAACAACACCCAATTGAATGGGCAATCAAAGTTGTAGATAATTAGCTGTCAAAGTTGTTGGATGAGCAATCAGGACCTCATAAAGCATAACACCACTGTACTTGATACTAGGACAGCTAACTGATCTGCAGGAATTGGAGTTGAATAACCCCCGTAGCTTGCAGTGCATGAGACTAATTTGAAGATTGAACTTAAGATATAGGTCTAAGTCACACAAATAGGGATGTTTCTTTACACACACGCGCACACATGTATCTTGGGTGTCAATTCTGAAAGTAACGACGGGCTTGGAGATATGATGTCAATGAGGGAATTTATTTATATGATCCTTTTCAAACTAGGTTGAAGGATTAGGTTTTTAGACATTGTGCATTTCATTTTAGAGTGAGGTAAATAAATGCTATTCATTTCCTTTTTAGTAGCTCTTGATAGGAAAAAAAAAAAATCTATCAAGTTCTGAAATTGATGTGGTCAGATTTGGTTGGCAAATTCTGCAGTGACATGTGACAAAATTGGATGCTAACATGAAGAGAAAAAACCCTAATGAAAGAAGGCTCCTCTTTGTAATGACTGATCATATATCCTAATTTGATCAAGACTTTTCTTATTTGACATAAATCCACTTTGAATAGGAATTAACCCATCAATTCTAGGAATATTCCTTTATGAGTGTCATCTCTTTCGGAATCAGGATTAATAAAAGCCATCCAATACAAGAGTTCAACTTAAAATACAACTCTTTTAAACGTCTATAAAAATAGCCCTAACATCCTAGATAAAAAAAATCTTTCTCCTTGCTCGAGTCTTGGGTAACTCATCTAAAAGTCATAGGACCTTCCTCTTGTCTACTTTTAGCTGACTTGAGTATTGAAAGATTTTTCCTAAAGAAAAACTCCAGGGCCTCTAACACTCTATCTTCTTTTCTTGTGCAGGAAGGCAAATATCTGGTTGAAAACGTACTCTATTGTGAAGATATATCTCACCTGTTGGCACGCAAAAATTAATTTTGAATATCAACAAATTGGTGCTCTCTGTGAGAACTAAGAAAGCATACCCAACCATATCACCCAAAAGATGAGATTAAAAAGTAAGTAACACTCAAGCAAGCACGAGTCATAGTCAAGTTGGCCTAAACCAAGTCATGGAGCAAGTTTAAAGTATGGGCAGACCTACTAAAGGACTCAGGAGCTACGGTCGATGAGCTAAATTGGTCATCTTAAAGAGTTGTGATTGATGAGCTACATTGGTTGACTAAAGAGTTATGACAAATATGCTAAATAAGCTAACCTGAAGAGCTATAGTTGATGACCAAAATTAGGCAATCTAAAGGGCTACTAATATGAGCCAAATCAGCTGATCTAAAGTGGTACAACTGATAAGCTAAATCAGCTGATCCGAAGAGCTACTATTGATGTGCCAAATCAGCCGACTTCAAGAGCTAAGGCTGATATGCTAAATCGATTGATCTAAAGAGCTATGGTTGATGAGCTAAATTAGTCATCCTGAAGAGCTACGGCTATTGAACTAAATTAACAAACCTATAGAGCTACAATTGATGACCTAAATCAGTTGATCCAAAAAGCTAAGATTGATAAGATAAATTAGTTGACTTGAAGGGCTCTAGTTGATGAGCTAAATCAATTAACCTAAAGAGTCAAGGCTAACTTAATCAAAATTATAACCGACCTGAAAAGTCAAATCCAACCTGAAGAATCAAGTTTAACTTGAAGAGTCCATGGCAATCTGAAGAGTCTTCAGGCTAACCTTAAGAGTTAAGGCCAACCTAAGCAAAATCAAGGGTGACCCAAGGCTGACCTAACTAAAATCAACTAACCTGAGGAGTTAAGGCCAATCTAAGTTCCAATTTTAGCTTGACTAAATCAAGGTCAATTGCGTACGACCAACCTAAAAGTCAATTTTAGTTTGATTGAATATAGGATAATTATGTAAGATTGGCCTAAGTTTTAACAATGTTAAGATCAGTGGAAGAGTGATAATGCTTCACTTGATCATCTGACTAGTATCCATCAATATTTCTACCAAAGATAGCTTGAATTAGCTCTGAGTTCAGCTAATATTTCTCGACTTAATTACCGAAGGACAAGTTGGTCGAAGGCTTAAAGAGTATCCTAAAAGCTAAGTTGGTCAAGAGTAGAGTTTAGCCTAGTGAAAAGGATATCCCATAAGGCATGTGTTGCAAGAACTAATCGAAAGCCCAAGGAGCAATTCAAGAGGAGAGGTGAATTGGATTTGGAAAATTTAAACCTAATTTAAACAATAATAAAATGAAACCTAAAGCAACATAAGATAGACAAAGATATATGCAAGCAACAAATAAATAGCAAAGATATAAAGGAGGTGCAAGAATTTTTATAGTTTGGCACTCCTTACCTACATCCACTCCTCAAGTCTTCTATTTGGGTATTTCATTATCCAATATTCTTGTTGGCCAAAAATCAAACCCTTTAATGATCTCTCCTTTTCGCCAGACTAAGGAGTAACCCTCACAAGTAGAACAACTTAAAAAAATATTTTTCTTTAAAAGAGAACTCTCAAAACTACACCCAAAAAATGTGAATATGCCAATGGAGCTCTAAACTTGGGTTAGAAAACTAAGTACACTAAAGGCTCAAAAAAATTTTAACTAAGGATTTTTCTAATATTTTTGAACCCAAAAACTCATGCTTAAACCAACAACAAATCCTCAAATATATATACATTAAGAAATATGATCGTTAGGGCTTCTTAGCTACTCCAACGGTCACACGAAAATATGATCGGTGGATTGTCAGAAGCCCAATGATTCATCGGCCAGTCGATCAATCGACCTAGTTGATCACTTGACCTAGTCTGGCTAACTGCCCTAGCTTGTACCGACCGATCACTAGGTTTAGGGCAGAGAATTTTTATTTTAGGATTTTGCTAGTTGTGCCAAGTCCGGTCAATCGTTTTAAGGTCCGATCAGTCGCATATGCTTGATTTTAGATTTTTATGATAATTTTACTTTAATTATGATCCAAAACGTAATCTAAACTATTTTTAATGCTCATTAAGCCTTTTGCACTTAATATCTTACCAAGTTTTACATATGGTCCTTAGGAAATAAAATTTATAATTAAGCATCTTTCCTTCGAATCTTAGTGCGTTGGATGATCTTCGAATTTAGCAATATGTCTTCTTTAACTTATGTGCTAGGGTGAGTTTAACGCCCCAAGCCCACGTGCTGGCCCTATCAACTTTGTTAGCGGGCTAAAACCATGTGGCCCAAAAACTCGAGTGGAAGTTAATGGATAGCAGTGGACTTAAGTTATAAGTACATGATACTTTCTTTTCCATCCAATATGAGACTAAATTTGGGGTATCATAATCTTTCCTCCTTATAATGCAACGTCTTCATCGCACGCCATAAGCTAGCCAAAATCTACCCTCGAGCCAGTTCGTTGGTACTGCAAGCATGGCTCCATGCAATGACGGAACTCCACCACCATTCTATGGGCAGCCCTTTCCTCATGCCCATCAACTTTCGCACACTCGTATCAGCTATGATACCATTTATAATGCTCCAAGCCCACTTGCTGGCCCAATTAATCCGTTAGCGGACTGAAATCATGTGACCTAAAAACTCGAGTAGAAGTTAATAGGTAGCAAGTGGACTTGAATTATAAGCACATAACACATTTCTTTCATATTTAATGTGAGACTAAATTTGGGGTATCACAATCTCCCTATCACAATCTCCCCACCTTATAATGCGACGTTCTCATCGCACGCTACAAGCTAGCTAGAACCCCAAGTCGGGTCATTGGTGGGTGCTACAAGGGTAGCTCCACGCCATGGCGGGACTCTACCACCATCTCATGGGTAACCCTTTTCTTATACCCACCAACTTTCACATACTTTGGTCGGCTTTGATACCATTTGTAATTGGGTCAGCTTTGCTTTGATACCATTTGTAATTGGGTCAGCTTTGATACCATTTATAACGCCTCAAGTCCACCACCATCTCATGGGTAACCCTTTTCTTATACCCACCAACTTTCGCATACTTGGATCAGCTTTGATACCATTTGTAATGCCTCAAGTCCACCTGCTGACCCTATTAACTTGGTTAGCGAACCGAAATCACGTGGCCTAAAAACTTGAACGAAAGTTAACGAGTAGCAAGTGGACTTGAGTTATAAGCACATGACACTTTTTTTCCGATCCAATGTAGGACTAAATTTAGGGTATCACAGTGAGACTTAAGCTTTTATAGGTCCAAACATGTTTTGAAAGCAGTTTCATCAAATTCAATTCAATGTACATGCCTATTTTAAATCATCACAACTCAAATATGCTATTAGTAACTTAATCAATATCATATTATTATCAAAATATATATTACTGAACTCTAAAGTTCAACAATCTCCTTTTTTTTTATAATAATAAACAATTTATTTACAATTAAAAACATAGCATGGGATGAGCCAACAAATTTGTTACTTGATACCATTAATAAATGAAATAGTATTAGTGCAAGATCAAGTGCTAAAATTTTTATGCCTAACTCTTCTTCAACCCTTCCTCTTTTCCTATCTAGATGTTTTAAATCAAAATGAGGCTTTTAATTGAAGGATACATCATATTAAAAGAACATATTAAAAGTCCATCACAAAATAGCAAAAAAAACATAGAATATCGACAGGGTATCAATAAAATATAAAAAATTTAGCAAAAATTTAAATTTTTAATGTTAAGCTCCGTGAAAAATCCATCAACTCATACATATTACTCCCCTTTTGCATCATCAAATAGAGAAAAAAAACTCATGGAACCATATCATAAAAGCAAAGGTCATATATATATATATATATATATATATATATGTAAAAGAATAGAAAAAGCTAAGCGAAACATGCATGCATGCATGTTTCATAATTGCTTATGAAACGCAATGATGGGTCATTCCCATCTTTTTCTCAAAAAATAATCCCAGTCTTATTCAGAATTTGATAAATGCCTTCATGTCTTGCTAAAAGTCCAGCCAAACGAAAATATAGTCATATTAAGGGGCAAGGAGTCTCGTGTTCCACATGCATCACATGTACATGAGGAACTTGGGATTAAAATATAGGCGCCGCGACATCCCAAGCTCCACGCCCGACTCTTTGCACCATAGGTAATCTGTTGAGTCTTTCTTTTGTCGTCAGCTTAAGCAAGAAGCATGCATAAAAAGTTTTTAACAAAACAAGGATCACATTTTAAACTCGTTTCTGGTTAAAAGGCAAATATCTATCACACGTGTCACTTCAAACCTTTACTGAGGGGAACTCACCATATGATTTATTTTTTTTTCTTTGGAATAGAAGGCATCCCACATCAATTCCTAAATTGACTTCATTTAGACTCAATTATATATCAATCTAAGGTTGAGTATCAGGGTGCCAATCAGTAGAGTAGAGAACAGTATAATGGATTTGACAGAGAAAAGCAGGGGGTGCCTATTTTTTTTTAAATCTTTTTTCTTCTGCAAATTAGATAAAACAATGGCTACAGTCAAACAATCTATTGTCACAGTGTCCTGCCACCTGTGGTCAATGCAACTGGGCATTTGCATCATACATTTCACCATTTCCTGTATAATTTTCCACCTATTTCCTTTATCAAGTATAGTATCAGACTTAGCTAGACAACCAGTTTAATCTGGTGCTTCTTATGAGGATTTCAGTAAGCAATTTTATTAGAATAGAACAGGACCTCCACAACTGGACTAGAACATAAGAAAGAAGCAGAATATTAGCAAGCCATTACACTGGCATCTGGCTGGGATTCCAGTAAGCTGATTCAAATTCCAAAATTTGAAATTCATCCTAAGGTAAATAAAAATCTAATAGCAAGAATATCCAGTGGAGGTAGTATCCATAGCAATAAATGAAAATATAATTCATCATCATCATAACTTACAACTTTATAGGATTCCTGGAATCCATTGCAATTTTATCCCCTGGACAAATAGGCTCCTGAAACTAAAGTCCACCCAAAACCAGATCTTATATGTAGCTCTCTGTTCTTGGAGGGAGAGCCGTCATCCTCCAGGCGATTTATAACCTGGGAACAGGGTAATGCATGTCTCTCTCAGTCACTATGTGGTTGCGAGTGATTTCTTTGAGCGAGGTGCAACCACTTAATGCCATGGTCAGCTCAAATTCATTGCGAATCATCTGAAGCACCTTTCTGACACCAGCCTCACCTTCAGCAGCCAAAGAAAACACCACAGGCCTTCCAATCTGGAGTCATGTAAGATACTAGAATGAAATCCAATCCAATGAAGAAAACAAACTCAACAAAAGAAATAGCCATCCTAATGCCTAAGTGAATTGGTACGGGTATTATGACAGGCTACTAGAAACAACAGTGAAAAATATTAAAAGACCAATTCCTATGGCATGTGGCCCCTTCGATCAAGCCGTTTCACATTTACTTACAAATATACCAGAGGCTCCCAATGCTAAAGCCTTGAATACATCTGTTCCACGACGAACACCACCATCTAGAAAGACAGGAACTCGGCCTTGTGCAGTTTTGGCAACCTGAATGTACAACCACTCAGAGCATCGTAAGTCAAATCTTATTTTAACATCCCTATTAGGATGTTGATGTGTAGCCGCAAGTTAACAAGTAATGAATATGATGGTGTCTTGGAAAAATTCAGCTAATATTGCATGCAAGCACTTTTACACTATATATTTGAAGAACCCAAAAGAGAGAGATTAAACAAGGCTATTGCACCCTGCACGTAAAGAAGCATGCCTTAGTTTGTAAATGAAAGGTCATTCAGGCTAACAGTGGCACAAAAGATTTTCACCATTTGGTAATACTAAGAGTGGATTTGTCTTTGTCAGAAAAGGGTAAAGCTGGTATAATAAGCAAAATTACCTCTTCCAGAGCTGTGATAGTAGCTGGAACATAGTCAAGCTGACGAGCTCCATGGTTGGACACGATGATACCAGCTGCACCATTTTGTATGGCCAATCTTGCTGGATTTTTTTTTTTTTTTCAAAAAAAAAAGAGATAATGTTACATGGGTAAGCATCAGGCCCAGATGAATATGAACACCTTTCAAAAGAACAAAACAACAGAATATACTAAAAAGTGAATTCTTACTATCTTCTGCAGTGAGAACTCCTTTCACTAAAATGGGCAAAGAAGTGATAGTCTGCAACCACTTGACATCCTGTCCAGATCCAAGGCAAATAGCTTCAGAAAGGACTAGAGAATTGATGAAAAAATGCAATATCACTGACACTGTTCTAGAGTGTAAACACATTTGTGTGTGCATGAACGCATTGTGCGTAGAGAGAGGGGAGAGAGGTTTACATTGGCAATATGGTAACAAGCCCCATATTGCATTGAATGGTGGAGACATATTCATATTAACAAGCAAATATCTCTGTAACACAAATTATATTTCATTGCTATGAATGCTATGTGCCTGCCTTTTTCCTGTAAACCTGTACACCCTTTTTCTTGAGGCAAGAACATAGTATGTGTGCACGTGCACATGCGCGTGTGTGCATGTGTGTGTGGATGCATGTACATATGAAGTCAAAATTAAACTAAACTACTTGTATGCATGAATACATTTGATGCCAACTAATTCAGCATTCAAAGTAGTATGTAATCTTACAACATCCTAAGCTTCTAGTAAAAAAGCATCATACTAGATTTACATTTTTCAATGAACTAAAATAACTAAAGAGAGACATCAGCTGAATTTTATTAACCAAAATAACAAAGTAAATCAGCTTTGGTACATTATCATCCCAGACTAGCAGTTCCAAACCGAGAATCAAGTCATGGATGTCTTATATAGACAAATAAACAAATATTGAAGTGTTTAGGAGTTTGAATCAATGTTTTAAATCTAGTGAGATGGGAGTGTTCTGGTTTTTCCTAGGAATAGGAGGGCCTACTTATTCACCTTGTGCCAATGGCCAATCCAATTAAATGGCCAAATAGGTATCCTCTATTTCTCTCCCTTTCTTCTTTCCTTTCTTTTTTTTTTTTTTCCTTCTCTCTTTCCTTTCTTCTCCTCCTTCCTTCTCCTCCTTCCTTCCTTTCTTTTTAGTCTCTCTTTCTTTCTTTTCTTATTCTTTCCTTCCTTTCTTTTTTCTATTTCTTTTTCTTTTCTCCCTTTAATTCTTGTCTTTTTCTTCTTATTTCCCACGTGGATGGGTTTCAGAATTGGGAAGAGATGGACAAGATACCCCCATCCTATCAGGATTTAAAATCACTGTTTGAATTTCACTCAAACAATAAATGCTATTGTTCTGCTGGACATAAAGCAAGCAAAGCAACCTAAACTACTTCAACATAAAAAAGTCATACAGAATAACTTGTCCTTTTACATCTCTTTTCACACGGTACCCACCTATTGGCTGCATTGATCGTGAATTGTGGTCAAAATCCCAAACCACTGGGATAGAATAATAAATTTGTAATCAAGCACCAACCAAATAACTTTATCATACCTTCCAGCTTAGTGATCGATCAATTTGTCCAGCAACATAAGATGCCAGCCCAGAGTCATTGGTCTGGACAGCACCACAAAGTTGTCAGAGAGATTGATAAATAAATAAAGAAAAATGGATAGAGAAATTTAAACTCACCTTATCCATCTTGCCAAGGTCCAAGCCCTCAAAGTTCTTAAGAGTTAAAAATGGAGGCAAGGTAAATCTGTAAAAACAACAAATGAAGAGATTTATCTCTTGAAAAACTGAAAGAGCATATAAGAATAGCATCCATTCAAGGTGTTCAGAATTTGCAACAGGCATTTGACATGAGCATTTATCAAGTTGAATATCACAACTTCTTTGCATTAGTATTTTTTGATTTGTTTACATCCAAAAATTAATCAGCCATCAACCACCTATAGTAAATGGTCAAAAATATTAGTCTGATCAAGACTGATTAATAATTTATGTTATAACACTTGGAAAGCTCATGTTCAGCTATTGTTATTCGCACAAAAGGCCATACATGGGTCATTTGCCTTTGAATTTGACTTCTTAAAAAAGTTACCAAGATATAGGAAGGTTATTTGCAAGAACATGCATCCAAGTAACCATGAGGGAAGACATTACTAAGATAAGAAACTACCTCCTAAAGAAAGTTATTGCTGGAAATAACCTCCAATCTGCATGCTAAAAGAAGGAAAATATTAATTTGCTTGCTCTCACATATTTCACTACTACAACACTACTATTAGGCTTCTAAGATTTTATGGAGTCACCCTCTATCTTACAATTTTATGGAGCACTCCATCTGAGACCCCCTCCTAGGATTCTAAGATTCAAAGATTTTCTTGATGGTGAAGGGATTTTCCAACCATCAATGGGTATGACTCCAATTTTGCTTGAAGAGTGAACCTTCAATCCACTCTCACATGAATGCTGAGTGGCCTCGAGCAAAAGTTTGACCTACTTCTATATGAATGTCGAGGTTCCCACAAACTGAAAGTTCAACTTGCTTGCTCATTGAACTTGAAAGATCTATAGAGTAGAGGGTCAATATTTCTACATGTGAAATTTGATTAACTCATGAAATTAGTGTTAGATATCCTTCTACCATCAAGCAAGCAGCCTACAGCCAAGAAGTTGACTTACTCTTACATGAGGTTCAAGTGACAAAATTGGTTGTGATTGGAGTGGCACAGATGATGCACTTGTTCCCTCTTTTCATAATTAATTCTTTTATTTTCATCAGTGTTAATTAAATTCATTTGTTCTTTCACTCATTCTCTTTCTTTGATTTTATTTATGTTAAGATCTGCAATCTCAGAATTGGGGATAGCACGTTAGGTGCTGGTACAATACAATATCGAGCTTATCTGTTTTCATACTCGATGTAGAAGCATAACGATTTGATACCAATTCACTATTTTTTTCCTTTTTATTTTTTTACATTTTTAAAATATTTTAAGGTTTTTGGATCTTCACATTATAATTTTAAGTATGTTTTGATATGATTTTATTTCATATTGGTCCCGAGAGACTCTAGATTACTTAATGGATACAATTATAATAATTAAACATAGATTTGTAACTTGGTACATAGATATGTATCATTGTATGCCTTGATTTTCACCATCTAATCTTCCTTTTAATCATTACATTCTTCTTAAATTCTTGCTTTTAATTTTTGTCATTCTCCTCTTACTTTTAACTCTACTATTTTTGCTTTCATTTCAAAGATTTATATAGACTACATTATGCCGCCATATAGATGGACATGACACCCAAAAGTCCACTTATTGTCTTGCTCCTAAATTTACAATTGCACCTCCCCATATCTATCACTTATTGTCACTGACCAGGTTACAATCAGCATATACAAGTGATGCATTGGACTAACCAAACAGTCTAGGGATTTTCTTATGTTTTCATTTTGTTTATGCAACCATTGTTCCTATCAAGAATTAAAATATTATAGGAGGATTTTAAGATTCCTAAATAACAAAAGGCTATGGTCAAAACATATTTTGTTCTTCGACATACTAATATATGAAAGCTTGCCTTCTCAAAACACTATTTATGAAAAGTATCTTTATTCATTGGTGGTTCAATTAAGCAACACAAAGCTTAAATGGTGGTGAATTGTTTTACTTAAGTATATGACATAGGTTATGAAAAGATAATTAGTGGCAAGAAAATTTTTTATTTCAATATTGAATGTTAATATTGTATGTATTCAATAATCTCTCCCGCATCCAGATGTACTAAAGATAGTGCCTCTTTCATATGGATCTATACAACATCTACATGGTCCAATTTTCATCATTCACTACAAATTTGGAAATTGATTGTGACTGAGACCATCTCCTTTCCAATACCTTTCAACTAGGGCAAGGATTTTAAATTTTTAATGCAAACCTCATCATGCAATAGGATATACAAGTTTTTTTCTTATAGAAACACCCTTCTCTCGACAATTTTTTGAAGAAAAAAGAGGAGTGTGGCATCCAACAACCTTCCTTCTTTTTAGTGATGGGATGACTTGACCCGAACAACTCCAAACTAAGCAGAACCAGTCAATTTCATTGGTTCGGAGTGGTATGGGCTGGTTTATATCAGTTCCCAAATCAAGAGGCCAAATTGACCCAGTTCCGCTAGTTTAGGTGGGTTCACTCCAAACTGAGCAATTCAGGTCAGTATACTCTCAACCAGATGGTTCGGGTCTGTTTGACAAACCATACTTAGACCATACTTGTAAATGATAAGTCCTCTTGCTTGGCACCTCAGGTTTATCTTATTTATGACCAATCACAAAGAGGTAATTTTAAAATGTGAAAAAGCAAGTTATTCGATTTGGATAGATTTACAAGTATGTCAGAGTTAGTAGATAATTTTTGTTCCAATTTCTTCATGTTTTCTTATGAATCAAGCCAATGGATGACATATTGGGAAAACATAAGCTAGTTCTGACCAAGTGCAACCATAAGTGTCTGAGTCCAAAATTTTTAGAGATAAAGCATGCATTGATTGGATCAGCAATTCAGCCTAACAATAATCACAACAACCAAGATTCTCAAATGTGTCATGAACTGGTGCTTGTTCTAGTGGTCATGGCTCCCTACATACACCCAGAATTTCTAGGTTTGAG